>JAVLSZ010000009.1:72427826-72860326 GCA_032313775.1 Urocyon cinereoargenteus
CCTAACCCTAACCCTAAACCTAACACTAACCTTGACCCTAAACCTAACCCTAATTCGTAACCTAACCCTAAACCTGTCCCTAACCCTAACCCTAACCCGTACCCTAACCCTAATCCGTACCCTAACCCTAACCCTAAAACTAACCCTAACCCGTACAGTAACCCTAACCTGTACCCTAACACTAACACTAAACCTAAACCTAAACCTAACCCTTACCCTAAACCTAACCCTAACCCATACCCTAACCCGAAACCGTACCCTAAACCTAACCCTAACCCTAAACCTAACCCATACCCTAACCCTAAACGTAACGCTAACCCGTACCCAAACCCTATCCCTAACATGTACCCTAACCCTATCCCTAACCCTAAACTGCACACTAAACCTAACCCTAACCCTAGACCTAACACGCACACTAACCCTATCCCTTAGCCCAGCCTTATCGCTAACCCGAACCATAACCCTTACCCTAACCCGTACCCTAACCCTAACAGTAGCCTAACCCTAAATCTAACCCTAACCCCTAACCCTAACCCTAACCCTAACCCTTACCCTAACCCGTACCCAATGGGTAAACCTAACCCGTACCCTAACACTAAAACAAACCCGTACTCTAACCCTAATCCTAACCCAAACCCGCACCCTTAACTTAACCCTAACCCTAACCCAAACCATAACCCTTAACCGTAACCTAACCCTAACCCATACCCTAACCCTAACCCTAACCTTAACCGTAACCCAAACCCGTAACCTAACCCTAAAACTAAACCATACCCTAAACCCAACCATAACTCTAACCTGTATCCTAATACTAACCCTAACCCTAAACCTGACCCTAAACCTAACCCTAACCCTTACACTAACCCTAACCCTTACACTAACCCAGCCCTAACCCTAACGCGTACACTAAACCTAACCCTAACCCTAACCCAAACTCTAACGCTAAACTGTACTCTAACCCTAAACCTAACTCTAACCCTGACCCTAAACCTAACCCTAACCCGTACCCTATCCCTAACCCATAACCTAAACCTAACCCTAACCCTAAACTTAACCCGTACGCTAACCCTATCCCATGCCCTAAACTTAACCCTAACCCGTAAACTAACCCTAAACCTAACCCTAAGCCTAACCCGTACATTAAACCTAACCCTAACCCTAACCCGTACCAGTACCTTAACCCTAACCCTAACCCTAACCATTTCCCAAACCCTAACACTAAGCCTAACACGTACCCTAACCCTAACCCTAACCCTAACCGTACTCTAACCCTAACCCTAACCCTCACCCTAACCCTAACCCGTACTGTAAACATAACCCGTAACATAACCCTAACCCTAATACGTACCCTAACCCTAACCCTAACTCGTCCCCTAACCCCAACCCTGACCCTAACACTTACCCTAACCCGTACCCTAAATCTAACCCATACCCTAACCCTAACCCTAACCCTAAACCTAACCCTAACTCTAACCCATATCCTCAACCTAACACTAACCCTTGACCTCACCGGTACCCAACCTTATCCCATACCCTAAACCAAACCCTAACCCGTACCCAAACCCTAACAGTAACCCTAACCCATACCCTAGCGCTAACCCAGCCCTAAACCTAAGCCTAACGCGCACCCTAACCCTAACCCTAACCCTAACCCGTACCCTAAATCTAACCCATACCCTAACCCTAACCCTAACCCTAACCCTAACTCTAACCCATATCCTTAACCTAACCCTAACCCTTGACCTAACCCGTACCCAACCCTATCCCATACCCTAAACCAAACCCTAACCCGTACCCAAACCCTAACAGTAACCCTAACCTATACCCTAGCGCTAACCCAGCCCTAAACCTAAGCCTAACGCGCACCCTAAACCTAAACCTAACCCTAACCCTACCATAACCCTTAACCGTACCCTAAAACTAACCCACACCCTAACCCTAACTTTAACCGTAACCCTAACCCATAAACTAACCCTAAAACTAACCCGTACCTTAACCCCAACCCTAACCCTAACCCATACCCTAACACTAACCCTAACACTAACCCTGACCCTAAACCTAACTCTAACCAGTACACTAACCCTAACCCTAACCCTAAACCGCACCCTAAACCCAACCATAACCCGTACCCTAACCCTAACCCGTAACCTAAACCTAAACCTAACCCTAAACCTAACCCGTACGCTAACCCTAACCCGTACCCTAAACCTAACCCTAACTCGTAACCTAACCCTAAACCTAACCCTAAGCCTAACCCGTACATTAACCCTAACCCTAACCCTAACACTAACCCTACCCCGTAATCTAACCCTAAACCTAACCCTAACCCGTACCCTAACCCTAACCCTAAACCTTTCCCTAACCCTAACACTAACCCTAAATCTTACTCTATCCCTAACACTAACCCTTACCCTAACTGTACTCTAACCCTAAATCTAACCCTCACCCTAACCCTAACCCGTACTGTAACCCTCACCCATAACATAACCCTAACTCTAAACCGTACCCTAACCCTAACCCTAACTCATAGCCTAACACTAACCCTGACCCTACCCTAACCCTAACCCTAACCCTAACCCGTACCCAAACCCTAACAGTAACCCTAACCCATTCCCTAGCGCTAACCATAACCCTAAAACTAATTCTAAACCGCACCCTAAACCTAAACCTAACCCTAACCCTAACCATAACCCTTATCCGTACCCTAACCCTAACCCATACCCTAACACTAAACCTAACCTTAACCGTAACCCTAACCCTAACCCGTACACTAACCCTAACCTGTACACTAAACCTAACCCAAACCCTAACGCTTCCCGTACCCTAACCCTAACTCTAACCCTAACCCCTAACACTAACCCTAACCCTAAACCTTAACCTAACCCGTAACTAAACGGTAAACCTAACCAGTACCCTAACACTAACCCAAACCCGTACTCTAACCCTAACCCTAACCCGCACCCTAAACTTAACCCTAACCCTAACTCAAACCATAAACCTTAACCCAAACATAACCCTAACCCATACCCTAACCCTAACCCTAACCTTAAACATAACCCTAAACCGTACACTAACTCTAAAACTAACCTGTACCCTAACCTCAACCCTAACCCTAATCCGTATCCTAACACTAACCCTAACCCTAACCCTGACCCTAAACCTAACCCTAACCCTTACACTAAACCTAACCCTAACCCTAACCCGCACCCTAAACCTAACCCTAACCCGTACCCTAATCCTAACCCGTAACCTAAACCTAACCCTAAACCTAAACTTAACCCGTACACTAACCCTATCCCTTACCCTAAACCTACCCTAACCCGTATCCTAACCCTAAACCTAACACTTAGCCAAACCCGTACAATAACCCTAACACTAACCCTAAACCTAACACTAAACCTAACCCGTACTCTAACCCTAACCCTATCCCTAACCATACTCTAACCCTAACCCTAACTCTCACCCTAACCCTAACCCATACTGTAACCCTAACCCGTACCATAAACCTAACCCTAACCCGTACCCTAACCCTAAACCTAAATCGTACCCTAACCCTACCCTAAACCTGACCCTAAACCTAACCCTAACCTGTACCCTAAACCTAACCCGTACTTTAACCCTAACCCTAACCTGTACACTAAACCTAACCCTAACACTAACTCTTACCCTAAACCTAACCCTAACACTGAACCTAACCCTAACCATAACCCGTACCCTAAGCATAACCCTAACCCTTACACTAACCCTAACCCTAACCCAACCCGCACCCTAAACCTAACCCTAACCCGTACCCTAACCCTAACCCGTAACATAAACCGAACCCTAACCCTAAACTTAAACGTTCGCTAACCCTACCCCGTACTCTAACCCTAACCCTAACCCGAATCCGTACCCTAAACCTAACCATAACACTAACTCGTAATCTATCCCTAACAGTAAACCTGACCCTAACCCTAACCCTAACCCGTACCCTAAACCTAACCCATACCCTAACCCTAACCCTAAACCTAACCCTAACCCTAACCCGTACCCTAACTCTAAACTTAACCCGTACCCAAAACTTAACAGTAACCCTAACCCATACCTTAGCGCTAAACCTAACCCTAACCCTAAGCCTAACATGCACCCTAAACCTACACCTAAACCTAACCCTAACCATAACCTTACCCGTACCCTAACCCTAAACCATACCCTAACACTAACCGTAACCTTAACCGTAACCCTAACCCGTACCCTAACCCTAAAACTAACCCGTACCCTAACCCCAACCCTAACCCTAACCAGTACCATAATCCTACCCCTAACCCTAACCCTGACCTAAACTTAACCCTAACCCGTATCCTAACCCTAACCCACACCTAAACCTAACCCTAACCCGTACCCTAACCCTAACCCATAACCTAAACCTAACCCTAACCCTAAACTTAACCCGTACACTAACCCTATCCTGTACCCTAAACCTAACCCTAACCCGTACCCTAACCCTAACCCTAAACCTATCCGTACACTAACCCTAACCCTAACCCTAACACTAACCCTAACCCGTACTCTAACCCTAACAATAACCCTAAACCTAACCCTAACTCGTGCTCTAACCCTATCCCGTACCCTAACACTAACCCTTATCCTAACCCTAAACATAACCCGTACCCTATCCTTAAACGTAACCTTAACCCCTACCCAAATCCTAACCCTAACACATACCCTAACCCTAACCCTAACCCTTACCCTAACCCGTACCCAAACGGTAAACCTAACCCGTACCCTAACACTAACCCAAAACCGTACTCTAACCCTAACCCTAACACTAAACCGCACCCTAAACTTAACCCTAACCCAGACCCTAACCATAACCCTTAACCGTACCCTAATCCTAACCCTAACCAGTACCCAAACCCTAAGAGTAACCCTAACCCATGCCCTAGCGCTAACCGTAAGCCTAACCCTACGCCTAACCCACACCCTAAACCTAAGCCTAAACCTACCCCTAAGCGTAAACATAGCCTGTACCCAAACCCTAACCCTAACACGTATCCTAACCCTTACCCTAACCCTAACTCTAACCCTAAACCGCACACTAAAACTAACCCTAACCCTAGACCTAACACGTACACTAACCCTATCCCCTAAGCTAACTTTAACCCTAACCCGTACCGTGTCCCTAACACTAACCCTAACCCTAACCCTAACCCTAACCCGTAAACTAACCCTAACTGAACCTTAACCCTAAACCTAACCCGTACCCTAACCCTACCCATAGGCTATTCCTAACTCTAACCCTAACACCTAACCCTAAGCCTAACTGTAACCCTTACCCGAACCCGTACCCAAACGGTAAACCTAACCCGTACCCTAACACTAACCCAAATCCGTACTCTAACCCTAACCGAACCCTAACTCTAACCCTAACCTGCACCCTAAACTTAACCCTAACCCTAACCCTAACCCAAACCATAACCCTTAACCGTAACCTAACCCTAACACATAACCTAACACTAACCCTAACCTTAACCATAACCCTAATCCGTAACCTAACCCTAAAACTAACCCGTACCCTAACCCCAACCCTAACCCTAACCCGTACCCTAACACTAACCCTAACCCTAACCCTGACCCTAAACCTAACCCTAACCCTTACACTAACCCTAACCCTAACCCAAACCGCACCCTAAACCTAACCCTAACCCTAACCCTAACCGGTAACCTAAAACGAACCCTAACCATAAACTTTAACTGTTCGCTAACCCTATCCCATACCCTAAACCTAACACTAACCCGTATCCTAACCCTAACCTAACCCTAAGCCTAACCCGTACATTAACCCAACCCTAAACATAACACTAACCCTACCCCTTACTCTAACCCCAAGCCTAAACATAGCCCTAATCCGTACCCTAAACCTAACCCTAACCCTAACTCGTACCCTATCCCTAACAGTAAACCTGACCCTAACCCTAACCCTGACCCGTACCCTAAACCTAACCCATACCCTAACCCTAACCCTAAACATAACCCTAACCCTAACCCGTACCCTAAACCTAAACCTAACCCTTGACGTAACCCGTAGCCAACCCTATCCCGTACCCTAAACCTAACCCTAACCCGTACCCAAAACCTAACAGTAACCCTAACCCATACCTTAGCGCTAACCCTAACCCTAACCCTAAGCCTAACCCGCACCCTAAACCTAAACCTAAACCTGACCCTAACCATAACCGTTACCCGTACCCTAACCCTAAACCATACCCTAACACTAACCCTAACCTTAACCGTAACCCTAACCCGTACCCTAACCTAAAACTAACCCGTACCCTAACCCCAACCCTAAGCCTAATCCGTACCATAATCCTATCCCTAACCCTAACCCTGACCCTAAACCTAACCCTAACCCGTACCCTAACCCTAACCCGCACCTAAACCTAACCCTTACCCGTACCCTAACTCTAACCCATAACCTAAACCTAACCCAAACCCTAAACTTAACCCGTACACTAACCCTATCCTGTACCCTAAACCTAACCCTAACACGTACGCTAACCCTAACCCTAAACCTAACCCTATCCGTACACTAACCCTAACCCTAACCCTAACACTAACCCTAACCCGTACTCTAACCCTAACAATAACACTAAACCTAAACCTAACCCGTGCTCTAACCCTATCCCGTACCCTAACACTAACCCTTATCCTAACCCTAAACCTAACCCGTACCCTAACCCTAAACATAACCCTAACTCCTACCCAAAACCTAACCCTAACCCGTACCCTACCCCCAACCCTAACCCTAACCCATACCATAACCCTATCCCTGAGCCTATCCCTGACCCTAAACCTAACCCTAACTCAAATCCTAACCCTAATCCTAACCCTAACCCGCACCTAAACCGTACCCTAACCAGTACCGTAACCCTGACCCTTAACCTAAACCTAAACCTAACCCTAAACTTATCCCGTACACTAAACCTATCCCTTACCCTAAACCTAACCCTAATCTGTACCCTAAACCTAACCCTAACACTAACCCTATCCGTAACCTAACCCTAACACTAACCCTAACACTAACCCTATCCCATACTCTAACCCTAACCCTAACACTAACCCTAACCCGTACTCTAACACTAACCCTAACCCTAAACGTAAACCTAACCCGTACTCTAACCCTAACCCGTACCCTAACACTAACCCTAACCCTAACACTATCCCTAACCCGTACCCTAACCCTAAACATAACCCTAACCCGTACCCAAACCCTAACCCAAACATGTACCCTAGCCCTAACCCTAACCCGCACACTAAAACTAACCCTAACCCTAGACCTAACACGTACACTAAAACTATCCTGTACCGTAAACTTAACCCTAACCCGTACCATAACCCTAACCCTAACCCTAACCCTAACCCTAACCCTAACCCTAACCCTAACCCGTAAACTAACCCTAACCCGAACCCGAACCCTAACCCCAAAGGTACCCTAACCCTAACCCTAACCCGTACCCTAACACTAACCCTTACCCTAACACTAAACCTAACCCATACCCTAACCCTATTCGTAACCCTAACCCGTTCCGTAACCCTAACCCTAACCCGCACACTAAACCTTACCCTAACCCTAGACCTAACACGTACACTAACCCTAACCTTAACTCTAAACTTACCCTAACGCTAACCCTAACCCTAACACTAACCCTAAAACGTACTCTAACCTAACCATAAACCTAAACCTAACCCTAACCAGTACTCTAACCCTAACCCTAACCCTAACACTAAACATAACACTAACACTAAACCTAAAACGTACTCTAACCCTAAATCTAACCCTAACACTAACCCTAACCCCCTACTATAACCCTAACCCTAAACCTAACCCTAACACTAACCCTAACTCGTACCGTAACCCGAACTCGTACCCTAACCCTAACCCTAACCTTAACCGAACCCTAACCGTGACCCTAACGCTAAACCTAATCCCGTAACCTAACCCTAACCCGCATCCTAAACCTAACCCTAACCCTAGACCTAACCCGTACCCTAACCCTAACCCGTACAATAACACTAACCCTAACCATAACCCGTACCATTACCCTAACACTAACCCTAACCCGTACCATAACCCTAACCCATACCCTATCCCTAACCCGATGCCTAACCCTAACCCACACCCTAAACCTAACCCTATCCCTAGACCTAAACCGTACCCTAAACCTATCCCGTAACCTAACCTAACGCTAACCTGTACCCTAACCGTAACACTAACACTAACCCTAATCCTAAACCTATCCCATACACTAACCCTAACCCTAACCCTAACCCTAACCCATACCCTATCCCTAACCCTAACCCTAAACCTAACATTAACCTTGACCCTAACCCTAACCCTAATCCCGTAACCTAACCTTAACCCTAACCCGTACCATAAACCTAACACTAACCCTAACCCGTACAAAAACCCTAACATGTACACTAAACCTAACCCGATGCCTAACCCTAACCCACACACTAAACCTAACCCTAACCCTACCTTACACGTACCCTAAACCTATCCTGTACCCTAACCCTAACGCTAACCTGTACCCTAACCCTAACACTAACCCTAATCCTAACCCTATCCCGTACACTAACCCTAACCCGTACCCTAACCCTAACCCGTACCATTACACGTACTTTAACCCTAACCCTAACCCGTACCTTCACCCGTAACCTAAACCGAACCCTAACCCTTACCCTAACCCGTACCATAACCCTACCTTAGCCTAAACCTAAATCTAACCCTAACCCCTAACCCTAACCCTAACCCTTACCCTAACCCGTACCCAAACGGTAAACCTAAACCGTACCCAACATGAACCCAAACCTGTACTCTAACCCTAAACCAAACCCGAACCCGCACCCTTAACTTAAACCTAACCCTAACCCAACCATAACCCTTAACCGTAACCTAACCCTAACCCATACCCTAACCCTAACCTTAACCATAACCCTAACCCGTAACCTAACCCTAAAACTAACCCATACCCTAACCCCAACCCTAACCCTAATACGTACCCTAACACTAACCCTAACCCTAAACCTGACCCTAAACCTAACCCTAACCCTTAAACTAACCCTAACCCTAAACCTAACCCGCACCCTAAACCTAATCCTAACCCGTACCATAACACTAACCTGTAACCTAAACCTAACCCTAACCCTAAACTTAACCCGTACGCTAACCCTATCCCGTACCCTAACCCTAACCCTAACCCGTATCCTAACCCTCAACCTAACCCTAAGCCTAATCTGTACATTAACCCTAACCCTAACCCTAACACTAACCCTACCCCGTACTCCAACCCTAACCCTAACCCAAACCCTAACCCGTACACTAAACCTAACCCTAACCCTATCCCTAACCCTAACCGTACTCTAACCCTAACCCTAACCCTCACCCTAACCCTAACCCGTACTATAAACCTAACCCGTAACATAACCCTAAACCTAACACGTACCCTAACCCTAAACCTAACTCGTAACCTAATCCTAACCCTGACCCTAACACTAACCCTAACCCGTAACCTAAACCTAACCCATAACCTAACCCTAACCCTAACCCTAACCCGTACCCTAAACCTAACCCTAACCCTAACTCATGCCCTAACCCAAAGCCTAACCCTGACCATAACCCTAAACTTAACCCGTACCCTAAATCTAACCCATACCCTAACCCTAAACCTAACCCTAACCCTAACCCATACTCTAAACCTAATCCTAACCCTTGACCTAACCCGAACCGAACCCTATCCCGTACCCTAAACCTAACCCTAACCCGTACTCTAACCCTATCCCGCACCCTAACACTAACCCTTACCCTAAAACTAACCCTTACCCTAACCCTAACCCGTACCATAACCCTATCCCTAACCCTAACCCTGACCCTAAACCTAACCCTAAACCGTACCCTAACCCTAACCCTCACCTAAACCTAACCCTAACCCGTACCCTAACCCTAACCCGTAACCTAAAACTAACCCTAACCCTAAACTTAACCCATTCACTAAACCTATCCCGTACACAAAACCTAACCCTAACACGTACCCTAAACCTAACTCTAACCCTAACCCTATCCGTACACTAACCCTAACCCTAACCCTAACACTAACCCTAACCCGTACTCTAACCCTAACCCTATCCCTAAACCTAACCCTAACCCGTACTCTAACCCTAACCCGCACCCTAACACTAACCCTTACCCTAAACCTAACCCTAACCCTAACCCTAACCCTAACCCTGACCCTAAACCTAAACCTAACCCTTACACTAACCCTAACCCTAACCCGCACCCTAAACCTAACCCTAAATCGTACGCTAACCCTAACCCGTAACCTAAACCTAACCCTAACCCTAAACTTAAACCGTACGCAAACCCTATCCCGTACCCTAAACCTAAACATAACTCGTATCCTAACCCTAAACCTAACCCTAAGGGTAACCCGTACATTAACCCTAACCCTAACACTAACACTAACCATACCCCGTACTCCAACACTATCCCTAACCCTAACAATTACCCTAAACCTAAACCTAACCCTAACCCGAACCCTAACACTAACCCTAACCGTACTCTAAACCTAACCTAACCCTAACCCTAACCGTACTCTAACCATAACCCTAAACCTCACCTTAACCCTAACCCGTACTGTAACCCTAACCCATACCATAACCCTAACCCTAACCCGTACCCTAACCCGTACCCTAACTCGTACCCTAACCCTAAACCTAACCCTGACCCTAACCCTAATCCTAACCCGTACCTTAAACCTAACCTGTAACCTAACCGTAACCCTAACTCGTACCCTAAACCTAACCCTAAACCTAACTCGTATCCTAACCCTAACCCTAACCCTAACCCTGACCCTAAACCTAACCCTAACCTGTACCCTAAGCCTAACCCATAACTTAATCCTAACCCTAAATCAAACCTAACCCTAAACCGTACCCTAACCCTAACCCTAACACTATCCGTACACTAACCCTAACCGTAACCCTAACACTAACCCTAACCCGTACTCTAACCCTAACAATAACCCTAAACCTAACCCTAACCCATACTCTAACCCTAACCCGCACCCTAACACTAACCCTTACCCTAAACCTAACCCTAACCCTAACCCTAACCCTGACCCTAAACCTAAACCTAACCCTTACACTAACCCTAACCCTAACCCGCACCCTAAACATAACCCTAACCCATACCCTAACCCTAACCCGTAACCTAAATCTAACCCTAACCCTAAACTTAAACCGTACGCAAACCCTATCCCTAACCCTAACCCTGATCCTAAACCTAACCCTAACCCGTACCCTAACCCTAATCCTAACCCTAACCCGCACCTAAACCTAACACTAACCCATACCCTAACCCTAACCCGTACCCTAAACATAACCCTAACCCTAAGCTTAACCCGTACGCAAACCCTATTCTGAACCCTAACCCGTACCCTAACCCTAATCCTAACCCTAACCCTAACCCTATCCGTACACTAACCATAACCATAACCCTAACACTAAAACTAACCCTAACCCGTACTCTAACCATAACCCTAACCCTAAACCTAACCCTAACCCGTAACCTAACCCTAACCCGTACCCTAACACTAACCCTAACACTAACACTAACCCTAACCCCTACTCTAAACCTAAACCTAACCCTAACTCTAACCCTAAACCGTACTATAACCCTAACCCTAACCCTAGCCATAACCCTAACACTAAACCGTACAGTAACCCTACTCTGTACCCTACCCCTAACCCTAACTCTAAACCTAGCCCTAACCCTGAACCTAACCCTATTCCTAACCCGTACCCTTACCCTAAACTATACCCTAACCCATTACCCTAAACCTAACCCGTACGCTAACCCTAAACGTAATGCTAACCCGTACCCAAACCCTAACCCTAACACGTACCCTAACCCTACCCTAACCCTAACCTGCACACTAAACCTAACCCAAACCCTAGAACTAACACGTACACTAACCCTATCCCGTACCCCAATCGTTACCCTAACCCGTACCGTAACCCTAACACTAACCCGAACACCAACCCTAACCCTAAACCGTACACTAACCCTAACCCGAAACCTAACCCTAACCCTAACCTGTACCCTAACCCTACCCGTAGCCTAACCCTAACTCTAACCCTAACCCCTAACCCTAAACCTAACCCTAATCCTTACCCTAACATGTACCCAAACAGAAAACCACACCGTACCCTAACACTAACCCAAACCCATACTCTAAACCTAACCATAACCCTAACCCTTACCCTAACCCTAACCCTAACCTTAACCGTAATCCTAAACCGTACCCTAACCCTAAACCTAACCCGTACCCTAACCCCAACCGTAACCCTAACCCGTAACCTAACACTAAACTTAACCCTAACACTGGCCCTAAACCCAACCCTAAAGCTTACACTAATCCTAAACCTAACGCTAACCCACAACCTAAACCTAACCCTAACCCGTACCCTAACCTTAAACCGTAACCTAAACCTAACGCTAACCCGCACCCTAAACCTAACCCTAACCCGTAACCTAACCTTAACCCGTAACCTAAACCTAACCCTAACCGTACCCTAACCTAACCCGCACCTAAACCTAACCCTATCCCGTACCCTAACCCAAACCCGTAACCTAAACCTAACCCTAAACCTAAACTTAACCCATACGCTAAACCTATCCCGTACCCTAAACCTAACCCGAACCCGTAATCTAACCCTAAACCTAAAACTAAGCCTAACCCGTACATTAACCCTAAACCTAACCCTAACACTAACCCTACCCCGTACAATAACCCTAAACATAACCCTAAGCCGTACCCTAACCCTAACCCTAACACTAACACTAACGCTAACCGTACACTAAACCTAACCGTAACCCTCACCCTAACCCTAAACCGTACTGTAACCCTAACCCATACCATAACCCTAACCTTAACCCATACCCTAACCCTAAACCTAACTCGTTACCTAACCCTAACCCTGACCCTAACCCGTACCCTAAACCTAACCCTAATCCTGACCCTATCCCTAACACTAACCTGTACCTAAGCCTAACCCATACCCTAACCTTAACCCTAACCGTACTCTAACCCTAACCCTAACCCTCACCCTAACACTAACCCATACTGTAACCCTAACCCGTAACATAACTCTAAACCTAACCCGTACCCTAAACCTAACCCTAACTCGTACCCTAACCCTAACCCTGACCCTAACCCTAATGCGTACCCTAAACCTAACCCTAACCCTAACTCATACCCTAACCCTAACCCTAACCCTGACACTAACCCTAAACCTAACCCGTACCCTAAACCTAACCCGTACCCTAACCCTAACCCTAAACCTAACCGTAACCCTAACCCGAACCCTAAACCTAACCCTAACCCTTGACCTAAGGTGTACCCAACCCTATATCGTACCCTAACCCTAACCCTAACCGGTACCCAAACCCTAACAGTAACCCTAACCCATACCCTAGCACAGACCCTAACCCTAACACTAAGCCTAAAGCGCACCCTAAACCTAAACCTAAAACTAACCCTAACCATAACCCTTACCCGTACCCTTACCCTATCCCTGACCCTAACCCTAACGCATACCCTAAACCTAACCCTAACCCTAACCCATACCCAAACCCTAACCCTAACACGTACCCTAAACCTAACCCTAACCCTAACCCGCACACTAAACCTAACCCTAACCCTACACCTAACACGTACATTAACCCTAAACCATACCGTAACCTTAACCCTAACCCGTACCGTAACCCTAACACTGAACCTAACCCTAACCCTAAACCTAACCCTAACCCTAACCCGTCGACTAACCCTGACCCGAACCCTAACCCTAACCCTAACCCGTACCCTAAACCTACGCGTAGCCTAAACCTAACACTAACCCTAACCCCTAACCCTAATCCTAACCCTTACCCTAACCCGTTCCCAAATGGTAAACCTAACCCGTACCCTAAAACTAACCCAAACCATACTCTAACGCTAACCCTAACCCTAACCCTAACCCTAAACTTAACCCTAATTCTAACCCAAACCATAACCCTTAACCGTAACCTAACACTAAACCATACCCTAACCCTAACCCTAACCTTAAACATATCCCTAACCCGTACTCTACCCCTAAAACTAACCCGTACCCTAACACCAACCCTAACCCTAATCCATACCCTAACACTAACACTAACCCTAACCCTGACCCTAAACCTAACCCTAACCCTTACACTAATCCTAACCCTAAACCTAACCCTAACCCTAAACTTAACCCGTACGCTAACCCTATCCCGCACCCTAATCCTAACCCTAACCCGAATCCTAAACCTAAACCTAACCCTAAGCCTAACCCGTATATTAACCCTAACTCTAACCCTAACACTAACCCTAACACGTACTCTAAACCTAACCCTAAACCTAACCTGTACTCTAAACCTAACCCTAACCCTATCCCTTCCCTAACCCTGACCCACACCCTAACCCTATCCCTAACTTTAACCGTAACCCAAACCCATACCCTAACCCTAAAACTAACCCGTACCCTAACCCCAACCCTAAGGCTAACCCATACCCTAACACTAACCCTAACCCTAACCCTGACCCTTAACTTAAACCTAACCCGTACACTAACCCGCACACTAAACCTAACCATAACCCGTACCCTAACCCTAACCCGTAACCTAACACTAACCCTAAGCCTAAACTTAACACGTACGCTATCCCTATACCGTACCCTAAACCTAACCCTAACCCGTAACCTAACCCTAAACCTAACGCTAAGCCTAACCCGTACATTAAACCTAACCCTAACCCTAACACTAACCCTACCCCGTACTCTAAACCTAAACCTAACCCTAACCATAACCCGTACCATAACCCTAACCCTAACCCTAAACCTTTCCCTAACCCAAACACTAACCCTAACCCATACTCTAACCCTAACCCTAACCCTAACCCTAACCGTATTCTAACCCTAACCCTAACCCTCTTCCTAACCCTAACCCGTACTGTAACCCTAACCCATAACATAAACCTAACCCTAACCCTAACCCTACACCGTACCCTAAACCTAACCCTAACCCTAACTCGTACCCTAACCCTAACCGTACTCTAAACCTAACCCTAACCCTCACCCTAACCTAACCCGTATTGTAACCCTAACCCATACCATAACCCTAACCCTAACCCTAAACTTAACCATAACCCTGACCCGTACCCTAACCCTAAAACTAACCCGTACCCTAACACCAACCCTAACCCTAATCCATACCCTAACACTAACACTAACCCTAACCCTGACCCTAAAGCTAACCCTAACCATTACACTAACCCTAACCCTAACCTGCACCTTAAACTTAACCCTAGCCCTAACCCGTACCCTAACCCTAACCCGTAACCTAAACCTAACCCTAACCCTAAACTTAACTCGTACGCTAACCCTATCCCTTACCCTAAACCTAACCCTAAACCGTATCCTAACCCTAAACCTAACCCTTAGCCTAAACCTTACATTAACCCTAACCCTAACCCTAACCCTAACACTAACCCTAACCCGTACTCTAACCCTAACCCTAACCCTGACAATACTCTAACACTAACCCTAACACTCACCCTAACACTAACCCGTACTGTAAACCTAACCCGTACCATAACACTAACCCTAACCCATACACTAACCCTAACCCTAAATCGTACCCTAACCCTAACCCTAACCCTGACCCTAAACCTAACACTAACCCGTACCCTAAACCTAACCCGTACTTTAAACCTAACCCTAACCCTAACCCGCACAGTAAACCTAACCCTAACACTAACTCGTACCCTAAACCTAACCCTAACCCTGACCCTAACCCTACCCTAAACCGTACCCTAAGCAGAACCCATACCCTAACCCTAACCCTAATCCTAACCCTAATCCTAACCCGTACCTAAACCTAACCCTAACCCTTGACCTAACCCGTACCCAACCCTATCCCGTAACCTAACCCTAACCCTAACCCGTACCCAAACCCTAACAGTAACCCTAACCCATACCGTAGCAATAACCCTAACCATAACCCTAACCCTAACCCGCACCCTTAACCTAAACCTAACCCTAACACTAACCATAAACATTACCCCTACCCTAACCCTAACACATACCCTAACCCTAACCCTAAACTTAACCATAACCCTGACCCGTACCCTAAAACTAAAATTAACCCTTACCCTAACCCCAACCCTATCCCTAACCCATAACCTTACCCTAAGCCTAAACCTAATCCAAACCCTATCCCCTACCCTAAACCTAACCCTAACCCTAACTCGTACCCTAACCCTAACCCTAACCCTGACCCTAACCCTAACCCTAACCCGTACACTAAACTTAACCCATACCCTAACCCTGACCCTAAAACTAACCGTAACCCTAACCCATACCCTAAAACGAACCCTAACCCTTGACCTAACCCGTAGCCAACCCTATCCCGTACCCAAACCATAACCCTAACACGTACCCTAACCCTAACCCTAACCCTAACCCTAACCCTAACCCGCACACTAAACATAAACCTACCCCTAGACCTATCACGTACACTAACCCTATCCCGTAATGTAACCTTAACCCTAACCCATACCGTAACCCTAACCCTAACCCTAACCCAAACCCTAACCCGTACACTAACCCTAACCCGAACCCTAACCCTATACCTAACCCGTACCCTAACCCTACCCGTACCCTAACCCTCACCCAACCCATAACCCCTAACCCTGACCCTAACCCTTACCCTAACCCGTACCCAAATGGTAAACCTAACCCGTACCCTAAAACTAACCCAAACCCGTACTCTAACCCTAACCCTAACCCTAACCCTAAACCGCACCCTAAACTTAACCCTAACCCTAACTCATACCATAACCCTTAACCGTAACCTAACACTAACACATACCCTAACACTAACCCTAACCTTAACCATAACCCTAACCCATACCCTAACCCTAAAACTAACCCATACCCTAACCCCAACCCTAACACTAACCCGTACCCTAACACTAACCCTAACCCTAATCCTGACCCTAAACCTAACCCTAACCCCTACACTAACCCTAACCCTAACCCGCACCCTAAACCTAAACCTAACCCATACCCTAACACTAACCCGTAACCTAAACCTAAACCTAACCCTAAACTTAACCCGTACGCTAACCCTATCCCGTACACTAAACCAAACCCTAACCCTTATCCTAAACCTAAACCTAAACCTAAGCCTAACCCGTACATTAACCCTAACCCTAAACCTAACACTAACCCTACACCGTACTCTAAACCTAACCCTAACCCTAACCCTAAACCTAACCCTAACACTAACCCTAACCCATAATCTAACCCTAACCTTAACCCTAACACTAACCCGTCTTGTAACCCTAACCCATACCATAACCCTAACCCTAACCCTAACCCTAACCCTTGACCTAACCCGTATCCAAACCTATCCCGAAACCTAACCCTAACCCTAACCCGTACCCAAACCCTAACAGTAACCCTAACCCATACCCTCGCGCTAACCCTAACCCTAACCCTAACCCTAAATCTAACCTGTACCCTAAACCTAACCCTAACCCTAACTCGTACCCTAACCCTAACCCTAACCCTGACCCTAACCCTAACCTTAACCCTAACCAGTACCCTAAACTTAACCCATACCCTAATCCTAACCCTAAACCTAACCGTAACCCTAACCCGTACCCTAAAACTAACCCTAACCCTTGACCTAACCCGTAGCCAACCCTATCCCGTACCCAAAACATAACCCTAACACGTACCCTAACCCTAACCCTAACCCTAACCCTAACCCTAACTCGCACACTAAACATAACCCTAACCCTAGACCTAACACGTACAGTAACCGATCCCGTACCGTAACCTTAACCCTAACCCGTACCGTAACCCTAACCCTAACCCTAACCCTAACCCGTACACTAACCCTAACATGAACCCTAACCCTATACCTAACCCGTACCGTAACCCTACCCGTAGCCTAACCCTAACCCAACCCCTAACCCCTAACCCTAACCCTAACCCTTACCCTAACCATACCCAAACGGTAAAACTAACCCGTACCCTAAAACCAGCCCAAACCCGTACTCTAACCCTAACCCTAAACCTAACCGTAACCCGCACCCTAAACTTAACACTAACCCTAACCCATACCATAACCCTTAACCGTAACCAAACCCTAACCCATACCCTAACCCTAACCCTAACCTTAACCATAACCCTAACCCGAACCCTAACCCTAAAACTACCCAGTACCGTAACCCCAACCCTAACCCTAACCCGTACCAACACTAACCCTAACCCTAACCCTGACACTAAACCTAACCCTAACCCTTACACTAACCCTAACCCTAACCCAACCCGCACCCTAAACCTAACCCTAACCCGTACCCTAACCCTAACCCGTAAGCTAAACAGAACCCTAAACCTAAACTTAACCCGTTCGCTAACCCTATCCCATACCCTAAAGCTAACCCTAACCCGTATCCTAACCCTAACCTTACCCTAAGCCTAACCTGTACATTAACCCTTACCCTAACCCTAACACTAACCCTACCCCGTACTCTAACCCTAAACCTAACCCTAACCCTAACCCGTACACTTAACCTATCCCTAACCCTAAATCGTACCCTAACCGTAACCCTAAACCTGACCCTAACCCTAACCCTAACCCGTACCCTAAAACTAACTCATAACCTAACCCTAAACATAAACCTAACCCTAACCCTAACCCGTACCCTAAACCTAAACCTAACCCTTGACCTAACCCGTACCCAACCTTATCCCGTACCCTAACGCTAACCCTAACCTGTACCCAAACCCTAACAGTAACCCTAACCCATACCCTAGCGCTAACCCTAACCCTACCCTAAGACTAACCCGCATCTAAACCTAAACCTAACCCTCACCCTAACCATAAACCTTACCCGTACCCTTCCCCTAACCGATACCCTAACACTAACCCTAACCTTAACCGTAAACCTAACCCGTACCCTAACCCTAAAACTAACCCGTACCCTAACCCCAACCCTAACCCTAACCCGTACCATAACCCTGCCCTAACCCTAACACTGACCCTAAACCTAACCCTAACCCATACCCTAATCCTAACCCGCACCTAATCCTAACCCTACCCAGTAACCTAACTCTAACCCATAACCCAAACCTAAACCTAAGTGTAAACTTAACCCATACACTCAACCTATCCTGTACCTTAAACCTAACCCTAACCCTAACCCGTACCCTAACCCTAACCCTAACCCTAACCCTATCCGTACACTAACCCTAACCCTAACCCTAATCCGTACCCTAACCCTAACCCTAACCCTAAACCTGACCATACTCTAACACTAACCCTAACCCTAACACTAACCCTTACTGTAAACCTAACCCGTACCATAACACTAACCCTAACCCGTACCCAAACCCTAACACTAACACGTACGCTAACCCTAACCCTAACCCTATCACTTACCCTAACCCCTACCCAAACGGTAAACCTAACCCGTACCCTAACACTAACCCAAACCAATACTCTAACCCTAAAACTAACCCTAACACTAACCCTACTCCGTACTCTAACACTAACCCTAACCCTAACCCGTACCCTAAACCTAACCCTAACCCTAACACTAACCCTAACCCGTACTCTAACCCTAACCCTAACACTAACACTAACCCTACCCCGTACTCTAACACTAACCCTAATCCTAACCCTAACACGTTCCCTAACCCTAACCCTAACCCTAACACTACCACTAACCCTAACCCGTACTCTAACCCTAACCCTAACCGTATTCTAACCCCAACCCTAAACCTCACCCTAAACCTAACCCGTACTGTAACCCTAACCCGTACCATAACCCTAACCCTAACCCGTACCCTAACCCTAACCCTAAATCGTACCCTAACCCTAACCATAAACCTGACCCTAACTCTAAACCTATCCCGTACCCTAAACCTAACCTGGACCCTAACCCTAAACCTAATCCAAACCCGTACCCTAAACCTAACCCTAACCCGTATCCTAACCCTAAACCTAACCCTAAACCTGACCCTAACCCTAACCCTAACACGTACCCTAATCCTAACCCATACACTAACCCTAACCCTAACCCTAACACAAACACTAAACCTATCCCGTACTCTAACGCTAACCCTAACCCTAAACGTACCCGTACCCTAACCCTAACCCTAATACTAAAACTAACACTAAACCTACCCTGTACTCTAACACTAACTCTAACCCTAACCCTAACCCGTACCCTAACCCTAAACCTAACCCGAAACCTGAACCTAACCCTAACTCTAACACGTACCCTAAGCCTAACCCATACCTTAACCCTAACCCTAACCCTAACACTAACCCTGCCCCGTACTCTAACATTAACCCTAACTCTAACCCGTACCCGTACCCTAACGCTAACCCTAACCATAGCCCTAGCACTAAACCTAACCCGTACTCTAACCCTAACCCTTACCCTAACCGTACTCTAACCCTAACCCTAACCCTCACCCTAACCCTAACCCGAACTGTAACCCTAACCCATACCAAAACCCTAACCCAAAGTGTACACTAACCCTAACCCTAATTCGTACCCTAAACCTAACCCTAACCATGACCCTAACCCTAATCCTAACCCGTACCCTAAGCCTAACCCATACACTAAACCTAGCCCTACTCCTAACCCTAACCCTAACCTGTACCTAAACCTAACCCTAACCCTTGACCTAACCCGTACCCAAACCTATCCTGTAACCTAACACTAACCTACCCAAACCCTTACAGTAACCCTAACCCATACCGTAGCGCTAACCCTAAACCTAACCCTCACCCTAACCCGCACCCTAAAACTAAACCTAAACCGAACATTAACCATAACCATTACCCGTACCCTAACCCTAACCCTAACCCATACCCTAACCCTAACCCTAAACTTAATCGTCACCCTGACCTGTACCCTATACCTAAAATTAAACCATACCCTAACCCCAACCCTATCCCTAACCCGTACCCTAACCCTAACCCTAACCTTAACCCGAACCCACAGCTAAACCTAACTCTAACTCATAACCTAAGCCTAACCCTAACCCTAAACTTAACCCCTACGCTAACCCTATCCCGTTCCCTAAACCTAATCCTAACCGTAACCTAACCCTAAACCTAACCCTAAGTCTAACCCGTACATTAACCCTAACCCTAACACTAACACTAACCCTATCCTGTACTCTAACCCTAACCCTAAATCTAAACCTAACCCGTACCCTAACCGTAACCCTAACACTAACCCTAACCCTAACACTAACCCTACCCCGTACTCTAACCCTTACCCAAAACCTAAACCTAACCCGTACCATAACCCTAACCCGAAACCTAACCTTTACCCTAACCCTAAACCTAACCCTAACCGTACTCTAAACCTAACCCTAAACCGTACTGTAACCCTAACCCATACCATAACCCTAACCCTAACCCTAAACTTAACCGTAACCCTGACCCGTAACCTAACCCTAAAACTAACCCGTAACCTAACCCCAACCCTAACCCTAACCTGTACACTATCCCTATCCCTTTCGCTAACCCTGACCCTAAACCTAACCCTAACCCGTACCCTAACCCTAACCCTAACCATCACCTAAACTTAACCCTGACCCATACCCTAATGCTAACCCGTAACCTAAACCTAATCCTAACCCTAAACCTAACACTAACCCATACTCTAACTGTATCCCGTAGCCTAACACTAACTCTAACCCAAACCCCTAACCCTAAACCTAACACTAACCCTTACCCTAACCCATACCCAAATGGTAAAAGTAACCCGTACCCTAACACTAACCCAAACCCGTACTCTAACCCTAACCCTAAGCCTAACCCTAACCCTAAACCGCACCCTAAACTTAACCCTAACCGTAACCCTAACCATAACCCTTAACCGTACCTAACGCAAACCCTAACTCGTACCCTAAACCTAACACTGACCCTAACCCTAACCCTATCCGTATTCTAACCCTAACCCTAACCCTACCCCGTACTCTGAACCTAACCCTAACTCTAACCCTAACCCATACCCTAACCCTAAACCTAACCCTAAAACTAAACCTACCCCGTACTCTAACACTAACCCTAAACCTAACCATAACCCTAACCCGTACCCTAAACCTAACCCTAACCCTAACTCGTTCCCTAACCCTAACCCTAACTCTAAACCTAACCCTAACCCTATCCCGTACCATAAACCTAACCCTATCCCTTGTCCTATCCCGTACCCAACCCTATCCCGTACCCTAACTCTAAACCTAACCCGTACACAAACCCTAAGAGTAACCCTAACCCATACCCTAGCGCTAACTCTAACCCTAACCCAAAGCCTAACCCGCACCCTAAACCTAAACCTAACGGTAACACTTACCATAACCCTTACCCTTACCCTAACCCTAACCCATAACCTAACACTAACCCTAAACTTAACCGTAAACCTAACCCGTACCCTAACCCTAAATCTAACCCGTACCATAACCCCAACACTAACCCTAACCCGTACAATAACCCTAACACTAAACCTAACCCTAACCCGTACCATAAGCCTAACCCGCACCTAAACCTAACCCTAACACATACCCTAACCCTAACCCGTAACCTAACCTAAACCTAACCCTAAACTTATCCCGAACACTAACCCTATCCCGTACCCTAAACCTAACCCTTACCTGTACCCTAAACCTAACACTAAACCTAACCCTATCCGTACACTAACCCTAACCCTAGCCCTAACACTAACCCTAACCCATACGCTAATCCTAAACCTAACCCTAAAGCTAACCCTAACCCGTACTCTAACCCTAACCTGTACCCTAACACTGACCCTTACCCTAACCCTCAACCTAGCCTGTAACCTAACCCTAAACGTAACCCTAACCCGTACACAAACCGTAACCCTAACACATACCCGAACCCTAACCCTAACCGGCAAACTAAAACTAACCCTAACCCTAGACCTAACACGTACACTAAACCTATCCCTTACCGTAACCTTAACCCTAACACTAACCCTAACCCTAACCCTAACCATAAACCTAACCCTAACCCGTAGACTAACCCTAACCCGAACTCTACCCTATCTCTAACCCTAAACGTACCCTAACCCTAACCCTAACCCTAACCCTAACACTAACCCTAACCCGTACTCTAACTTAACCCTAACCCTAAACCCAACCCTTCCCGTACTCTAACCCTAACCCTAACTCTAACACTAACCATAACCCTAACACTAACCCTAACCCGTAACCTAACCCTAACCCTAAACCTAACCCTAACCCGTACTCTAACCCTATCCCGTACCCTAACACTAACCCTTACCCTAACCCTAAACCTAACCCGTACCCTAACCCTAAACCTAACCCTAACACTAACACTAACCCTAACCCTAACACATACACTAAACCTAACCCTGTCCCTAAACCTAACCCTAACCCGTACCCTAACCCTAACCCACACCTATACCTAACCATAACACGTAACCTAACTCTAACCCATACCCTAAACCTAACCCTAAACCTAAACTAAACCCGTACCCTAAACCTATCCCGTACCCTAACCCGTACGCTAACCCTAACCCTATCCATACACAAACACTAACCCTAAACCTGACACTAACCCTAACATGTACTCTAACCCTAACCCTAACCCTAAACCTAAGCCTAACCCATACTCTAACCCTATCCCGTACCCCAACACTAACTCTTACCCTAATCCTAAACCTAACCAGTACCCTAACCCTAAATGTAACACTAACCCGTACCCAACTCTAATCCTTACACGAACCCTAACCCTAACCCTAACCCTAACAATTACCCTAACCCGAACCCAAACGGTAAACCTAACCCGTACCCTAACACTAACCCAAACCAGTACTCTAACCCTAAACCTAACCCTAACACTAACCCTAACACGGACTCTAACACTAAACCTAACCCTAACCATAACCCTAACCCTAATCAACACCCTAACCCTAACCCTAACCCGTACTCTAACCCTAACCCTAACCCTAACACTAACCCTAACCCGTACTCTAACCCTAACCCTTACCCTAACCGTACTCTAACCCTATCCCTAACCCTCACCCTAACCCTAACCCGTACTGTAAACCTAACCCATACCATAACCCTAACCCTAACCCGTACCCTAACCCTAACCCTAATTCGTACCCTAACCCTAACCCTAACCCTGACCCTAACCTTAACCCGTAACCTTAAACTAACCCATACCCTAACCCTAAACCTAAATCTAACCCGTACCCTAACCCTAACCCTAACCCTAACACTAACCCTACCCCGTACTCTAACACTAACCCTAATCCTAACCCTAACTCGTGCCCTAACCCAAAACGTAACCCTAACCCTAAAACTAACCCTAACCCGTACTCTATCCCTAACCCTAACCGTATTCTAACCCTAACCCTCACCCTAACCCTAACACGTATTGTAACCCTACGCCATACCATAACCCTAAACCTAACCCGTACCCTAACACTAACCCTAATTCTTACCCTAACCCTAACCCTAACCCTGACCCTAACCCTAACTCGTATCCTAAACCTAACCCATACCCTAACCCTAAACCTAACACTAACCCATCCTCTAACCCTATCCCATACACTAACACTAACCCTAATCCTAACCCTTGACCTAACCCGTAACCTAACCCTAACCCTAACCCGTACCCAAACCTTAACAGTAACCCTAAACCATACCCTAGCGCTAACACTAACCCTAACCCTAACTCTAAACATTACCCGTACCCTAACCCTAACCCGTACCCTAACCCTAACCCTAAACTTAACCGTAACCCTGACCAGTACCCTAAACCTAAAATTAACCCGGACCCTAACGCCGACACTAACCCTAACCCATATTCTAACCCTAACCCTAACCCACACCTAAACCTAACCCTAACCCGTAACCTAAGCCTAACCCTAAACCTAAACTTAATCCGTCCGCTAACCCTATCCCGTACCCTTACCCAAACCCTAACCCGAAAACTAACCCTAAACCTTACCTTAAACCGGACCCTAACCCTAACCCTAACCCTAACCCTCACCTAAACCTAACCGTAACACATACCCTAACCCTAACCCGTAACCTAAACCTAACCCTAAACTTAACCCATACGCTAACCCTAACCCGTACCCTAAACCCTAATCCTAACCCGAAACCTAACCCTAACCGTATCCCGTAACCTATACCTAAACCAAACCCTTGACCTAACCTGTAACCAACCTTATCCCGTACACTAACCCTAACCCTAACCCGTACCCAAACCCTAAGAGTAACCCTAACCCATACCCTAGCGCTAAACCTAACCCTAACCCTAAGCCTAACTCGAAACCTAAACCTAAACATAACCCTCACCCTAACCATAACCCTTACCCGGACCCTAAACCTAACCCATACCCTAACCCTAACCGGCACCTAAACCGTACCCTAAACCGTACCCTAACCCTAACCCGTAACCTAAACCTAAACCTAACCCTAAACTTATCCCGTACACGAACCCTATCCCGTACCCTAAACCTAACCCTAACCTGTACCCTTAACCTAACCCTAACCCTAACCCTATCCGTACACTAACCCTAACCCTAACACTAACACTAACCCTATGCCATACTCTAACCCTAACCCTAACCCTAACCCTAACACTAACCCTAACATGTACTCTAACCCTAACCCTAACCCTTAACGTAACCCTAAACCGTAATCTAACCCTAACCCGTACCCTAACACTAACCCTAACCCTAACACTATCCCTAACCCGTACACTAACCCTAAACGTAACCCTAACCCGTACCCAAACCCTAAACCTAACACGTACCCTAACCCTAACCCTAACTCGCACACTAAACCTAACCCTAAACCTAGACCTAACACGAACACTAAACCTATCCTGTACCGTAACCTTAACCCTAACCCGTACCCTAACCCTAACCCTAACCCTAACCCTAAACCTAACCCTAACCCGTACCCTAACACTAACCCTTACCCTAACCCTAAACCTAACCCATAACCTAACCCTAAATGTAACCCTAACCCGTACCCAAACCCTAACCATAACACGTACCCTAACCCTAAACCTATCCCAAACCCGCACACTAAACCTAACTGAAACCCTAGACCTAAAACGTACACTAAACCTATTTCGTACCGTAACCTTAACCCTAACCCGTACCGTAACCCTAACACTAACACTAACCCTAACCCTAACCCTAACCCTAACCCTAACCCTAAACTTACCCTAACGCTAACCCTAACCCTTATCCTAACCCTAACCCTAACCCTAACCCGTACTCTAACCTAACCCTAACCCTAAACCTGAACCTAACCCGTACCATAACCCTAACCCTAACCCTAACACTAACCATAACCCTAACACTAAAACTACCATGTACTCTAACCCTAAACCTAACCCTAACACTGACCCTAACCCCCTACTATAACCCTAACCCTAAACCTAACCTTAACCTAAAACTAACTATTACCAAACCCGAACTCGTACCCTAAACCTAACCCTAACTTTAACCTAACCCTAACCCAGAGCCTAACACTAAACCTAATCCTGTACCCTAAACCTTATCCTAACCCGCATCCTAAACCTAATCCTAAACTTAGACCTAACCCGTACCCTAACGGTAACCCGTACCCTAACACTAATCCTAACCCTAATCCTTAACCTAAACCGTACGCAAACGGTAAACCTAACCCATACCCTAACACTAACCCTAACCCTAATCCTTAACCTAAACCGTACGCAAACGGTAAACCTAACCCGTACCCTAACACTAAACCAAACCCGTACTCTAACCCTAACCCTAAACCAAACCCGCACCCTTAACTTAAACCTAACCCTAACCCAAACCATAACCCTTAACTGTAACCTAACCCTAACCTATACGCTAAACCTAACCCTAACCTTAACCGTAACCCTAACCCATAAGGTAACACTAAAACTAACCCATACCCTAACCCCAACCCTAAACCGTACCCGTACCCTAACAATAACCCTAACCCTAAACCTGACCCTAAACCTAACCCTAACCCGTACCCTAACCCTAACCCTAACCCGTACCCTAAACCTACCCGTAGCACAACCCTAACCCTAACCCTAACACCTAACCCTAACACTAACCCTTCCCCTTAATCTAAGCCGTACCCAAACGGTTAACCTAACCCGTACCCTAACACTAACCCAAACCCGTACTCTAACCCTAACTCAAACCCTAACCCTAACCCTAACCCTAACCCTAACCCTAACCCTTAACCATAACCAAACCCTAACCCATACCCTAACCCTAACCCTAACCTTAACCATAACCCTAACCTGTACCCTAACCCAAAAACTAACCCGTAACCTAACCGCAACCCTAACCCTACCCGTACACAACACTAACCCTAAACCTAACCCTGACCCAAACCTAACCCTAACCCACAACCTAAACCTAACCCGTAACCTAAACCTAACCCTAACCCTAAACTTAACCCGTACGCTAACACTATCCTGTACCCTAAACCTAACCCTAACCCGTATCCTAACCCTAAACCTAAACCTAAGCCTAACCCGGACATTAACCCTAACCCTAACCCTAACACTAACCCTAACCCTAAATCGTACACTAACCCTAAAGCTAACCCTAACCCTAACCCTAACACTAACCCTAACTCGTACTCTAACCCTAACCCTAACCCTAACCCTAACCCTAACCGTACTCTAAACCTAACCCTAACCCTCACCCTAACCCTAACCCGTACTGTAACCCTAACCCGTACCATAACCAAACCCTGACCCGTACCCTAACCCTAACCCTAACTCGTACCCTAACTCTAACCCTAACCCTGACCCTAACCCTAACACTAACCCATACCCTAAACCTAACCCGTACCCTAACCCTAACCCTAACCGGTACCCTAAACCTGACACTAACCCATACCCTAACCCTAACCCTAACCCTAACCCTGACCCTAACCCTAACCCTAACCCTAACACTAACCCTAACCCGTACTCTAACCCTAACACTAACCCTAAACCTAACCCTAACCCGTACTCTAAACCTAACCCGTACCTTAACACTAACCCCACCCCTAACACTAACCCTAAACCATACTCTAGCCCTAAACCTAACCCTAACTCTAACCCTAACACGTACTATAACACTAACCCTAACCCTAACCCTAACCCTAAACCGTACAGTAACTCTAATCCGTATCCTAACACTAAACCTAACCCGTACTATAACCCTAACCCTACCCTAATCCTAACCCTAACCGGACTCTAACCCTATCCCGTAGCCTAACCCTAACTCTAACACTAACTCCTAACCCTAACCCTAACCCTAACCCTTAACCTAACCTGCACCCAAACGGTAAACCTATCCCGTACCCTAACACTAACCCAAACCCGTAGTCTAACCCTAAACCTAACCCTAACCCTAACCTTAAACCGCACCCTAAACTTAACCCTAATCCTAACACTAACCGTAACCCTTAACAGTACCCTAACCCTAACCCACACCCTAAACCTATCCCTAACTTTAACCGTAACCCTAACTCATACCCTAACCATAAAACTACCCTGTACCCTAACCCCAACCCTAACCCTAACGCATACACTAACACTAACCCTAACCCTAACCCTGACCCTAAACCTAACCCTAACCCGTACACTAACCCTAAATCTAACCCTAACCCGCACCCTAAACCTAACCCTAACCCGTACTCTAACCCTAACCCGTCACCTAAACCTAACCCTAAACCTAAATTTAACCCGTACGCTAACCCTATCCTGTACACTAAACCTAACCCTAACCCCTAACCTAACTATAAACCTATCTCTAGCCTAACCCGTACATTAACCCTAATCCTAACCCTAACACTAACCCTACCCCGTACCCTAACCCTAACCCTAAACCTAACCCTAACCCTAACCCTAACCCTAACCCTTTCCCTAACCCTAACCCTAACCCTTTCCCTAACTCTAAACCTAATCTTAACCCTAACCCTAAACGTACACTAACCCTAACCCTAACCCTCACCCTAACACTAACCCGTACTGTAACCCTAACCCGTAACATAACCCCACCCTAACCAGTACTCTAACCCTAACCCTACCTCGTACTCTAACCCTAACGCCGATCCTAACACTAACCCTAACCCGTAACCTAAACCTAACCCGTTCCCTAACCCTAACCCTAACCCTAACCCTCACCTTAACACTAACCCATAACATAACACTAACCCTAGCACGTACCCTAAACCTAACCCTAACTCCTACCCTAACCCTAACCCTGAACCTAACACTAACCCTAACCCGTAACCTAAACCTAAACCGTACCCTAACCCTAACCCTAATTCTAACCCGTACCCTAAACCTAACCCTAACCCTAACTCGTACCCTAACCCTAACCCTAACCCGGACCCTAACCATAACCCTAACCCGTACTCTAAGCCTAACCCATACCCTAAGACTAACCCTAAACCTAACCTTAACCCTAACCCGTACATTAAACCTAACCCTAACCCTTGACCTAATCCGTATCCAAACCTATCCTGTACCCTATCCCTAAACCTAACTGGTACCCAAACTCTAACAGTAACCCTAGCACATACCCTAGCGTTAACCCTATCCCTAACCCTAATCCTAAACCTAAACCGAACCCTAAACCTAAACCTAACCCTAACCCTAAACTTAACCCTTACCCATACCCTAACCCTAAACCATACCCTAACCATAACCCCAACTTTAACAAAACCCTGAACCATACCCTAACCCTAAAACTAACCTGTACCCTCACCCCAACTCTAACCCTAACCCGTCCCATAACACTATCCCTAAAGCTAACCCTGACCCTAAACCTAATCCTAACCCGTACGTTAACCCTAACCCTAACCCTAACCCTAAAACTAACCCTCACCTAAACCTAACCCTAAACCATACCTAACCCTTACCTGTAACATAAACCTAACCCTAACCTAAGCTTAACCTGTAGGCTAACCCTATCCCGTACCCTAAACCTTAACCTAATCCGTACCCTAACCCTAACCCTAACACTAACATGATCCGTACACTATCCCTAACCCTAACCCTAACACTAACCCTATACTCGTACTCTAACCCTAACCCTAACCCTAACCTAACCCTAACCCGTACTCTAACCCTAACTTGTACCCTAACACTAACCCTAACCCTAACACAAACCCTAACCCATACTCTAACCCTAAACCTAACCCTAACTCTAACCCTAACACGTACTATAACCCTAACCCTAACCCTAAACCGTACAGTAACCCTAATCCATCCCCTAACCCTAAACCTAAACCTAAACCTAACCCTAACCGTAACCCTAAACCGTACAGTAACCCTAATCCATCCCCTAACCCTAAACCTAAACCTAAACCTAACCCTAACCCTGATCCTAAACCTAACGCTAACCCGTACCCTAATCCTATACCGTACACTAACCCTAACCCTAAATCTAACCCATACCCAAACCCTAACCCTAAAACGTACCCTAACCCTAACCCTAACCCTAACCCTAACATGCACCTAAACCTAACCTTAACCCTAGACCTAACACGTACACTAACCCTATCCCATACCCTAAACCTAACCCTAACCCTAACCCTAACCCAAACCCTAACCTTAACCCTATCTGTACACTAATCCTAACCCTAACACTAACACTAACCCTAACCCGTACTCTAAACCTCATCCTAACCCTAAAGCTAACCCTAACCCGTACCCTAACCCTAAAACTAACCCGTACCCTAACACTAACCTTAACCCTAAACCTGACCCTTAACCTAAACCTAACCTTACACTAACCCTAACCCTAACCCTAACCCGCACCCTCACCTAACCCTAACCCGTACCCTAACCCTAACCCAGACCCTAACCCTAACCAGTAACCTAAACCTAACCCTAACCCTAAACTTAACCCGTACGCTAACCCTATCCCGTACCCTAAACCTAACCCTAACTCTTATCCTAAACCTAAACCTAACCCTAAGCCTAACCCGTACATTAATCCTAACCCTAACCCTAACACTAACCCTACCCCGTAGTGTAAACCTAACCCTAACCCTAACCCTAACCCTAACCCTAACCCTAACTTGTACTCTAACCCTAACCCTAACCCTAACCCTAACCCTAACGGTACTCTAACCCTAACCCTAACCCTCACCCTAACACTAACCCTAACTTGTACTCTAACCCTAACCCTAACCCTAACCCTAACGGTACTCTAACCCTAACCCTAACCCTCACCCTAACACTAACCCGTACTGTAACCCTAAACCGTACCATAACCCTAACCCTAACCGGTACCCTAACACTAACCCTAACTCGTAAACTAACCGTAACCCGGACCCTAACCCTAAACGTACTCTAACCCTAACCCTAACCCTCACCCTAACACTAACCCGTACTGTAACCCTAACCCATACCATAACCCTAACCCAAACCCGTACCCTAAACCTCACCCGTACCCTAACCCTAACCCTAAAACTAACCCGTACACTAAACCTAACACTAACCCTAAATCGTACCCTAACCCTAACCCTAACACTGACACTAAGCCTAACCCTAACCCGTACCCTAAACCTAACCCGTACATTAACCATAACTCTAACCCTAACCCGTTCTATAACCCTAACCCTAACCTAACCCTAATCCTAAACCTAACACTAACCCGTACTCTAACCCTATCCCGTAGCCTGACCCTAACTCTAAACCTAACCCCTAACACTAACCCTAAACCTTACCCTAACCCATACCCAAAAGGTAAACCTAACCCGTACCCTAAAACTAACCCAAACCAGTACTCTAACCCTAACCCTAACCCTAAACCTAACCCTAACCCTAAACCGCACCCTAAACTTAACCCTAACCCTAAGCCCAACCATAACCCTTAACTTTACCCTAACCCTAACCCACACCCTAACTCTAACCCTAACTTTAACCGTAACCCTAACCCGTACCCTAAACCTAAAACTAACCCGTACTCTAAACACAACCCTAACCCTAATCCATACCCTAACACTAACCCTAACCATAACCCGGACCCTAAACCTAACCCTAACCCGTACACTAACACTAACCCTAACACTAACCCGCACCCTAAACCTAACCCTAACCCGTACCCTAAACTTAACCCGTAACTTAAACCTAACCCTAACCCTAAACTTAACCCGTATGCTAACCCTATCCCGTACCCTAATCCTAACCCTAACCCGTTACCTAACCCTAAACCTAACCCTAAGCCTAACCCGTACATTAACCCTAACCCTAACACTAACACTAACCTTACTCCGTACTCTAACCCTAACCCTAACCCTAACCCTACTCGTACTCTAACCCTAACACTAACACTCACCCTAACCCTAACAAATACTGTAAACCTAACCCGTAACATAACCCTAACCCTAACCCGTACCCTAACCCTAACCCTAACTCGTACCCTAACCCTAACCCTAACCCTAACCCGTACCTTAAACCTAACCCGTACCCCAACCCTAAACCTAACCCGTACCCTGAACCTAACCCTAACCCTAACTCGTACCCTAACCCTAAACCTGACCCTAACCCGTACCCTAAACCTAAAACTAACCCTAACCCTAACCATAACACTTACCCGTACCCTAACCCTAACACATTACCTAACCCTAACCCTAACCTTTACCGTAACCCTGACCCGTACCCTAAACCTAAAACTAACCGGTACCCTAACCCCAACCCTAACCCTAACCCGTACCATAACCCTATCCCTAACGCAAACCCTGACCCTAAACCTAACCCTAACACGTACCCTAACCCTAACCCTAACCCTAACACTAACCCTCACCTAAACCTAACCCTATCCCGTACCTTAAACCTAACCCTAACCCGAACCCTAAACCTAACCCTAACCCGAAACCGATTGGTACGCAAACCCTAACCCTAACACTAACACTAACCCTAACCCGTACTCTAACACTAAACTTAACCCTAAACCTAACCCTAACCCATACTCTAACCCTAACGCGTACCCTAACACTAACCCTTACCCTCACACTAACCCTAACCCGTATCTAACCCTAAACGTAACCCTAACTCTAACCCTAACCCATACTATAACCCTAACCCTAAACCTAAACTTAACCAGAACCCGTACTCTAACCCTATCCCATACCCTAATCATAACTCTATTAACCCCTAACCCTAACCCTAACCCTGACCCTAAACCTAACCCTAACCCGTACACTAACAAAACCCTTACCGTACCCTAAACCTAATGCATATCCTAACCCTAACCCTAACCTTAACCGTAAACCTGAACCATAACCTAACCCTAAACCTAACCCGTACACTAACACTAACCCTAACCCTAAGCCTAACCCGTACATTAACCCTAACCCTAACACTAACACTAACTTTACTCCGTACTCTATCCCTAACCCTAACCCTAACCCTAACCCTACTCGTACTCTAACCCTAAAACTAACACTCACCCTAACCCTAACAAATACTGTAACCCTAACCCGTAACATAACCCTAACCCTAACCCGTACCCTAACCCTAACCCTAACTCGTACCCTAACCCTAACCCTAACCCTAACCCGTACCTTAAACCTAACCCGTACCCTAACCCTAAACCTAACCCGTACCCTGAACCTAACCCTAACCCTAACTCGTATCCTAACCCTAAACCTGACCCTAACCCGTATCCTAAACCTAAAACTAACCCTAACCCTAACCATAACACTTACCCGTACCCTGCCCTAACCCATAACCTAACCCTAACCCTAACCTTAACCGTAACCCTGACCCGTACCCTAACCCTAAAACTAACCGGTACCCTAACCCCAACCCTAACCCAAACCCGTACCATAACCCTATCCCTAACGCAAACCCTGACCCTAAACCTAACCCTAACCCGTACCCTAACCCTAAACCTAACCCTAACACTAAACCTCACCTAAACCTAACCCTATCCCGTACCTTAAACCTAACCCTAACCAGACCCTAAACCTAACCCTAACCCGAACCCGATTGGTATGCAAACCCTAACCCTAACCCTAACCCTAACCCTAACCCGTACTCTAACACTAAACTTAACCCTAAACCTAACCCTAACCCATACTCTAACCCTAAACCGTACCCTAACACTAACCCTAACCCGTATCTAACCCTAAACCTAACCCTAACACTAACCCTAACCCGTACTATAACCCTAACCCTAACCCTAAACTTAACCAGAACCCATACTCTAACCCTATCCCGTACCCTAATCATAACTCTATTAACCCCTAACCCTAACCCTAACCCTGACTCTAAACCTAACCCTAACCCGTACACTAACCCTAACCCTAACCCTAACCCTAACCCATAACCTAAACCTAACCCTAACCCTAAACTTAACCCGTACGCTAAACCTATTCCATACCCTAAACCTAACCCTAACCCGTAACCTAACCCTAAACCTAACCCTAAGTCTAACCCGTACTTTAACCCTCATCCTAACCGTAACACTAACCATACCCCGTACTCTAACCCTAACCTAACCCTAACCCTAAACCTAACCCATACCCTATCCCTAACCCTAACCCTTTCCCTAACCCTAACACTAACACTAACCTTACTCCGTACTCTAACTCTAACCCTAACACTAAACCTAACCCTACTCGTACTCTAAACCTAACACTAAAACTCACCCTAACCCTAACCCGTACTGGAACCCTAACCCGTAACATAACCCTAAACCTAACCCGTACCCTAACCCTAACCCTAACTTGTACCCTAACCCCTACCCTGACCCTAACACTAACCCGTACCCTAAACCTAACCGGTACCCTAACCATTACCCTAACCATAACCCGTACACTAAACCTAAACCTAACCGTAACTCATACCCTAACCATAACCCTATCCCTGACCCTAACCCTAACCCTAACCCGTACCGTAAACCTGACCAGTACCATAACCCTAACCCTAACCCAAACCCGTACCCTAAACCTAACCCTAACCCTAACTCGTACCCTAACCCTAACCCTGACCCTAACCCGCACCCTAATCCTAAAACTAACCCTAAACCTAACCATAACACTTACCCTTACCCTAACACTAACACTAACCCTTCCCCTAAACCTAACCCTAACCCTGACCATAAACCTAACTTTAACCGTACCCTAACCCTAACCCTAACCCTTCCCTTAAACCTAACCCTAACCCTGACCATAACCCTAAACCTAAACCGTTCCCTAAAACTAAACCGTACCTTAACCCTAACCCTAAACCTAACCCGTACCCTAAACTAAACATAACGCTAACCAGTACCCAAACACTAAACCTAACACGTACCCTAACCCTGACCCTAACCCGCACACTAAACCTAACCCTAACCCTAGACCTAACACGTAGACTAACTCTATCCCGTACCCTAACCTTAACACTAACCCGTACCGTAACCTAACACTAACCCTAACCCTAAACCTAACCCTAACCCTAATCTAACCCTAACCCGTACACTAACCCTAACCGAACCCTAACCCTTCCCTAACCCGTACCCTAACCCTACCCGTAGCATAACCCTAACTCTAACCCTAACACTAAACCTAAACCTTACCATAACCCGTACCCAAAAGGTAAACCTAACCCGTACCCTAACACTAACCCAAACCCGTACTCTAACCCTAACCCTAACCCTAACCCACACCCTAAACTTAACCCTAACCCTAACCCAAACCATAACTCTTAACCGTAACCTAACCCTAACCCATACCTTAGTCCTAACACTAACCTTAAACTTAACCCTAACCCGTACCCTACCCTAAAACTAACCCGTACCATAACCCCAACCCTAAACCTAACCCGTACCCAAACTCTAACAGTAACCCTAACCCATACCCTAGTGCTAACCCTAACCCTAATCCTAAGCCTAACCCGCACCCTAAACCTAAACCTAACCCTAACCCTAACCATAACCCTTACCCATACCCTAACCGTAACCCATACCCTAAACCTAACCCTAACCTTAACCGTAACCCTAACCCGTACCCTAATCCTAAAACTAACCCATACCCTAACCCCAACCCTAACCATAACCCGTACCATAACCCTATCCCTAACCTTAACCCTGACCCTAAACCTAACCCTAACCCATACCTAACCCTAACCCGCACCTAAACCTAACCCTAACACGTACCCTAACCCTAACCCGTAACCTAAACCTAACCCTAACCCTAAACTTAACCCGTACGCTAACCCTATCTCGTACCCTAAACCTAACCCTAAACCGTATCCTAAACCTAAACCTAACCCTAAACCCTAACCCGTATATTAACCCTAACCCTAACCCTAACACTAACCCTACACCGTACTCCTACACTAACCCTAAACCTAAATCTTACCCTAACCCTAAACCTAACACTAACCCTAAACCTAACATTAACCCTAAACCGTACTCTCACCCTAACCCTAACCCTAACTGTACACTAAACCTAACCCTAACCCTCACCCTAACCCTAACGCGTACTGTAACCCAAACTCGTACCATATCCCTAACCCTAACCCGTAACCTAAACCTAACCCTAACTCGTACCATAACCCTAACCCTAACCCTTATCCTAACCCTAAACCTAAACCTAATCCTAACTCGTACATTAACCCTAACCCTAAACCTAACACTAACCCTACCCCGTACTCTAAACCTAACCCTAACCCTAACCCTAAACATAACCCTAACACTAACACTAACCCGTATTCTAACCCTAACTGTAACCCTAACCCTAACCGTACTCTAACCCTAACCCTAACCCTCACCCTAACACTAACCCATACTGTAATCCTAACCCGTACCATAACCCTAACCCTAACCCTAACCCTAACCCTTGACCTAACCCGTATCCAAAACTATCCCGTACCCTAACCCTAACCCTAACCCGTACCCAAAGCCTAACAGTAACCCTAACCCATACCCTAGCGCTAACCCTAACCCTAACCCTAACCCGCACCCTAAACCTAAACCTAACCCTTACCCTAACAAAACCCTTACCGTACCCTAAACCTAATGCATATCCTAACCCTAACCCTAACCTTAACCGTAAACCTGAACCATAACCTAACCCTAAACCTAACCCGTACACTAACACTAACCCTAACCCTAACACTGACACTAAACCTAACCCTAACCCTTACACTAATCCTAAACCTAAACCGAACCTGCACCCTAAACCTAACCCTAACTCGTACCCTAACCCTAAACCGTAACCTAAACCTAACCCTAACCCTAAACTTAACCCGTACGCTAACCCTATCCCATACCCTAAAACTAACCCTAACCCGTACCATAAACGTAACTCTAACCCTAACCCTATCCGAACACTAACCCTAACCCTAACCCTAACACTAACCCTAACCCGTACTCTAACCCTATCCCTTAACCTAAACCTAACCCTAACCCGTACTCTAACCCTAACAGTACCCTAACACTAACCCTAACCATAAGACTAACCCTAACCCATACTCTAAACCTATACCTCACCCTAACTCAAAACCTAACCCGTACTATAACCCTAAACCTAACCCTAAACCTAACCCTAACCTGTACAGTAACCCTAACCCGTACCCTAACCCTAACCCTAAATCTAATCCTAAACTTAACCCTAACCCTGACCCTAAACCTAACGCTAACCCATTCCCTAAACCTAAACCATAACTTAACCCTAACCCTAAACCTAACCATTACCCAAACCTAAACATAACGCTAACCCGTACCCAAACCCTAAACCTAACGCGTACCATAACCCTAACCCTAACCCGAACACTAAACCTAACCCTAACCCTAGACCTAACACGTAGTCTAACTCTATCCCGTACCCTAACCTTAACCCTAACCCGTACCGCAACCCTCACACTAACCCTAAACCTAACCCTAACCGTAACTCTAACCCTAACCTGTACACTAAACCTAACCTGAACCCTAACCCTAACCCTAACCCGTACCCTAACCCTACCCGTAAACAAATGGTAAACCTAACCCGTACCCTACACTAACCCAAACCCGTACTCTAACCCTAACCCTAACCCTAACCCGCACCCTAAACTTAAACCTAACCCTAACCCAAACCATAACCCTTAACCGTACCCTAACCCTAACCGATACCCTACACTAACCCTAACCTTAACCGTAACCCTAACCCGTACCCTAACCTAAACTGTATCCTAAACCTAACCCTAAATCTAACCCGTACCATAACCCTATTTCTAACCCTAACTCATACCCTAACCCTCATCCTAACCCTGACCCTAACCCGTACCCTAACCCGTAACCTAAACCTAACCCATACCCTAACCCTAACCCTAAACCTAACCCTAACCCTAACCCGTACCCTAAACCTAACCCTAACCTTTGACCTAACCCGTACCCAACCCTATCTCGTACCCTAAACTTAACCCTAACACGTACCCAAACCCTAACAGTAACCCTAACCCATAGCCTAGAGGTAACCCTAACCCTAACCCTAAGCCTACCCCGCACCCTAAACCTAAATGTAACCCTAACACTAACCCTAACCCTAACCCGAAACCGTACCCTAACCCTAACCCTAACCCTAACCCGTACCCTAAACCAAACACATCCCCTAACCCTAACCCTAAACCTTGACCTAACCCGTACCCAACCCTATCCCATAACCTAACCCTAACCCTAAACCGTACCCAAACCCTAACAGTAACCCTAACCCATACCCTAGCGCTAACCCTTACCCTAACCCTGACCCTAAGCCTAACTCGTACATTAACCCTAAACCTAACACTAACACTAAACCTACCCCGTATTCTAACCCTAACCCTAACCCTAACCCTAACCCTAACCCGTACCCTAACCCTAAAACTAACCCTTTCCCTAAACCTAACACTAACCCTAACCCGTACGCTAACCCTAACCCTAACCCTAACCCTAACCCTAACCGAACTCTAACCCTAACCCTAACCCTCACACTAACCCTAACCCGTACTGTAACCCTAACCCATAACATAACCGTAACCCTAACGCATACCCTAACCCTAACCCTAACTCGTACCCAAACGGTAAACCTAACCTGTACCCTAACACTAACCAAAGCCCGTACTCTAACCCTAATCCTAACCCTAAACCTAACCCTAAATCGCACACTAAAATTAACCTTAACTCTAACAATAACCATAATCCTTAACCGTACCCTAACCCTAACCCACACCCTAACCCTAACCCTAACTTTAACCATAACCCTAACCCGTACCCTAAACCTAAAACTAACCCGTACCCTACCCCAACCCTAACCCTAACTCATACCCTAACACTAACCCTAATCCTAACCCTGACCCTAAACCTAACCCTAACCCGTACACTAACCCTAACCCTAACCCGAACCCGAACCCTAAACCTAACCCTAACCCGTACCCTAACCCTAACCCGTAACCTAAACCTGACCCTAACACTAAACTTAACCATTACGCTAACCCTATTCCGTACCCTAAACCTATCCCTAACCCATAACCTAACCTTAAACCTAAATCTAAGCCTAACCAGTACCCTAACCCTACCCCTAACACTTTCCCTAACACTAACACTAACCCTAACCCGTCCTCTAACCCTAACCCTAACCCTAACCCTAACCCTAAGCCTAACCGTACTCTAACCCTAACCCTAACCCTCACACTAACCCTAACTCGTACTATAAACCTAACCCGTAACATAACCCTAACGCTAACCCGTACCCTGCCCTAACCCGTACCCTAAACTTAACCCTATCCCTAATTCGTACCCTAAACCTAACCCTAACCCTGACGCTAAACCTAACCCTAACCTGTACCCTAAACCTAACCCATACACTAACCCTAACCCTAAACATAATCCTAACTCTAACAAGTACACTAAACCTAACCCTAACCCTTGAACTACCCGTACCCAACCTTATCTCGTACCCTAACCCTAACCCTAACCTGTAACCAAACTCTAACAGTAACCTTAACCCATACCCTACTGCTAACCCTAACCCTAATCCTAAACCTAACCCGCACCCTAAACCTAAACCTAACCTAAACCTAACCATAACCCTTACCCGTACCCTAAACGTAACCCATAACCTAACCCTAACCCTAACCTTAACCATAACCCTAAACCATACCCTAATCCTAAAACTAACCCATACCCTAACCCCAACCTTAACCCTAACGTGTACCATAACCCTATCCCTAACACTAACCCTGACCCTAGACCTAACCCTAACACGTACCTAACCCTAACCCGCACCTAAATCTAACCCTAACACATACCCTAACCCTAACCCTAACCCTAAGCCTAACCCGTACATTAACCCTAACCCTAACCCTAACACTAACCCTACCCCGTACTCCTACACTAACCCTAACCCTAAATCGTACCCTAACCCTAAACCTAACCCTAACCCTAAACCTAACATTAACCCTAAACAGTACTCTCACCCTAACCCTAACCCTAACCCTAACCGTAAACTAACCCTAACCCTAACCCTCACCCTAACCCTAACCCGTACTGTAACCCAAACCCGTACCATATCCCTAACCCTAACCTGTAACCTAAACCTAACCGTAACTTGTACCCTAACCCTAAACCTAACCCTGACCCTACCCTAAACCTAACCCTAACCCGTACCCTAAACCTAACCCTAACCCTAACCCTATCCGTACACTAAACCCAACCCTAACCCTAAACTAACACTAACCCTAACCCGTACTCTAACCTTAACCCTAAACCTAACCCTAACCCGTACTCTAACCCTAAACCTAACTCTAATTCTAACCCTAACACGTATTATAACACTAACCTTAACCCTAAACCGTACAGTAACACTAATCTGTACCCTAACCCTAACCCTAACCCTAAACCTAACCCTAACCCTGACCCTAAACCTAACGCTAACCCGCACCCTAATCCTAAACCGTACCCTAAACCTAACTTTAACCCTAACCCGAACCCTAACCCAAAACGTAATGCTAATCCGTACCCAAACCGTAACCCTAACACGTAACCTAACCCTAACCCTAACCTGCACCTAAACCTAACCCTAACCCTAGACCTAAAACATACACTAACCCTATCCCATAACCCAACCTTAACCCTAAACCATACCGTAACCATAACAAACCCTAAAACTAACCCTAACCCTAACCCTAACCCATACACTAACCCTATCCCGAACCCTAAACCTAACCCTAACCCGTACCCTAACGCTACCCGTAGCCTAACCATAACTCTAACCCTAACCCCTAACCCTAACCATAAACCTTACCCTAACTCATACCCAAATGGTAAACCTAACCCGTACCCTAACACTAACCCAAACCCGTACACTGACACTAAAATTAACCCAAACCCTAACACTAATCCTAAACCTAAACCTAACCTGCACCCTAAATCTAACCCTAACCCGTACCCTAACCCTAACCCGTAACCTAAACCTAACCCTAACTCTAAACTTAACCCATACGCTAACCCTATCCCGAACCTTAAACCTAACCCTAACCCGTATCCTAACCCTAAACCTAACCCTAAGCCTAACCCGTATATTAACTCTAACCCTAACCCTGAAACTAACCCCACCCCGTACTTTAACCCTTACCCTAACCCTAACCCTAAACCTAACCCTAACCTGTACCCTATCCTTAACACCTACCCTAACCCTAACCCTAGCATTAACCCCAGCCTGCACACTAAACCTAACACTAACCCTAGACCTAACACGTACACTAACCCTATCTCATACTGTAACCTTAACCCTAACCCGTACCGTAACCCTAACTCTAAACCTAAACCTAACCCTAACCCTAACCCTAACCCGTACCCTAAACCTAACCCTAACTCGTACCCTAACCCTAACCCTAACCCTGACCCTAACCCTAAGCCTAACCCGTACCCTAAGCCTAACCCATACCCTAACCCTAACCCTAAACCTAACCCTAACCCTAACCCATACCCTAAACCTAACCCTTGACCTAACCCGTACCCAAACCTATCCCGTACCCTAAGCCTAACCCTAACCCGTACCCAAAACCTAACAGTAACCCTAACCCACACCCTAGCGCTAACCCTAACCCTAACCCTAACCCTAACCCGGACCCCAAACCTAACCCTAACCCTGACCCTAACACTAACCCTATCCTGTACCCTAACCTTTAACTGTACCTTAACCCTAACCCTAAACCTAACCCGTACCCTAACCCTAAACTTAACCCTAGCCCGTACCCAAACCCTACCCCTAACACGTATCCTAACCCTAACCCTAACCCTAACCCGCACACTGAACCTAACCCTATCCCTAGACCTAACACGTACACTAACCGTATCCAATAACCTAACTTTAACCCTAACCCGTACCGTGACCCTAACACTAACACTAACCCTAACCCTAACCCTAAACCTAACCCTAACCCGTACACTAACCCTAACACGAACCTTAACCCTAACCCTAACCCGTACCCTAACCCTACCCGTAGCCTAATCCTAACTCTAACCCGACCCCTAACATTAAGCCTAACCCTAACCCATACCCAAACGGTAAACCTAATCCGTACCCTAACACTAAACCACACCCGTACTCTAACCCTAACCCTAACCGGCACCCTAAACATAACTCTAACCCTAACCCAAACCATAACCCTTAACTGTAACCTAATGCTAACTCATAACCTAACCCTAACCCTAACCTTAACCATAACCCTAATCAGAACCTTAAACCTAAAACTAACCCGTACCCTAACCCCAAACCTAACCCTAACCCGTACCCTAACACTAACCCTAACCCTAACCCTAACCCGTACCCAAATGGTAAACCTAACCCGTACCCTAACACAAACACTAACCCTAAACCTGACCCTAAACCTAACCCTAACCCTTACACTAATCCTAACCCTAACCATAACCCCCACCCTAACCCTGACCCTATACCTAACCCTAACCCTTACACTAACCCTAACCCTAACCCAACCCGCACCCTAAACCTAACCCTAACCTGTATCCTAACCCTAACCTAACCCTAAGCCTTACCCGTACATTAACCCTAACCCTAACTCTAACACTAACCCTACCCAGTACTCTAACCCTAAACCTAACCCTAACCCTAACCCTAACCCTAAGCTTAACCCATACCCTAAACCTAACCCTAACCCTGACTTGTACCCTAACCCTAACCATAAAACTGACCCTAACCCTAACCTTAACCCGTACCCTAAACCTAACCCATACCCTAACCAAACCCTAAACCTAACCCTAACCCTAACCCATACGGTAAACCGAACCCTAACCCATACCCTAGCGCTAACCCTTACCCTAACCCTAACCCTAAACCTAAACCGTACCCTAACCTTAAACGTAACCCTAACCCGTACCCAAAACCTAACCCTAACATGTACGCTAACCGTAACCCTAACCCTCACAAATAACCTAAACCTAACACTAACCTTAACCATAAACCTAACCCATACCCTAACCCTAAAACTAACCCGTACCCTAACCCCCACTGTAACCCTAATCCGTACCCTAACACTAACCCTAACCCTAACCCTGACCCTAAACCCAACCCTAACCCTTACACTAATCCTAACCCTAACCCTAACCCGCACCCTAACCTAACCCTAACCCGTACCCTAACCGTAACCCGTAACGTAAATCTAACCCTAACCCTAAACTTAACCCGTACGATAAACCTACCCCATACCCTAAACCTAACACTAACCCGTATCCTAAGCCTAAACCTAACCCTAAGCCTAAACCGTACATTAACCCAAACCCTAACCCTAACACTAACCCTACCCCGTACCCTAACCCTAACCCTAACCCTAAACCTAACACGTACCCTAACACTAACCCTAACCCTAACACTAACACTAACCCTACCCCACACTTAACCCTAACCCTAACTCTAACCGTACTCTAACCCTAACCCTAAGCCTCACCCTAACCCTAACCCATACTGTAACCCTAACCCGTACCGTAACCCTAACCCTAACCCGTACCCTAACCCTAACCCTAACTTGTACCCTAACCCTAACCCTGACCATAACCCTAACCCTAACCCGTACCCTAAACCTAACCCATACTTTAACCCTAACCCTAACCCTAACCCTAACCCGTACCCTAAACCTAACCCTAACCCTATCTGGTACCCTAACACTAACCCTAACCCGTACCCAAACCCTAACCCTAACACCTACCCTAACCCTAAACCTAACCCTAACCCGCACACTAAACCTAAACCTAAACCTAGACCTAACACGTAAACTAAACATATCCCGTACTGAAACCTTAACCTTAATCCGTATCATAACCCTAACACTAACCCTAACCCTTACGCTAACCCTAACACTAACCCTAACCCGTACTCTAACCCTAACCCTAACCGTACTCTAACCCTAACCCTAACCCTCACCCTAACCCTAATCCATACTGTAACCCTAACCCGTACCATAACACTAACCCTAACCCTAACACTAACCCGTACAGTAAAACTAACCTGTACCCTAAGCCTAACCCTAACCCTAAAGCTAACACTGACCCTAACCCTAACCCTTACCCGTACCCTAAGCATAACCCATACCCTAACCCTAAACCTAATCCTACCCTAACCCTAACCAGTAACCTAAACCTAAACCTAACCCTTGACCTAACCTGTACACAAACCTATCCCGAAACCTATCCCTAACTCTAAACCGTACCCAAACCCTAACAGTAACCCTAACCCATACCCTAGCGCTAACCCTAACACTAACTCTAACCCATACCCTAAACCTAAACCTAACCCTAACCCTAATGATAACCCTTACCCGTACCCTAACCCTAACCCATACCCTAACCCTAACCCTAACCCTAACCTTAACCGTAACCCTGACCTGTAACCTAACCCTAAACTTAACCCGTACCCTAACCCCAACCCTAACCATAACCCGTACCCTAACCCTAACACTAACCCTAACCGTAACCCTAAACCCAACCGTATCCCATAACCTAAACCTAACCCTAACCCTAAACTTAACCCGTACGCTAACCGTATCCTGTACCCTAAACCTAACCCTAACCCGTACCCTAACCCTAAAACTAACCCGTACCCTAACCCCAACCCTAAACCTAACCCGTACCCTACACTAACACTAACCCTAACCCTGACCCTAACCTAACCCTAACCCTTACACTAATCCTAACACTAAACATTACCCACACCCTAACCCTAACCCGTAACCTAAACCTAACCCTAAACCTAAACTAAAACTTAACCCGTACGCTAACCCTATCCCGTACGCTAAACCTAACCCTAACCCGTATCTTAACCCTAAACCTAACCCTAAGCCTAACCTGTACATTACCCATAACACTAACCCTAACATTAACCCTACACCGCACTCTAACCCTAACCCTAAACTTAACCCGTACCCCTACCATAACCCTAACCCTAACCCTAACACTATCCCTAACACTAACCCTAACCCGTACTCTAAACCTAACCCTAAACATAAACCTAACCCTAACCGTACTCTAATCCTAACCCTCACCCTAACCCTAACCCTAACCCGTCTGTAACCCTAACTCGTACCATAACCCTAAACCTATCCCATACCCTAACCCTAACGCTAACTCATACCCTAACCCTAAACCTAACCCTGACTCTAACCCTAAACTTTACCCGTACCCTAAACCTAAACCGTACCCTAACCCTAACCCTAAACATAAACCGTACCCAAAACCTAACCCTAACCCTAACTCGTACCCTAACCCGGACCCTAAACCTAACCCTAACCCGTACTCTAAGCCTAACCCATACCCTAACCCTAACCCTAAACCTAACCCTAACCCTATCCTGTACCCTAAACCTAAGCCTAACACGTACCCTAACCCTAGCCCTAACCCTAACATGATCCGTACACTAACCATAACCCTAACCCTAACACTAACCCTAACCTGTACTCTAACCCTAACCCGAACCCTAAACCTAACCCTAACCCGTACTCTAACCCTAACCCATACTCTAACACTAACCCTAACCCTAACACTAACCCTAACCCGTACTCTAAAGCTATCCCGTAGCCTAACCCTAACTCTAACCATAACCCCTAACCCTAAACCTAACCCTAAATCTTACCCTAACCCGTACCCAAATGGTAAACCTAACCCGTACCCTAACAGTAACCCAAACCCGTACTCTAACCCTAACCCTAACTCGTACCCTAACCCTAACCCTATTCTGACCCTAACCCTAACCCTAACCCGTACCCTAAACCTAACCCTAATCCTAACCCTAACCCTAAACCTAACCCTAATCCTGACTCTAACCCGTACCCTAACCCTAAACCGTACCCTAAACCTAACCCTAAACCTAACCCATACCCTAACCTAAACGTAACGCTAACCCATACCGAACCCCTAACCCTAACACGTACCCTAACCCTAACCCTAACCCGCACACTAAACCTAACCCTAACCCTATACCTAACACGTACACTAACCCTATCCCGTACCCTAACCTTAACCCTAAACCGTACCGTAACACTAACACTAACCCTAACCCTAACCCTAACCTTAACTCTAAACCTAACCCGTACACTAACCCTAACCCGAACCCTAACCTTAACCATAAACCATACCGTAACCCTAACTCTAACCCTAACCCTAACCCTAACCCTAACCCTAACCCAAAACCTAAACTTAACCCTAACCCATACCCTATCCCTAACTCGTACCCTAACCCTAACCCTAACCCGCACACTAAACCTAACACTAACCCTAGACCTAACACGTACAGTAACCCTATCCCATACCGTAACCTTAACCCTAACCTGTACCGTAACCCTAACACTAACCCTAACCCTAACCCGTACCCGTAACCTAACCCTACCCGTAGCCTAACCCTAACTCTAACCCTAACCCCTAACCCTAACCCTAACCCTTACCCTAACACGTACACAAATGGTAAACCTAACCCGTACCCTAACACTAACCCAAACCTGTAATCTAACCCTAACCCTAACCTTAACCCGCACCATAAACTTAACCTTAACCCTAAACCAATCCATAACCCTTAACCGTAACCTAACCGTAACCCATACCCTAACCCTAACCCTAAACTTAACCATAACCCTAACCTGTACCCTAACCCTAAAACTAACCCGTACCCTAACCCCAACCCTAACCCTAACCCTGATCCTAAACCTAAACCTAACCCTTACACTAACCCTAACCCTAACCCAGAACAGACCCTAAACCTAACCCTAACCCGTACCCTAACCCTAAACCGTAACCTAAACCTAACCCTAACCCTAAAGTTAACCCGTATGCTAATCCTATCCCGTACCCTGAACCTAACCCTAAACCGTATCCTAATCCTAAATCTAACCCTAAGCGTAATCTGTACATTAACCCAAACCCTAACCCTAACACTAACCCTACACCGTACTTTAACCCTAACCCTAACCCTAACCCTAAACCTAACCCTAACACGTATCCTAACCCTAACCCGTAACCTAAACCTAACCCTAACCTTAAACTTAACCTGTACGCTAACCCTATCCCGTACCCTGAACCTAACCCAAACCAGTATCCTAACCCTAAACCTAACCCTAAACCTAACCCTTACATTAACCCTAACCCTAACCCTAACACTAAATCTACCCCGTACTTTAACCCTAACACTAACCCTAACCCTAAACCTAACCCTACCCGTAACCTATACCTAACCCGTACCATAACACTAACCCTAACCCTAACCCTAACACTAACCCTACCCCGTATTCTAACCCTAACCCTAACACTAATCCTAACACTTACCCTAACCCTAACACAAACCCTAACCCGTACTCTAAACCTAACCCTAACCCTAACCCTAACCATACTCTAACACTAACCCTAACCCTCAACCTAACCCTAACCCATACTGTATCCCTAACCCGGACTCTAACCCTAATCCTAACTCGTACCCTAACCCTAACCCTAACCCGGGCCATAACCCTAACCCAAACCCGTACCCTAAACCTAACCCGTATTTTAACCGTAACCCTAACCCTATCCCGTACCCTAAACCTAAACCTAACCCTAACTCGTACCCTAACCCTAACCATAACCCTGACACAACCCTAACCCTAACCCATACCCTAAGCCTAACCCATACCCTCACCCTAAACCTAAACCTAACCCTAACCCTAAAACATACCCTAAACCTAAACCTAACCCTTGACCTAACCCGTACCCAACCCTATCCCGTACCCTAACCCTAACCCTAACCCAGACCCAAACCCTAATAGTAACCCTAACCCATACCCTAGGGCTAACCCTAACCCTAACCCTAATCCTAACCAGCACCCTAAATCTAAAACTAACCCTAAACCAAACCATAACCATTACCCGTACCCTAACCCTAACACATACCTAACACTAACCCTAACTTAACCGTAACCCTAACCCGTCACCTAACCCTAAAACTAACCCGTCCCCTAACCCCAACCCTAACCATAACCCGTATCATAACCCTATCCCTAACCCTAAACCTGACCGTAAACCTATCCATAACGCGTACCCTAACCCTAACCCGCACCTAAACCTAAACCAAACACGTACCCTAACCCTAACCCTTAACCTAAACCTAACCCTAACCCTAAACTTAACCCGTACACTAACCCAATCCCGTACCCTAAACCTAACCCTAACCCATACCCTAACCCTAACCCTAACATTAACCGTAATCCTAACCCGTACCCTAACCCTAAAACTAACCCGTACCCTAACTCCAACCCTAACCCTAACCCGTACCATAACCCTATCCCTAACCCTAACTCTGACCCTAAACCTAACCCTAACCCGAACCCTAACCCTAACCCGCACCTAAACCTAACCCTAAGCCGTAACCTAAACCTAAACCTAACCCTAAACTTAACACATACACTAACCCTATCCCGTACCCTAAACCTAACCCTAACCCGTACCCTAACCCTAACCCTAATCCTATCCGTACACTAACCCTAACCCTAACCCTAACACTAACCCTAACCTGTACGCTAAACCTAACCCTAACCCTAAACCTAACCCTAACCCGTACTCTAACCCTAACCCGTACCCTAACACTAACACTTACCCTAACCCTAAACCTAACCCGTACCCTAAACCTAACCCGTAACCTAAACCTAACCCTAACCCTAAACTTAAACCGTACGCTAACCCTATCCCGTACCCTAAACCTAACCCTAACACGTACCCTAACCCTAACCCTAACCCTAACCATACACTAACCTAACCCTAACCCTAAACCTAACACTAAACCTAAACCGTACTCTAACCCTAACCCCAAACCTAAACCTAACCCTAACACGAACTCTAAACCTAACCGGTACCCTAACACTAACCCTAACCCTGACACTAAACCTAACCCGTACTCTAACCCTAAAAATAACACTAACTCTAACCGTAACACCTACTATAACCCTAACCCTAACCCTAACCCTAACCCTAACCCGTACTCTAACCCTATCCCGTAGCCTAACCCTAACTCTAACCCTAACCCCTAACCCTAACCCTAACCCTAACCCTTAACCTAACCCGTACCCAAACGGTAAACCGAACACGTACCCTAACACTAAACCAAACCCGTACTATAACCCTAACCTAACCATAACCATAACCCTAAACCACACCCTAAACTTAACCCTAACCCTAAACATAACCATAACCCTTAACCGTACCCTAACCCTACTCACCCAAAATCTATCCCTATACCCGTACCAGAACCCTAAAACTAACCCGTTACCTAACCCCAACCCTAAAACTAACCCATACCCTAACCCTAAACCTAACCCTAACCCTGACCCTAAACCTAACCCTAACCCGTACACTAACCCTAAACCTAACGCTAACCCGCACCGTAAACCTAACCCTAACCGTACTCTAACACTAACCCTTAAACTAAAACTAACCCTAACCCTAAACTTAGCCTGTACGCTAATCCTATCCCGTACAGTAAACCTAACCCTAACCCGTAACCTAACCCTAAACCTAACCCTAAGCCTAACTCGTACATTAACCCTAACCCTAACCCTAACACTAACACTACCCCATACTCTAACCCTAAACCTAACACTAACCCTAACCCTAACACGTACCCTAACCCTAACCCTAACCCTTTCCCTAACTCTAACACTAACCCTAACGCGTACTCTAACCCTAACCCTAACCCTAACCCTAACCGTACTCTAACCCTAAGCCTAACCCTCACCCTAACCCTAAACCGTACTGTAACCCTAACCCGTAACATAACCCTAACCCTAACCCGTACCCTAACCCTAACCCTAACTCGTGCCCTAAACCTAACCCTAACCCTAAACTTAACCCGTACACTAACCCTATCCCATACCCTAAACCTAACCCTAACCTGTACCCTAAACCTAACCCTAACTCGTACTCTAACCCTAAACCTGACCGTAACCCTAACCCTAACCCATAACCTAAACCTAACCCGTACCCAATCCTAACCCTAACACTAACCCGTACCCTAAACCTAAACTTAACCCTAACTCGCACCGTAACCCTACCCCTAACCCTGACACGAACACTAACCCTAACATGTACCCTATACCGAACCCATATCCTAAACATAATGCTAAACCTAACCCTAACCCTAACCCGTACCCTAAACCTAACCGTAACCCTTGACCTAACCCGTACACAACCCTATCCCGTACCCTTACCCTAAACCTAATGCGTACCCAAACCCTAACAGTAACCCTAACCCATACCCTAGGGCTAACCCAAACCCTAACTCTAAACCTAAACCGCACCCTAAACCTAAACCTAACCCTAACGCTAAACATAACCCTAACCCGTACCCTAAAACTAACCCATAACCTAACACTAACCCTAACCTTAACCATAACCCTAACCCGTACCCTAACCCTAAAAGTAACCCGTACCCTAACCCCAACCCTAACCCTAACCCGTACCATAACCCTATACCTAACCCTAACCCTGACCCTAAACCCAACCATAACCGGTACCCTAACCATAACCCGCACCTAAACCTAACCCTAATCCGTACCCTAACCCTAACCCGTAACCGAAACCTAACCCTAACCCTAAACTTAACGCATACACTAACCCTATCCCGTACCCTAAACCTAACCCTAACCCGTACCCTAACCCTAACCCTAACCCTATCCGTACACTAACCCTAACACTAACCCTAACCAGTACTCTAACACTAAACCTAACCCTAAACTTAACCTTAATCTGTACTCTAACCCTAACCCGTACCCTAACACTAACCCTTACCCTAACATTAAACCTAACCCGTACCCTAACCCTAAACATAACCCTAACCCATACCCAAACCCTTACCCTAACACGTATCCTAACCCTAACACTAACCCTAAACCGCACACTAAACCTAACCCTAACCCTAGACCTAACACGTAAAGTAAACCTAACCCTAACCGAAACCTTAACCCTAACCCGTACCGTAACCCTAATACTAACCCTAACCCTAACCCTAACCCTTACCTGTACACTAACCCTAACCCGAACCCTAACCCATACCCTAACCCGTACCCTAACCCTACCCGTAGCCTAAACCTAACTCTAACTTAATACCTAACCCTAAACCTAACCCTAACCCTTACCCTAACCCGTATCCAAATGGTAAACCTAACCCGTACCCTAACACTAACCCAAACCCGTATTCTAACCCTAACCCTAACCCGCACCTTAAACTTAACCCTAACCCTAACCCAAACCATAACCCTTAACCGTAACCTAATGCTAACCCATACCCTAACCCTAACCTTAACCATAACACTAACCTGTACCCTAACCATAAAACTAACCCATAACCTAACCCCAACCCTAACCCTAACCCGTACTCTAACACTAACCCTAACACTGACCCTAAACCTAACCCTAACCCTTACACTAAACCTAACCCTAACCCTAACCCGGACCCTAAACCTAACCCTAACCCGTACCCTAACCCTAACCCGTAACCTAAACCTAACCCTAATCCAAAAGTTAACCCATACGCTAACCCTATCCCGTACCCTGAATCTAACCCTAAACCGTAACCTAACCCTAAATCCAAACCGAAGCCTAACCCGTATATTAACCCTAAACCTAAACCTAACAAAAACCCTACCACGTACTATAACCCTAACCCTAACCCGTACCCTAACCCGTACCCTAACCCGTACCCTAACCCTAAGCCTGACCCTAAGCCTAACCATAACCTGTACCCTAAACCTAACCCGTACCCTAACCCTAACCCTAACCTGTACCGTAAACATAACACAAACCCTAACTCGTACCCTAACCCTAACCCTAACCCTGACCCTAACCCTAACCTAACCCTAACACTAACACGTACCCTAACCCTAACCCTAACCCTTACCCTAACCCGTACCCAAATGGTAAACCTAACCCGTACCATAACACTAACCCAAACCCGTACTCTAACCCTAACCCTAATACTAACCCTAACCCGCACCCTAAACTAAACCTAACCCTAACCCACCCCATAACCCTTAACCGTAACCTAACCCTAACCGATACCCTAAACCTAAACCTAACCCTAACCATAACCCTAAGCCATACCCTAACCCTAAACCTAACCCGTACCCTCAACCCCACCGTAACCCTAACACATAGCCTAACACTAACCCTAACCCTAACCCTGACCCTAAACCTAACCCTAACCCTTACACTAATCCTAACCCTAACCCTAACCCTAACCCGCACCCTAAACCTAACCCTAACCCATACCCTAACCCTAACCCGTAACCTAAACCTAAACCTAACCCTAAACTTAACCCGTACAATAACCCTATCCCATACCCTAAACCTAAACCTAACTCATGACCTAACCCGTACCCAAACCTATCCCGTACCCTAACCCTAACCCGGAACCCAAGCCTAACCCTAACCCTGACCCTAACACTAACCCTATCCCGTACTCTAATGCTAAACCATACCCTAACCCTAACCCTAAACCTAACCCATACCCTAAACTAAACGTAACCCTAGCCCATACCCAAAACCTAACCCTAACACGTATACTAACCCTAACCCTAAACCTAACCCGCACATTGAACCTAACCCTAACCCTAGACCTAACACGTTCACTAAACCTATCCCGTACCCTAACCTTAACCCTAACCCGTACCGTGACACTAACCCTAACCCTAAACCTAACCCTAACAATAACCCTAATCCTAAACCTAACCCTAACCCGTACTCTAACCCTAATCCGTACTCTTACACTAACCCTTACCCTAACCCTAAACCTAACCCGTACCCTAACCCTAAACGTAACCCTAACCCATACCCAAACCCTAACACTAACACGTACCCTAACCCTAACCCTAATCCTAAACCGCACACTAAACCTAACCCTAACCCTAGACCTAACACGTACACTAACCCTATCCCATACCGTAACCTTAACACTAACCCGTACTGTAACCCTAACAATAACCCTAACCCTAACCCTATACCTAACCCTAAACCGTAAAATAACCCTAACCCGAACTCTAACCCTAACAATAATCCGTACCCTAACCCTAACCGTAGCCTAACCCAAACTCTAACCCTAAACCTAATCCTAACCCTAACCCTTACCCTATCCCGTACTCTAACACTAACCCTCACCCTAACCCTGACCCTAAACCTAACCCTAATTCTTACACTAAACCTAACCCTAACCCTAACCCGGACCCTAAACCTAACCCTAACCCTTACACTAACCCTAACCCGTACCCTAACCCTAACCCTAACCCTAACCCTAACCCGTACCCTAACACTAACCCTAACCCTAACCCTGACCCTAACCCAAACCTGTATCCGTACCCTAACCCTAACCCTAACACTAACACTAACCCTAAACCGTACTCTAGCCCTAAACCTAACACTAACTTTAACCGTACTCTAACCCTAACCCTAACACTCACCCTAACCCTAACCCAACTGTAACCCTAATGCGTACCATAACGCTAACCCTATCCCGTACCCTAGCCCTAACCCTAATTCGTACCCTAACCCTAACCCTAACAGTGACCCTAACTCTAACCCTAACCCGTACCCTAAACTTAACCCGTAACCTAACCCTAACCCGTACCTTAACCCTAACCCTAATCCGTACCCAAACCCTAACAGTAACCCTAAACCATACCCTAGCGATAACACTAACCCTAACCCTAACCCTAACTTGGACCCCAAACCTAACCGTAACCCTAACCCTAACCCTAACCCTAACCGGTACACTAAACCTAACCCGAACCTTAACCCTAACCCTAACCCGTACCCCCCCACCTGTAGTCTAATCCTAACTCTAAACGTAACCCCTACCCTAAGCCTAACCCTAACCCTTACCGTAACCCATACCCAAACGGTAAAACTAACCCGTACACTAACACTAACTCAAACCCGTACTCTAACCCTTAACCTAACCCTAACCCGCACCCTAAACTTAACTCTAACCCTAACCCAAACCATAACCCTTAACCGTAACCTAACCCTAACCCATAACCTAACCCTAACCCTAACCTTAACCATAACCCTAATCCGTACCCTAACTCTAAAACTAACCCGTACCCTAACCCCAACCCTAACCCTAACCCGTACCCTAACACTAACCCTAACCCTAACCCTGACCCTAAACCTAACCCTAACCTTTACACTAACCCTAACCCTAACACAACCAGCACCCTAAAACTAACCCTAACCCATACCCTAACCCGTAACCTATACCGAACCAAACCCTAAACTTAACCAGTTCGCTAACCCTATTCCGTACCCTAAACCTAACCCTAACCCGTATCCTAACCCTAACCTAACCCTAAGCCTAACCCATACATTAACGCTAACCCTCACCCTAACCCTAACCCTACCCCGTACCCTAAACCTAACCCTAACCCTAACTCGTACCCTAACCCTAACCCTAAGCCTGACCCTATGCCTAACCATAACCCGTACCCTAAACCTAACCCATACCCTAACACTAACCCTAAACGTAACCCTAACCCTACCCATACCCTAAACCTAACCCTAACCCTTGACCTAAACCGTACCCAACCCTATCCCGTACCCTAACCATAACCCGTACCCAAACCCTAACAGTAACCCTAACCCATACCCTAACGCTAACCCTAACCCTAACCCTAAGCCTAACCCGCACCCTAAACCTAAACCTAACCCTACCCTAACCATAATCCTTACCCGTACCCTAACCCTAACCCATACCCTAACACTAACCCTAACCTTAATCGTAACCCTAACCGATACCCTAACACTAAAACTAACCCATACACTAACCCCAACCCTAACCCTAACCCTGACCCTAAACCTAACCCTAACCCTTACACTAACTGTAATCCTAACGCTAACCCGCACCCTAAACCTAACCCTAACCCGTACCCTAACCCTAACCCGTAACCTATACCTAACCCTAACCCTAAACTTAACCCGTACGCTAACCCTATCCTGTACCCTAAACCTAACCCTAACTCTTACCCTAACCCTAAACCTAACCCTAAGCCTAACCCGTACATTAACCCTAACCCTAACCCTAACACTAACATTACCCCGTACTCTAAACCTAACCCTAACCCTAACCCTAACCCTAACCCTAACCCTAACCCTAACACTAAACCTAACACGTACTCTAACCCTAACCCTAACCGTACTCTAACCCTAACCCTAACCCTCACCCTAACACTAAACACTACTGTAAACCTAACCCGTACCATAACTCTAAACCTAACACGTACCCTAACCCTAACCCTAACTCGTACACCAACCCTAACCCTGACCCTAACCCTAACCGTACTCTAACCCTAACCCTAACCCTCACCCTAACACTAACCCGTACTGTAACCCTAACACGTACCATAACCCTAACCCTAACCCGTACCCTAAACCTAACCCTTACCCTAAATCGTACTCTAACTCTAACCCTAACACTGAACCTAACCCTAAACCTAACCCGAACCCTAAAACTAAACCGTACCCTAATCCTAACTCTAACCCTAACCCGTACTATAACCCTAGACCTAACCCTAACTTTAACCCTAATACTAACCCGTACTCTAACCCTATCCAGTAGCCTAAACCTAACTCTAACCCTAACCCCTAACCCTAACCCATACCCTAACCCGTACCCAAACGCTAAACCTAACTCGTACCCTAACAATAACCCAAACCCGTACTCTAACCCTAACCCTAACCCTAACCCTAAACCGCACTCTAAACTTAACCCTAACCCTAAGCCTAACCATAACCCTTAGCCGTACCCTAACCCTAACCCACACCCTAACCCTAAACCTAACTTTAACCGTAACCCTAACCCTTACCCTAACCCTAAAACTAACCCGTACCATAACCCCAAACCTAACCCTAACCCATAACCTAACAGTAACCCTAACCCTAACCCTGACCCTAAAAATGAACCTAACCAGTACACTAATCCTAACCCTAACCCTAACCGGCACCGTAGACCTAACCCTAATCCGTACCCTAACCCTAACCCGTAACCTAAACCTAAACCTAACCCTAAACTTAACCCGTACGCTAACCGTATCCCATACCCTAAACCTAACCCTAACCCGTAACGTAACCCTAAACCTAACCCTAAGCCTAACCTGTACATTAAACTTAACCCTAACCCTAACACTAACCCTACCCCGTACTCTAACCCTAACCCTAACCCCAACCCCAACCCTAACCCGTACCATAACCCTATCCCTAAACCTAACCCTGACCCTAAACCTAACCCTAACCCGACCCTAACCCTAACCCGCAACTAAACCTAACCCTAACCCGTACCCAAACCCTAAGCCATAACCTAAACCTAACTCTACCCTAAACTTAACGCGTACACTAACCCTATCCCGTACCATAAACCTAACCCTAACCCGTACCCTAACCCTAACCCTATCCGTACACTAACACTAACCCTAACCCTAACACTAACCCTAACCTGTACTCTAAACCTAACCCTAACCCTAAACCTAATCCTAACCTCTACTCTAACCCTAACCCGTACCCTAACACTAACCCTTACCCTAACCCTAAACCTAACCCGTATCCTAACCCTAACCTGTAACCTAAACCTAACCCTAACCCTAAACTTAAACCATACGCGAACCCTATCCCGTACCCTAAACCTAACCCTAACCCGTACCCTAACCCTAACCCTAACCCAAACCGTACACTAACCTAACCCTAACCCTAAACCAAACACTAATCCTAAACCGTACTCTAACACTAACCCCAACCCTAAACCTAACCCTAACCCGAACTCTAAACCTAACCCGTACCCTAACACTAACCCTAGCCCTGACACTAACCCTAACCCGTACTCTAACCCAAAAAATGACCCTAACTCTAACCCTAACCCGTACTATAACCCTAACCCTAACCCTAACCCGTACTCTAACCCTATCCCGTAGCCTAACACTAAATCTAACCCTAACCCCTAACCCTAACCCTAACCCTAACCCTTAACCTTACCCGTACCCAAACGGTAAACCTAACCCGTACCCTAACACTAACCCAAACCCGTACTCTAACCCTAACCCTAACTCTAAACAAAACCCTAAACCGCACCCTAAACTTAACCTTAACCCTAACCATAACCACAACCCTTAACCGTACCCTAACCCTAACCCACACCCTAATCCTATCCCTAAATTTAACCGTAACCCTATACCCGTACCATAACCCTAAAACTAACCCGTACCCTAACCCCAACCCTAAAACTAACCCATACCCTAACACTAACCCTAACCCTAACCCTGACCCTAAACCTAACCCTAAACCGTACACTAACCCTAAACCTAACGCTAACCCGCACCCTAAACCTAACCCTAACCCGTACTCTAACACTAACCCATAAACTAAAACTAACCCTAACCCTAAACTTAACCCGTACGCTAACCCTATCCCGTACAGTAAACCTAACCCTAACCCGTAACCTAACCCTAAACCTAACCCTAAGCCTAACCCGTACATTAACCCTAACCCTAACCCTAACACTAACACTACCCCATACTCTAACCCTAACCCTAACACTAAACCTAACCCTAACACGTACCCTATCCCTAACCCTAACCCTTTCCCTAACCCTAACACTAATCCTAACTTTAACCGTAACCCTGACCTGTACCCTAACCCTAAAACTAACCCGTTCCCTAACCCCAACCCTAACCCTAACCCGTAGCATGACCCTATCCCTAACCATAACCCTGACCCTAAACCTAACCCTCAACCATACCCTAAACCTACCTGCACATAAACCTAAGCCTAACCCATACCCTAACCCTAACCCGTAACCTAAAGTAACGATAAGCCTAAACTTAAAGTGTACACTAACCCTATACCATACCCTAAACCTAACCCTAACCCGTACCCTAACCCTAACCCTAACCCGCACCCTAAACCTAACTCTAACACGTACCCTAACGCTAACCCTAACCCGTAACCTAAACCTAACCCTAACCCTAAACTTAACCTGTACGCTATCCCTATCCCACACCCTAAACCTAACCCTAACTCTTATCCTAACCCTAAACCTATCCCTAACCCTAACCCGTAACCTAAACCTAACCCTAACCCTTGACCTAACCCGTACCCAACAATATCTCGTACCCTAACCCTAACCCTAACCCGTAATATAACCCTAACACTAACCCTAACCCTAACCGTACTCTAACCCTAAGCCTAACCCTCACCCTAACCCTAAACCGTACTGTAACCCTAACCCGTAACATAACCCTAAACCTAACCCGTACCCTATCCCTAACCCTAACTCTTACTCTAACCCTAAACCTGACCGTAACCCTAACCCTAACCCGTAACCTAAACCTATCCCTTACCCTAACCCTAACCCTAACACTAACCCATACCCTAAACCTAACCTTAACCCTAATCCGTACCCTAACCCTACCCGTAGCCTAACCCTAACACTAACCTAACCCCTAACACTAACCCTAACCCTAACCCTTACCCTAACCCTTATCCAAATGGTAAACCTAACCCGTACCCTAACACTAACCCAAACCCATACTCTAACCCTAACCCGCACCTTAAACTTAACCCTAATCCTAACCCAAACCATAACCCTTAACCGTAACCTAACGCTAACCCATACCCTAACCCTAACCCTAACCTTAACCATAACCCTAAACTGTACCCAGCCTTAAAACTAACCCATAACCTAACCCCTACCCTAACCCTAACCCGTACTCTAACACTAACCCTCACCCTAACCCTGACCCTAAACCTAACCCTAACCCTTACACTAACCCTAACACTAACCCATACACTAGACTTAACCTAACCCTAGCTCGTACCCTAACCCTAACCCTAACCCTAACCCTGACCATAAGCCTAACACTAACCCGTACCCTAAGCCTAACCCATACCCTAACCCTAAACCTAAACCTAACCCTAACCCTAACCCGCACTCTAAACCTAAACCTAACCCTAAACCTAACCATAACCCTTAACCGTACCCTTACACTAACCCATACCCTAACCATAACCCTAACCTTACCCGTAACCTGGACCAATACCCTAACCCTAAAACTAACCTGTACCCTAACCCCAGCCCTAACCCTACCCCGTAACATAACCCTATCCCTAACCATTACCCTGACCCTAAACCTAACCCTAAACTGAACCCTAACCCTAAACCTAACCCTAACCCTAACCCCCACCTAAACCTAACCCTAACCCGTACCCTAACCCTAACCCATAACCTAAACCTAACCCTAACCCTAAACTTAAGCCATACGCTAACCTTCCCCATACCCTAAAACTAACCCTAACCCGTACCCTAAACCTAACCCTAACCCTAACTCGTACCCTAACCCTAACCCTAACCTTGACCCTAACCTTAACTCTAACCCGTACTCTAAGCCTAACCCATACCCTAACACTAACCCTAAACCTAATCCTAACCCTAACCCGTACCTGAAACCTAACCCTAACCCTTGACCTAACCCTTATCAACCCTATCCCGTAACCTATCCCTAACCCTACCCCATACTCAAACCCTAACAGTAACCCTAAACCATAACCTAGCACTAACCCTAACCCTAACCCTAACCTGCACCCTAAAACTAACCCTAACCCTAACCCTAACCATAACACTTACCCGTACCCTAACCCTAACCCATACCCTAACCCTAACCATAACCTTAACCGTATCCCTGACCCATAACCTCTACCCTAACCCCAGCCATAACCCTAACCTGTAACATAACCCTATCCCTAACCCAATTCCTGACCCTAAACGTAACCCTATACCAAACCCTAACCCTAACCCTAAACCTAACTCTAACCCGCACCTAAACCTAACCCTAACACGTTCCCTAAACCTAACCCGTCACCTAAACATAAGCCTAACCCTAAACTTAACCCGTACACTAACCATATCCCATATCCTAAACCTAACCCTAAACCGTACAGTAAACCTAACCCTAACCCTATCCGTACACTAACCCTAACCCTAAACCTAACACTAACACTAACCCTAACTCATACTCTAACCCTAACCCTAACCCTAAACCTAACCCTAACCCGTACTCTAACCCTAACAGTACTCTAACCCTAACCCTAACCTTAACACTAACCATAACCCGTACTCTAACCCTAAACCTAACCCTAACTCTAACCCTAACCCGTATGATAACGCTAACCCTAACCCTAACTCTAACCATAACCCTAACCCGTACAGTAACCCTAACGGATACCCTAACCATAACCCTAAACCTAAACCTGACCTAACCCTAAACCGTACCCTAACCCTAAACCGTACCCTAACCCTAACCCTAAACCTAAACCTAACCCGTACCCAACCCTAAACGTAATGCTAATCCGTAACCAAACCCTAACCCTAACACGTACTCTAACCCTAACCCTAACTCGCACACTAAACCTAACCCTAACCCTAAACCTAACACGTACACTAAACCTATCCCATACCCCAACCTTAACCCTAACCCGTATCGTAACCCTAACACTAACACTAACCCTAAAGCTAACCCTAACCCGTACACTAACCCAAACCCGAACCCTAACCCTAACCCGTACCCTAACCCTACCCGTAGCCTAACCCTACTTATAATCCTAAATCCTAACCCTAAACCTAACGCTTTCCTAACCCGTACCCAAAAGGTAAACCTAACCCATACCCTAACACTAACCCAAACCTGTACTCTAACCCTAGCCCTAACCCTAAACCTAACCCTAACCCGCACCCTAAACTTAACCCGAACCATAACCAAAACCAAACCCTTAACGGTAACCTAACCCAAACCCAAACCCTAACCCTAACCCTACCCTTAACCATAACCCTAACCTGTACCCTAACCCTAAAACTAACCCGTACCCTAACCCCAAATCTCACGAACGCGTACCCTAACCCCAACCCTAACCCTAAACCGTACCCTAACTCTAACCCTAAACCTAACCCTGACCCTAAACCTAACCCTAACCCTTACACTAATCCTAACCCTAACCCTAACCCGCACCCTAAACCTAACCGTAACCCGTACCCTAGCCCTAACCCGTAATCTTAACTTAAACCTAACCCTAAACTTAACCCGTATGCTAACCCTATCCTGTACCCTGAACCTAACCCTAACCTGTATTCTAACCCTAAACCTAAACCTAAGCCTAACCCTTACATTAACCCTAACCCTAACCCTAACACTAACCCTACCCCGCACTCTAAAACTAACCCTAACCCTAACCCTAACCCTAACCCTAACCTGTACACTAACCCTAACCCTAAACCTAACCTTACACTAACCCTAACCCATACTCTAACCCTAACCCTAACCATACTCTAACCCTAACACTAACACTCAACCTAACCCTAACCCGTACTATTACCCTAACCCATACCATAACACTAACCCTAACCCGTACCCTAACCCTAAACCTAACATGTACCCTAACCCTAACCCTAACACTGACCCTAACACTAACCGTAACCCGTACCCTAAACCTAACCCGTACTCTAACCCTAATCCTAACCCTAACGCGTACCCTAAACCTAACCCTAAACCTAACTCGTACCCTAACCCTAACCCTAACCCTACCCTAACGTTAACCCTAACCAGTACACTAAGCCTAACCCATACCCTAACACTAACCCTAAACCGAACCCTAACCCTAACCCGTACCGGAAACCTAACCCTAAACCTTGACCTAACCCTAGCCCTTGACGTAACCCGTACCAAACCCTAACAGTAACCTTAACCTATAACCTAGCACTAACCCTAACCCAAACCCTAACCCGCACCGACTAACCTGTACCCTAACCCCAAACCTAACCCTAACCCATACCATAACCCTATCCCTAACCCTAACCCTGACCCTAAACCTAACCCTAACCCAAATCCTAACCCTAACCCTAACCCTAACCCGCACCTAAACCTAACCCTAACCCATTCCCTAACCCTAACCCGTAACCTAAACCTAACCCTAACCCTAAACTTAACCCGTACGCTAATCCTATCCCGTATCCTAAACCTAACCCTAACCAGTACCCTAACCCTAACCCTAACCCTAACCCTATCCGTACACTAACTCTAACCCTAACCCTAACACCAACACTAACACTAACCTGTACTCTAACCCTAACCCTAACCCTAAACCTAACCCTAACACTAATCCTAACCCGTACTCTAACCCTAAACCTAACCCTAACTCTAACCCTAACCCGTACTATAACGCTAACCCTAACCCTAACCCTAACCATAATCCTAACCCGTACAGTAACCCTAAAGTGTACCATAACCCTAACCCTAACCCTAACCCTGACGCTACTAACCCTAGCCCTAAACCGAACCCTAAACCTAACCGTAACCCTTGACCTAACCCGTGCCCAAGACTATCCCGTAACCTAACCCTAACCCTAACCCATACCAAAACCATAACCGTGACCCTTACCGATAGCCTGGCGCTAATCCTAAGTCTAACACTAACCACACCCTAAACCTAAACCTAACCCTAACCCTAACCAAAACCCTTACCCGTACACTAATACTAACCCATACCCTAACCATAACCCTAACCTTAACCGTAACCCTGACACGTACCCTAACCCTAAATCTAACCCGTATCCTAACCCTAATCCTAACCCTAACCCTCACCTAAACCTAACCCTAACCCGTACCCCAACCTTAACCCGTAACCTAAACCTAACCCTAAACCTAATTTTAACCCGTACGCTAACCCTATCCCGTACCCTAAACCTAACCCTACCCCATACCCTAACCCTAACCCTAAACCTAACTCTAACCCGTACCCTAACCCTAACCCTTTCCCTAACCTTAACACTAACCCTAACCCGTACTCTAACCCTAAACCTAACCCTAAACGTACTCTAACCCTAACCCTAACCCTCAACTTAACCCTAACCTGTACTGTAACCTTAACCCGTAACATAAACCTAACCCTAAACGTACTCTAACCCTAACCCTAACCCTCAACTTAACCCTAACCTGTACTGTAACCTTAACCCGTAACATAAACCTAACCCTAACCCGTACCCTAACCCTAACCCTAACCCTAACCCGTACTCTAACCCTAACCCTAACCCTAACCCTAACCCTAACCATATTCTAACCATAACCCTCACTCTAACCCAGCCCGTATTGTAACCCTAATCCATACCATAACCCTAACCCTAACCCATATCCTAACCCTAACCCTAACTTGTACCCTAACCCTAACCCTAAGCCTGACCCTAACCCTAAATGTAATCCGTACCCTAAAGCTAACCCGTACCCTAACCCTTATCCTAACCCTAACCCGTACACTAAACCTAACCCTAACCCTAACTCGTACCCTAACCCTAACCCTAACCTTCACCCTAACCTTCACCCTAACCCGTACTCTAAGCCTAACCCATACCCTAACACTAACCCTAAACCTAATCCTAACCCTAACCCGTACCCGAAACCTAACCCTAACCCTTGACCTAACCCTTACAAACCCTATCCTGTAAACTATCCCTAACCCTAACCCGTACCCAAACCCTAACAGTAACCCTAAACCATAACCTACCACTAACCCTAACCCTAACCTTAACCCGCACCCTAAAACTAACCCTAAACCTAACCCTAACCATAACACTTACCCGTACCCTAACCCTAACCCTAACCATAACCTTAACCGTATCCCTGATTAATATCCTAACCCTAAAACTAACCTGTACCCTAACCCCAAACCTAACCCTAACCCGTACCATAACCCTATCCCTAACCCTAATCCTGACCCTAAACCTAACCCTATACCAAACCTTAACCCTAACCCTTACCGTAACCCTAACTCGCACCTAAACCTAACCCTAAACCGTTCCCTAACCCTAACCCGTCACCTAAACCAAAGCCTAACACTAAACGTAACCCGTACACTAACCATATCCCATATCCTAAACCTAACCCTAAACCGTACAGTAAACCTAACCCTAACCCTATCCGTACACTAACCCTAACCCTAAACCTAACACTAACACTAACCCTAACTCATACTCTAACCCTAACCCTAACCCTAAACCTAACCCTAACCCGTACTCTAACCCTAACCAGTACTCTAACCCTAACCCTAACCTTAACACTAACCATAACCCGTACTCTAACCCTAACCCTCACCCTAACACTAACCCGTACTGTAACCCTAGCCCGTAACATAACCCTAACCCCAACCCGTACCCTAACCCTAACCCTAAATCGTACCCTAAACCTAACCCTAACCCTAAACTTATCCGGTACACTAACCCTATCCCGTACCCTAAACTTAACCCTAACCCGTACCCTAACCCTAACCCTAACCCTATCTGCACAGTAACACTAACGCTAACCCTAACACTAACCCTAACACGTACTCTAACCCTAAACATAACCCTAAACCTAACCCTAACCCGTTCTGTAACCCTAACCCGTACCCTAACACTAACCCTTACCCTAACCCTAAAACTAACCCGTACCCTAACCCTAAATGTAACCCGTACCCGTACCCAAACCCTAACCCTAACACGTACCCTAACCCTAACCCTAACCCTAACCCTAAACCGCACACTAAACCTAACCCTAACCCTAGACCTAACACGTACACTAACCCTATCCCGTACCGGAATCTTAACCCTAACCCATACCGTAACCCTAACACTAACCCTAACCCTAACCCTAACCCTAACCCTAACCCTAACCCTAACCCTATCCCTAACCCGTACAGTAACCCTAACCCGAACCCTTACCCATACCCTAACCCATACCCTAACCCTACCCATAGCCTAAACCTAACTCTAACCCTAACCCCTAACCCTAACCCTAACCCTAACCCTTACACTAAACCGTACCCAAAAGGTAAACCTCACCCGTAACCTAACAGTAAACCAAACCCGACCTCTAACCCTAACCTTAACCCTAAACCGCACAATAAACTTAACCCAAACCATAACCGAAACCATAAACCTTAACCGTAACCTAACCCTAACCCATACCCAACCCTAAACCTAACCTTAACAATAACCCTAACCTGTACCCTAACGCTAAAACTAACCCGTACCCTAACCCCAACCCTAACACTAACACATACCCTAACACTAACCCTAACCCTTAACCCTAACCCTGATCCTAAACCTAACCCTAACCCTTACACTAATCCTAACCCTAACCCTAACCTGTAACCTAAACCTAAACATAACTCTAAACTTAACCCGTACGTTAACCCTATCCCGTACCCTAAACCTAACCCTAACCCGCATTCTAACCCTAACCCTAACCCTAACCCTAACCATACTCTAACACTAACCCTAACCCTCACCCTAAACCTAACCCGTACTGTAACCCTAACACTAATCCTAACTCGTACCCTAACCCCAACCCTAAACCTAACCCTTACCCTAACCCGTACCCTAGACCTAACCCTAACCCTTGACCTAACCCGTACCCAAGCCTATCCCGTACCCTAACCCTAACCCTAACCCGTACCCAACCCCTAACAATAACCCTAACTCATACCCTAGCGCTAACCCTAACCCTAACCCTAACCCTAACCCGGACCCTAAACCTAACCCTAACCCTGACCCTAACACTAACCCTATCCCGTACCCTAACCCTAAACCGTATCCGAACCCTAACCCTAAACCTAACCCATAACCTAACCCTAAACGTAACCCTAGGCCATACCCTAAACCTAACCCTAACCCTAACTCATACCCTAACACTAACCCTAACCCTAACCCTAACCCTAAACCTAACACTAACCCTAACATGTATCCTAACCCTAACCCTAACCCGCACACTAAACCTAAACCTAAACCTAGACCTAACACGTACACTAACCGTATCCTGTACCCCAACCTTAACCCTAACCCTTACCCAACCCTAAGAGTAACCCTAACTCATACCCTAGCGATAACCCTAATCCTAACCCTAAGCCTAACCCGCACCCTAAACCTAAACCTAACCGTAACCCTAACCATAACACTTACCCATACCCTAACCCTAACCCATAACCTAACACTAACCCTAACCTTAACCGTAACCCTAACCCATACCCTAACCCTAAAACTAACCTGTACCGTAACCCCAACCCTAACCCTAAACCGTACCATAACCCTATCCTTAATCCTAACCCTGACCCTAAACCTAAACCTAACCCGTACCATAACCCTAACCCGTACCTAAAACTAACCATAATCCGTAACTAAACCTAAACCTAAACCTAAACTTATCCCGTACACTAACCCTATCCTGTACCCTAAACCTAACCCTAACCTGTACCCTAAACCTAACCCTAACCCTATCCGTACACTAACACTAACCCTAACCCTAACACTAACCCTAACCCATACTCTAACCCTAACCCTAACCCTAAACCTAACCCTAACCCGTAATCTAACCCTAACCCGTAACTTAACACTAACCCTTACCCTAACCATAAACCTAACCTGTACCCTAACCCTAAACGTATCCCTAACCCGAACCGAAACCCTAACCCTAACACGTACCCTAACCCTAACCCTAACCCGCACACTAAAACTAACCCTAACCCTAGACCTAACACGTACACTAAACCTATCCTGTACCGTAACCTTAACCCTAACCCGTACCGTAACACTAACACTAACCCTAACCCTAACTCTAACCCTAACCCTAACACTAAACCTAACCCGTACTCTAACTTAACCCTAACCATAAATCTAACCCTAACCCGGACTCTAACCCTAACCCTAACCCTAACCCTAACCATCATCCTAACACTAATCCTAACCCATACTCTAACCCTAAACCTAACACTGACACTAACCCTAACCCCCTACTATAACCCTAACCCTAAACCTACCCTATCCATAACCCTAACTCGTACCATAAACCGAACCCGTACCCTAACCCTAACCCTAACCCTAAACCTAACCCTAAACCTGACCCTAACCCTAAACCTAATCCCGTACCCTAACCCTGACCCTAACCCGCATCTAAACCTAACCCTAACCCTGGACCTAACCTGTACCCTAACCCTAACACGTACACTAACACTAACCCTAACCCTAACCCGGACCATAAACCTAAAACTAAGCCTAACACGTACCCTAACCCTAAACCTAACCCAATGCCTAACCCTAACCCACACCCTAAACCAAACCCTAACCCTAGACCTAACCCATACCCTAAACCTATCTCGTATCCTAACCCTAATGCTAACCTGTCCTTAAACCTAGACCTAACCCGTACCCTAACCCTACCCGTACCCTACACTAACCCCAACCCTAAACCTAAACCGTACCCTAACCTTAACCCTAACCCTAAAACTAAACCTAACCCTAACCCATACCCTAACGCTAACCCTAACTCTAACCCTAACACTAAACCTACCCCGTACTCTAACCCTAACCCAAACAGTAACCCTAACCCGTACCCTAACGCGTAACCTAACCCTAATCCTAACCTGTACGCTAACACGTACCATAACCCTAACCCTAATCCTAACCCTAACCCTAAACCTAACCCATATCCTACCAGTCACCCTAACCCATACCCTTACCCTAACTCATACCCTAACCGAACCCTTACACTAACCCCTAACCCTAACCCTAACCCATACCCTAAACCTAACCCTAACCCTAACTCGTACCCTAGCCCTAACCCTTACCCAAACCACTAAACCTAACCCTAACCCATACCCTAACACTAACCGTAACCCTAAACCTAAACCGTACCCTAACCCTAACCCTAACTCTAACCCTAAAACTAACACTAACCCTAATCCTAACCCAATCCCGTACACTAACCCTAACCCTAACCCATACCTGTACCCTAACCCTAACACTAACCCTAACCCTAACCCTAACACTAATCCTACCCCGTACTCTAACCCTAAACCTAAAACTAATCCTAACCCGTACCCTAACCCTAACCCTAACCCTCACCCTAACACTAACCGTACTCTAACCCTAATCCTAACCCTCACCCTAACCCTAACCCGTACTGTAACCTAACCCGTACCATAACCCTAAACCTAACCCGTACCCTAACCCTAACCCTAACCCTAACTCGTACCCTAACCCTATACCTAACCCTGACCCTAACCCTAACCCTAACACAAACCCTCAACCTAAACCGTAATTTAAAACTAGCCCTAACCCTAACCCGTACCCTATACCTAACCCTAACCCAAACTCGTACCCTAACCCTTACCCGAACCCGTACCTAAACGGTAAACCTAACCCGTACCCTAACACTAACCCAAACCCGTACTCTAACCCTAACCATAACCCTAACCCTAACCCGCACCCTAAACTTAACCCTAACCCAAACCATAACCCTTAACCGTAACCTAACCATAACCCATAACCTAACCCTAACCCTAACCTTAACCATAACCCTAATCCGTACCAAATCCCTAACACTAACCCATACACTAACCCCAAACCTAACGCTAACTCGTACCCTAAAAATAACCCTAACCCTAACCCTGAACCTAACCCTAACCCTAACCCTTACCTTAACCCTAACCCTAACCCAACCCGCACCCTAAACCTAACCCTAACCCGTACCCTAAACCTAAACTGTAACCTAAACCGAACCCTAACTCTAAACTTAACCCGTTTGCTAACCCTATCACGTACCCTAAACCTAACCCAAACCCGTACCCTAAACCTACACCGTAACCTAAACCGAACCCTAACCCTAAACTTAACCCGTTTGCTAACCCTATCCCGTACCCTAAACCTAACCCTAACCCGTATCCAAAACCTAACCTAACCCTAAGCCTAACCCGTACATTAACCCTTACCCTAACCAAACACTAACCCTACCCCGTACTCTAACCCTAACCCTAACCATAACCCTAACCCGTACACTTAACCTATCCCTAACCCTAACTCGTACCCTAACCCTAACCCTAAACCTGACCCTAACCCTAACCCTAAGCCGTACCCTAAAACTAACCCATACCCTAACCCTAACCATAAACCTAACCCTACCCTATCTGTACACTAACCCTAACCCTAACACTAACACTAACCCTAACCCATACTCTAACCCTAACCCTAAACCTAAACCTAACCCTAACCCGTAATCTAACCCTAACCCGTACCCTACCCTAACCATAAACCTAACCCGTACCCTAATCCTAAACGTAACCCTAACCCGAACCAAAACCCTAAACCTAACACGTACCCTAACCCTAACCCTAACCCGCACACTAAAACTAAACCTAACCCTAGACCTAACACGTACACTAAACCTATCCTGTACCATAACCTTAACCATGACCCGTACCATAACCCTAACACTAACCCTAACCCTAACCCTAACCCTAACCCTAACCCTAACCCTAACACTAACGCTAACCCTTACTCTAACTTAACCCTAACCGTAAACCTAACCCTAACCCGTACTCTAAACCTAACCCTAACCCTAACACTAACCATAATCCTAACACTAAACCTAACCCATACTCTAACCCTAAACCTAACACTGACACCAACCCTAAACCCCTACTATAACCCTAACCCTAAACCTAACCCTATCCATAACCCTAACTCGTACCGTAACCCGAACCCGTACCCTAACACTAACCCTAACCCTAAACCTAACCCTAAACCTAACCCTAAACCTGACCCTAACCCTAAACCTAATCCCGTACCCTAACCCTGACCCTAACCCGCATCTAAACCTAACCCTAACCCTAGACCAAACCGTACCCTAACCCTAACACGTACCCTAACACTAACCCTAAACCTAACCCGTACCATAAACCTAACACTAACCCTAACCCGTACCCTAACCCTAACCTGCACCCTAACCCTAACCTGATGCCTAACCCTAACCCACACCCTAAACCAAACCCAAACCCTAGACCTAACCCGTACCCTAAACCTATCTCGTACCCTAACCCTAATGCTAACCTGTCCCTAACCCTAGACCTAACCCGTACCCTAACCTTAACCCGTATCCTAACACTAACCCTAAACCTAAACCTAAACCGTACCCTAACCTTAACCCTAACCCTAACCCAACCCGCACCCTAAATCTAACCCTAACCCATACCCTAAAACTAAACCGTAACCTAAACCGAACCCTAACCCTAAACTTAACCCGATCGCTAACCCTACCCCGTACCCTAAACCTAACCCTAACCCGTACGCTAAACCTACACCGTAACCTAAACCGAACCCTAACCCTAAACTTAACCCGTTTGCTAACCCAATCCCGTACCCTAAACCTAACCCTAACCCGTATCCAAACCCTAACCTAACCCTAAGCCTAAACCGTACATTAACCCTTACCCTAACCCTAACACTAACCCTACCCCCTACTCTAACCCTAACCCTAATCCTAACCCTAAACCCTACACTTAACCTATCCCTAAACCTAACTCGTACCCTAACCCGTACCCTAAACCTGACCCTAACCCTAACCCTAACCCGTACTCTAAAACTAACCCATACCCTAAACCTAACCATAAATCTAACCCTAACCCTATCCATACACTAACCCTAACCCTAACCCTAACACTACGCTAACCCATACTCTAACCCTAACCCTAACCCTAAACCTAACCCTAACCCGTACTCTAACACTAACCCGTACCCTAACACTAACCCTTAGCCTAACCATAAACCTAACCGTACCCTAACCCTAAACGTAACCCTAACCCGAACCAAAACCCAAAACCTAATACGTACCCTAACCCTATCCCTAACCCGCACATTAAAACTAACCCTAACCCTAAACCTAACACGTACACTAAACCTATCCTGTACCATAACCTTAACCCTAACCTGTACCGTAACCCTAACCCTAACCCTAACCCTAACCCTAACACTAACCCTAACCCGTACTCTAACTTAACCCTAACCGTAAACCTAACCCTAACCCATACTCTAACCCTAACTCTAACACTAACACTAACCATAATCCTAACACTAAACCTAACCCGTACTGTAACCCTAAACCTAACACTGACACTAACCCTAACCCCCTACTATAACCCTAACCCTAAACCTAACCCTATCCATAACCCTAACTCGTACCGTAACCCAAACCCGTACCCTAACCCTAACACTAAACCTAACCCTAACCCTGACCCTAACCCTAAACCTAATCCCGTACCCTAACCCTGAACCTAACCCGCATCTAAACCTAACCCTAACCCTAGACCTAACCCGTACCCTAACCCTAACACGTACCCTAACACTAACCCTAACCCTAACCCGTACCATAAACCTAACACTAACCCTAACGGAACCCTAACCCTAACCCGTACCCTAACCCTAACCCAATGCCTAACCCTAACCCACACCCTAAACCAAACCCTAACACTAGACCTAACCCATACCCTAAACCTATCTCGTACCCTAACCCTAATGCTAACCTGTCGCTAATCCTAGACCTAACCCGTACCCTAACCCTAACCTGTATCCTAACACTAACCCTAACACTAAACCTAAATGGTACCCTAACCTTAACCCTAAACCTAACACTAACACTAACCCTAATCCTAACCCTATCTCGTACACTAACCCTAACCCTAACCCGAACCCTAACCCTAACCCTAACTCTAACCCTAACACTAAACCTACCCCGTACTCTAACCCTAACCCAAACTGTAACCCTAACCCGTACCCTAACGCGTAACCTAACCCTAAACCTAACCCTAAGCCTAACCCGTACATTAACCCTAACCCTAACCCTAACACTAACCCTACCCCGTAAACTAACCCTAAAACTAACCCAAACCCTAACCCTAACCCATACCCTAACCCTAACCCTAAACCGTTCCCTAACCCTAACACTAACCCTAACCCTTACTCTAACCCTAACCCTAACCCTTACCCTAACTGTACTCTAACCCTAACCCTAAAACTCAACCTAACCCTAACCCGTACTGTAACCCTAACATGTAACATAACCCTAACTCTAACCCGTACCCTAAACCTAACCCTAACTCATAGCCTAACACTAACCCTGACCCTAACCCTAACCCGTACCCTAAACATAACACGTACCCTAACCCTAAACCTAACCCTAAGCCATACCCTAAACCTAACCCTAACCCTAACTCATACCCTAACCCTAACCCTAAAACTGACCCTCACCCTAACCCGTACCCTAAACCTAACCCATACCCTAACCCTAATCCTAAACCTAACGCTAACCCTAACTCTTACCTTAAACCTAGTCCTAACCCTTGACCTAACCCGTACCCAACCCTATCTTGTACCCTAACCTTAACCCTAACCCGTACCCAAACCTAAGAGTAAACCTAACCCATTCCCAAGACCTAAGCCTAACCCTAAACCTAATCATAACCCGCACCCTAAACCTAAACGTAACGCTAAACCTAACCATAACCCTTACCCGTACCCTGACCCTAAGCATACCCTAACACTAACCCCAACCTGAACCGAAACCCTAAGCCGTACCCTAACCCTAAAATTAACCCGTACCCTAACCCCAACCCTAACCCTCACCCGCACCTAAACCTAAGCCTAACCCGTAACCTAACCCTTATCCGTAACCTAAACCTAACCCTAACCCTAAACTTAACCTGAACACTAAACCTATCCTGTACCCTAAACCTAACCCTAAACTATACACTAACCCTAACCCTAACCCTAAAACTATCCGTACACTAACCCTAACGCTAACCCTAACACTTATCCTAACCCGTACTCTAACACTAAACCTAACCCTAAACCTAACCCTAACCCGTACTCTAACCATAACCCGTACCCTAACACTAACCCTTACACTAACCCTAAACCTAACCCGTACCCTAACCCTAAAAGCAACCCTAACCCGTACCCAAACTTTAACCCTAACACGTACCCTAACCCTAACCCTAACCCGCACACTAAACCTAACCCTAACCCTAGACCTAACACGTACACTAACCCTATCCCGTACCCTAAACTTAACCCTAACCCATACGTAACCCGAACACTAACCCTAACCCTACCTGTAACCTAACCCTAACTCTAACCCTAACCCCGAACCCTAACCCTAACCCTTACCCAAACGGTAAACCTATCCCGTACCCTAACACTAACCCAAACCCGTACTCTAATCATAACCCTAACCCTCACCCTAACCCGTACCCTAACCCTTCCCGTAGCCTAATCTTAACTCTAACCCTAACCCCTAACTCTATCCCTAACCCTAACCCTAACCCTTAACCTAACACTAACACTAACCAGTACTCTAACCCTAAACGTAACCCTAACACTAAACCTAACCCCCTACTATAATCCTAACCCTAAACCTAACCCTTATCCTAACCCTAAGTCGTACCGTAACCCGAACCCGTACCCAACCCTAAACCTAACCCTAAACCTAACCCTAACCTTGACCCTAACTCTAAACCTAATCCCGTACCCTAACCCTAACACTAACCCGCATCCTAAACCTAACCCTAACACTAGACCTAACCCGTAGCCTAACCCTAACCAGTACCCTAACACTAACCCGAACCCTAACCCTAACACTAACCCTAACCCTAACCCGTACACTAACCATAACCCTAACCCATACCGTAACCGTAACCCGTATCCTAAACCTAACCCAGGGCCTAACTCTAACCCGACCATAAACCTAACCCTAACCCTAGACATAACCCGTAACCTAACCCTATCCCGTACCCTAACCCTAGTCCTAACCCGTATCCTAACCCTAACCCTAAACCTAACCGTAACCCTAACCCTAACCCGTACACTAACCCTAACCCTATCCCTAACCCACACCGAAACCTAACCCTAACCAGTACCCTAACCCTAACCCGTAACCTAAACCTAACCCTAACCCTAAACTTAACCCGTACACTAACCCTATCCCATACCCTAAACCTAACCCTAACACGTACCCTAACCCTAAATCTAACCCTAATACTCTCCGTACACTAACCGTAACCCTAACCCTAACACTAACCCTAACACGTACTCTAACACTAACCCTAACCATAAAACTAACCCTATCCGGTAATCTAACCCTAACCCGTAACCTAAACCTAACCCAGGGACTAACTCTAACCTGCACCGTAAAACTAACCCTAACCCTAGACCTAACACTTACACTAACCCTATCCCGTACGGGAACCTTAACCCTAACCCGTACCGGTACCCTAACATTAACCGTAACCCTAACCCTTAACCTAACCCTAAACCTAACCCATACACTAACCGTAACCCGTACCCTAACCCTACCCGTAGCCTAACCCTAACTCTAACCCTAACCCCTAACCCTAACCCTAACCCTAACCCTAAACCTAACCCTAACCCACACCTAAACCTAACCCTAACCCGTACCCGAACCCTAAACCTAACCCTAACTCTAACCCGATCCGTACACTGACCCTAACCCTAACCCTAAACATAACCCTAACCCGTACTCTAACCCTAACCCGTACACTAACACTAACCCTAACCCTAACACTAACCCTAACCCGTACTCTAACCCTAAACCTAACCCTAACTCTAACCCTAATCCATACTATAACCCTAACCCGTACTCTAACACTAACCCTAACACTAACAATTACCCTTCCCGTACTCTAACCCTAAACCTAACCCTAACTCTAACCCTAACCCGTAAAGTAACCCTAACACTAACCTTAACCCTAAACCTAACCCGTACCCTAACCCTACCCATAGCCTAACACTAACTCTAAACCTAACCCCTAACCCTAACCCTAACCCTTACCCTAACCCATACACTAACCCTAACCATAACCCTAACACTAATCCCACCCCGTACTCTAAAACTAACCCTAACCCTAACCCTAAAACTAAACCTAACCCGTACTCTAACACTAACCCTAACCCTAAACGTAACCCTAACCCTTACGCTAACCCTAACCCGTACCCTAACACTAACCCTAACCCTAACACTATCCCTAACCGTACTCTAACCCTAAACCTAACCCTAACTCTAACCCTAACCCATACTATAACCCTAAACCTAACCCTAACCATAACCTAACCTTAACCCGTAATCTAACTCTATCCCGTAGCCTAACCCTAACTCTAACCCTAACCCTAACCCTAACCCTAACCCTATTCCTTACCCTATGCCGTACCCAAACGGAACACCTAACCCGTACCCTAACACTAACCCAAACCCGTACTCTAACCCTAACCATAACCCTAACCCTATCCCTAAACTGCACCCTAAACTTAACCCTAACCCTAACACTAACCTTAACCCCTAACCATACCCTAAACCTAACCCACGCCCTAACCCTTACCCTAAATTTTACTGTAACCCTAAACCGTAACCTAACCCTAAAACTAACCCGTACCCTAACCCCAACCCTAACCCTAACCCATACCCTAACACTAACCCTAACACTAACCCTGAACCTAAACCTAACCCTAACCCCTAACCCGTACACTAACCCTAACCCTAACCCTAACCTGAACCCTAAACCTAACCATAACCCGTACCCTAACCCTATCCCGTAACCTAATCCTAACCCTTATCCTAAACTTATCCTGTACGCTAACACTATCCCATACCCTAAACCTAACCCTAACCCGTAACCTAACCCTAAACCTAACCCTAAGCCTAACCCGTACATTAACCCTAACCCTAACCCTAACACTAACCCTACCCCGTAATCTAACCCTAAACCTAACCCAAACCCTAACCCTAACCCATACCCTAACCCTAACCCTAAACCTTTCCCTAACCCTAACACTAACCCTAACCCTTACTCTAACCCTAACCCTAACCCTTACCCTAACTGTACTCTAAACCTAACCCTAAACCTCACCCTAACCCTAACCCGTACTGTAACCCTAACATGTAACATAACCCTAACTCTAACCCGTACCCTAACCCTAACCCTAAATCATAGCCTAACACTAACCCTGACCCTAACCCTAACCCGTACCCAAAGCCTAACACGTACCCTAACCCTAAACCTAACCCTAAGCCGAAACCTAAACCTAAACCTAACCCTAACTCATACCCTAACCCTAACCCTAACCCTGACCCTAACCCTAGCCCGTACCCTAAACCTAACCCATACCCTAACCCTAATCCTAAACCTAACGCTAACCCTAACTCTTACCCTAAACCTAATCCTAACACTTGACCTAACCCATACCCAAACCTATCTCGTACCCTAACCCTAACCCTAACCCGTACCCAAACATAACAGTAACCCTAACCCATTCCCTAGCGCTAAGCCTAACCCTAAACCTAATCCTAACCCGCACCCTAAACCTAAACCTAACGCTAACCCTAACCATAACCCTTACCCGTACCCTGACCCTAAGCATACCCTAACACTAACCCCAACCTGAACCGTAACCCTAACCCATACCCTAACCCTAAAACTAACCCGTACCCTAACCCCAACCCTAACCCTCACCCGCACCTAAACCTAACCCTAACCCGTAACCTAACCCTTACCCGTAACCTAAACCTAACCCTCACCCTAAACATAACCTGAACACTAAACCTATCCCGTACCCTAAACCTAACCCTAAACTATACACTAACCCTAACCCTAACCCTAACACTATCCGTACACTAACCCTAACCCTAACCCTAACACTAACCCTAACCCGTACTCTTACACTAAACCTAACCCTAAACCTAACCCTAACCCGTACTCTAACCATAACTCGTACCCTAAAACTAACCCTTACACTAACCCTAAACCTAACCCGTACCCTAACCCTAAACGTAACCCTAACCCATACCCAAACTTTAACCCTAACACGTACCCTAACCCTAACCCGCACACTAAACCTAACCCTAACCCTAGACCTAACACGTACACTAACCCTATCCCGTACCCTAAACTTAACCCTAAACCGTACCGTAACCCTAACACTAACCCTAACCCTAACCCTAACCCGTACCCTAACCCGACCCGTAGCATACCCTAACTCTAACCCTAACCCCCAACCCTAACCCTAACCCTTACCCTAACCCGTACCCAAACGGTAAACCTATCCCGTACCCTAACACTAACCAAAACCCGTACTCTAATCCTAACCCTAACCCTCACCCTAACCCGTACCCTAACCCTTCCCGTAGCCTAATCCTAACTCTAACCCTAACCCCTAACCCTATCCCTAACCCTAACCCTAACCCTTAACCTAACACGTACCAAAACGGTAAACCTAACACGTACCCTAACACTAACCCAAACCCGTACTCTAACCCTAACCCTAACCCTAACCCTAACCCTAACCCGCACCCTAAACTTAACCCTAACCCTAACGCAAACCATAACCCTTAACCGTAACCTAACCCTAACCCATACCCTAACCCTAAACCTAACCTTAACCATAACCCTAACTCGTACCCTAACCCTAAAACTAACCCGTACCCTAACCCCAAACCTAACCTTAACGCGTACACTAACACTAACCCTAACCCTAACCCTGACCCTAAACCTAACCCTAACCGCACACTAACCCTAACCCTAACCCTAACGTTAACACTAACCCTATCCCGTACTCTAAACCTAACCCTAACCCTAACCCTAACCTGTACTCTAACCTTAACCCTAACCCTAACACTAACCCTAACCAGTACTCTAACCCTAAACGTAACCCTAACACTAACCCTAACCCCCTACTATAATTCTAACCCTAAACCTAACCCTAACCCTAAACCTAACCCTTACCCTAACCCTAAGTCGTACCGTAACCCGAACCCGTACCCAAACCTAACCCTAACCCTAAACCTAAAACTAACCTTGACCCTAACCCTAACTCTAATCCCGAACCCTAACCCTAACCCTAACCTAATACTAACCCTAACCCTAGACCTAACCCGTAGCTTAACCCTAACTTGTACCCTAACACTAACTCGAACCCTAACCCTAACACTAACCCTAACCCTAACCCGTACACTAACCATAACCCTAACCCATAGCCTAACCCTAAACCGTACCCTAACCCTAACCCAGGGCCTAACTCTAAGCCGCACTGTAAACCTAACCCTAACCCTAGACATAAAGCGTACCCTAACCCTATCACGTACCCTAACCCTAGTCCTAACCCGTATCCTAACCCTAATACTAACCCTAACCCTAACACTAACCCTAACCCGTACACTTACCCTAACCCTATACCTAACCCGTACCCTAACCATAACCTGCACTGAAACCTAACCCTAACCCGTACCCTAACACTAACCCGTAACCTAAACCTAACCCTAACCCTAAACTTAACCCGTACACTAACCCTATCCCATACCCTAAACCTAACCCTAACCTGTACCCTAACCCTAAATCTAACCCTAACACTATCCGTACACTAACCCTAACCCTAACCCTAACACTAACCCTAACACGAACTCTAGAACTGACCCTAACCCTAAACCTAACCCTAACCCGTAATCTAACCCTAACCCGTAACCTAACCCTAACCCAGGGCCTAACTCTAACCCACACTGTAAAACTAACCCTAACCTTAGACCTAACACTTACACTAACCCTATCCCGTACTGGAACCTTAACCCTAACTCGTACTGGTACTCTAACATTAACTGTAACCCTAACCCTAACCCTAACCCTAAACCTAACCCGTACACTAACCCTAACCGGAACCCTAACCCTAACCGTAACTCGTACCCTAACCCTACCCGTAGCCTAACCCTAACTCTAACCCTAAGCCTTAACCCTAACCCTAACCCGCACCTAAACCTAACCCTAACCCTAACCCTAAGCTGCACCTAAACCTAACCCTAACCCGTACCCGAACCCTAACACTAACCCTAACCCTAACCCTAACCCGATTCGTACACTGACCCTAACCCTAACCCTAAACATAACCCTAACCCGTATTCTAACCCTAACCCGTACACTAACACTAACCCTAACCCTAACACTAACCCTAACCCGTACTCTAACCCTAAACCTAACCCTAACTCTAACCCTAATCCGTACTATAACCCTAACCCGTACCCTAACACTAACACTAACACTAACAATAACCCTACCGCGTACTCTAACGCTAAACCTAACCCTAACTCTAACCCTAACCCGTAATGTAACCCTAAACTTAAACCTCACCCTAACCCTAACCCGTACAGTAACCCTAACGCGTACCCTAACCCTAACATTAACCCTAAACCTAACCCTAACCTTGACCCTAAACCTAACCCTAACCCGTACCCTAACCCTAAACCATAACCTAACCCTAAACCTAAACCTAACCCATACCCTAACCCTAAATGTAACCCTAACCCTTACCCAAACCCTAAACCTAACACGTATCCTAAACCTAACCCTAACCCTAACATGCATACTAAACCTAACCCTAACCCTAGACCTAACACCTACACTAACCCTATCCCATACCCTAACCTTAACCCTAACCCGTAACATAATCCTAACACTAACCCTAACCCTAACCTAACCCGTACCCTAACCCTACCCATAGCCTATCACTAACTCTAAACCTAACGCCTAACCCTAACCCTAACCCTTACCCTAACCTGTACCCAAATGGTAAACCTAACCCGTACCCTAACACTAACCCAAAACCGTACTCTAATCAAAACCCTAACCCTAACCCTAACCCTAACCCGTACCCTAAACCTTCCTGTAGCCTAACCCTAACTCTAACCCTAACCCCTAAACCTAACCCTAACCCTAACCCTTACCCTAACACTTACCCAAATGGTAAACCTAACACGTACCCTAACACTAACCCAAACCCGTACTCTAACCCTAACCTTAACCCTAAACCTCACCATAACCCACACCCTAAGCTTAACCCTAACCCTAACCCAAACCCTAACCCTTAACCATAACCTAACCCTAACCCATACCCTAACCCTAACCCTAGCCTTAACCATAACCCTAACTCATACCCTAACCCTAAAACTAACCCGTACCATAACCCCAACCTTAACATTAACGCGTATACTAACACTAACCCTAACCCTAACCCTGACCCTAAACCTAACCCTAACTGTACACTAACCCTAACCCTAACCCTAACCCTAATCCCGTACCCTAAACCTAACCCTAACCCGCATCATAAACCTAACCCAAACCTAGACCTAACCCGTAGCCTAACCCTAACCAGTACCCAAACCCTAACAGTAACCCTAAACAATACCCTAGCGCTAACACAAACCCTAACCCTAACTCTAACCATTATCCGTACCCTAACCCTAACCCATACCCTAACCCTAACCCTAAACTTAACCGTAACACTGACCAGTACACTAAACCTAAAATTAACCCGGACAATAACGCCAACCCTAACCCTAACCCGTACCCTAACCCTAACCATAACCCTAACCCACACCTAAACCACCCTAACCCGTAACCTAAGCCTAACCCTAAACCTAAACTTAACCGTACACTAACCCTATCCCGTACCCTTAACCAAACCCTAACCCGTAACCTAACCCTAAACCTAACTCCAACCCTAACCCTAACCCTTACCCTAACCCTATCCCTAACGCAAACCCTGACCCTAAACCTAACCCTAAACCGTACCCTAACCCTAACCCTAACCCTAACACTCACCTAAACCTAACCCTAACCCGTACCCTAACCCTAACCCGTAACCTAAACCTAAACCTAACCCTAAACTTAACCATACACTAACCCTAACCCGTACCTTAAACCTAACCCATACCCTAATCCTAAACCTAAACCTAAACCTAACCCTATCCCGTACCCTATACCTCATCCGAACCCTTGACCTAACCCGTAGCCAACCTTATTCCGTACCCTAACCCTAACCCTAACCTGTACCCTAAACCTATCCCTAACCCTAACCCTAACACTAACCCTAACCCATACTCTAACCCTAAACCTAAACCTAAACCAAACCCTAACCCGTATTCTAACCCTAACCCGTACCCTAACACTAACCCTTACCCTAACCCTAAACCTAAACCGCACCCTAAACCTAAACGTAACCCTTGATCTATACCGTACCCAACCCTAATTCGTAACCTAACCCTAACCCTAACCCGTACCCAAACACTAACAGTAACCCTAACCATATCCTAGCGCTAACCCTAACCCTAACCCTAAGCCTAACCTGCACCCTAAACCTAAGCCTAACTGTAACCGTAACCATAACCCTTACCCATACCTTAAACCTAATCCATAACCTAACACTAACCCTAACATTAACCGTAACCCTAACCCGTACCATAACCCTAAAAATAACCCATACCGTAACCCCAACCCTAACCCTAACCCGTACCATAACCCTATCCCTAATCCTAACCCGTACCCAAACCCTAACCATAACACGTACCCTAACCCTAACACTAACCCTAACCCTTACCCTAACCCGTACCCAAACGGTAAACCTAACCCGTACCCTAACACTAACCCAAACCCGTATTCTAACTGTAATCCTAAACCAAACACTAAACCGCACCCTAAACTTAACCCTAACCCTAACCCTAACCATAAACCTTAACCGTACCCTAACCCTAACCCTAACTCATACCCTAAAACTAACGCTTACCCTAACCCTAACCCGTACCCTAAACCTAACACGTACCAAACCTAACGCTAACCCTAAACCTAACCAGTACCCTAAACCTAACCCATACCCTATTCCTAACCCTAAACCTAACCCTAACCCTATCCCGTACCCTATACCTAACCCGAACCCTTGACCTAACCTGTACCCAACACTATCCCTTACACTAACCCTAACCCTAACCCGTACCCAAAACCTAAGAGTAACCGTAACCCATACCCTAGCGCTAACCGTAACCCTAAGCATAACCCTCACCCTAAACATAAACCTGAACCTAACCCTAACCATAACCCTTACCCGTAACCTAACCCTAACCCATACCCTAACCCTAACCCATACCTAAACCGTACCCTAACCCGTACCCTAAACCTAACCCGAAACCTAAACCTAAACCTAACCCTAAACTTATCCCGTACACTAACCCTATCCCGTACCCTAAACCTAACCCTAACCTGTACCCTAACCCTAACCCTAACCCTATCCGTACACTAACCCTAACCCTAACCCTAACACTAACCCTATCCCATACTCTAACCATAACCCTAAACATAACCCTAACCCGTACTCTAACCCTAACACGGACCCTAACACTAACCCTAACCCTAACACTATCCCTAACCCATACCCTAACCCTAAACCTAACCCTAACCCGTACCCAAACCCTAACCCTAACACGTACCCTAACCCTAACCCTAACCCGCACACTAAAACTAACCCTAACCCTAGACCTAACACGTACACTAAGCCTATCCTGTACCGTAACCTTAACCCTAACCCGAACCGTAAACCTAACACTAACCCTAACCCTAACCCTAACGCTAACCCTCACCCTAACCCATAGACTAACCCTAACCCGAACCCTAACCCTAACCCTAAACCTATCCCTACCCCTGACCCTAACCCTAACCCTAATCCCGTACCCTAACCATAACCCTAACCCGCATCCTAAAAAAAACCCTAAACTTAGACCTAACCCGTAGCCTAACCCTAACCCGTACCCTAACACTAACCCGTACACTAACCCTAACACTAACCCTAACCCTAACCCGTACACTAAACATAACCCTAACCCATACCCTAACCCTAACCGGTACCCTAACCATAATCCAGGGCCTAACTCTAACCCGCACTGTAAACCTAACCCTAACCCTAGACATAACCCATAACCTAACCCTATCCTGTACCCTAACCCTAGTCCTAACCCATATCCTAACCCTAACACTAACCCTAACCCTAACACTAACCCTAACCCGTACACTAACACTAACCCTAACCCTAACCCGTACCCTAACCCTAACCCGCACCGAAAGGTAACCCTAATCCGTACCCTAACCCTAACCCGTAACCTAAACCTAAACCTAACCCTAAACTTAACCTGTACACTAACCCTATCCCATAACCTAAACCTAACCCTAACCGGTACCCTAACCCTAACTCTAACCCTAACCCTATCCGTACACTAACCCTAACCCTAACACTAACACTAACCAGTACTCTAACACTAACCCTAACCCTAACCTAACCCTAACCCGTACACTAAACCTAACCCTAACCGTACACTAACCCTAACCCTAAACCTAACACTAACCCTATCCCGTACTCTAAACCTAACCCTAACCCTAATCCTAACCCTAACCCATACTCTAACCTTAACCCTAACCCTAACACTAACCATAACCCTAACACTAACCCTAACCAGTACTCTAACCATAAACATAACCCTAACACTAACCCTAACCCCCTACTATAATCCTAACCCTAAACCAAACCCTTACCCTAAACCTAACTCGTACCATAACCCGAACCCGTACCCAACCCTAACCCTAACCCTAAACCAAACCCTAACCCTGACCCTAAACCTAAAAGTAATCCCGTACCCTAACCCTAACCCTAACCCGCATCCTAAACCTAACCCTAAACCTAGACCTAACCTGTAGCCTAACCCTAACCCTTATCCTAACACTAACCCTAACCCTAACCCTAACACTAAACCTAACCCTAACCCGTACACTAACCATAACCCTAACCAATACCCTAACTGTAACCCGTACCCTAACCCTAACCCAGGGCCTAACTCTAACCCGCACCGTAAACCTAACCCTAACCCTAGACATAACCCGTACCAAACCCTATCCCGTAACCTAACCCTAGTCCTAACCTCTATCCTAAACCTAACACTAACCTAAACCTAACACTAACCCTAACCCTAACCCTAACACTAACCCTAAACCGTACCCTAACCCTAACCTGCACCCTAACCCTAACCTGATGCCTAACCCTAACCCACACCCTAAACCAAACCCAAACCCTAGACCTAACCCGTACCCTAAGCCTATCTCGTACCCTAACCCTAATGCTAACCTGTCCCTAACCCTAGACCTAACCCGTACCCTAACCCTAACCCGTATCATAACACTAACCCTAACCCTAAACCTAAACCGTACCCTAACCTTAACCCTAACCCTAACCCAACCCGCACCCTAAATCTAACCCTAACCCATACCCTAAAACTAAACCGTAACCTAAACCGAACCCTAACCCTAAACTTAACCCGATCGCTAACCCTACCCCGTACCCTAAACCTAACCCTAACCCGTACGCTAAACCTACACCGTAACCTAAACCGAACCCTAACCCTAAACTTAACCCGTTTGCTAACCCAATCCCGTACCCTAAACCTAACCCTAACCCGTATCCAAACCCTAACCTAACCCTAAGCCTAACCCGTACATTAACCCTTACCCTAACCCTAACACTAACCCTACCCCCTACTCTAACCCTAACCCTAATCCTAACCCTAAACCCTACACTTAACCTATCCCTAACCCTAACTCGTACCCTAACCCGTACCCTAAACCTGACCCTAACCCTAACCCTAACCCGTACTCTAAAACTAACCCATACCCTAAACCTAACCATAAATCTAACCCTAACCCTATCCATACACTAACCCTAACCCTAACCCTAACACTACGCTAACCCATACTCTAACCCTAACCCTAACCCTAAACCTAACCCTAACCCGTACTCTAACACTAACCCGTACCCTAACACTAACCCTTAGCCTAACCATAAACCTAACCGTACCCTAACCCTAAACGTAACCCTAACCCGAACCGAAACCCAAAACCTAATACGTACCCTAACCCTAACCCTAACCCTAACCCTAACCCGCACATTAAAACTAACCCTAACCCTAAACCTAACACGTACACTAAACCTATCCTGTACCATAACCTTAACCCTAACCTGTACCATAACCCTAACCCTAACCCTAACCCTAACCCTAACACTAACCCTAACCCCCTACTATAATCCTAACCCTAAACCTAACCCTTACCCTAAACCTAACTCGTACCGTAACCCGAACCCGTACCCAACCCTAACCCTAACCCTAAACCTAACCCTAACCCTGACCCTAAACCTAACCCTAATCCCATACACTAAACCTAACCCTAACCCGCATCCTAAACCTAACCCTAAACCTAGACCTAACCCATAGCCTAACCCTAACCCGTACCCTAACACTAACCCGTACCCTAAGCCTAACAGTAACCCTAACCCTAACCCGTACACTAACCATAACCCTAACCCATACCCTAACCCTAACCCGTACCCTAACCCTAACCCAGGGCCTAACCGTAAACCTAACCCTAACCCTAGACATAACCCGTACCAAACCGTATCCCGTACCCTAACCCTAGTCCTAACTCGTGTCCTAAACCTAACACTAACCCTAACCCTAACACTAACCCTAAACTTAACACTAACCCTAACCCGTACCTTAACCTGTACCCTAACCCTAACCCGCACCAAAACCTAACACTAACCCATACCCTAACCCTAACCCGTAATCTAAACCTAACCCTAACCCTAACCTTAACCCATACACTAACCCTATCCCATACCCTAAACCTAACCCTAACCCGTACCCTAACCCTAACTCTAACCCTAACCCTATCCGTACACTAACCCTAACCATAACACTAACACTAACCCTAACCCGTACTCTAACACTAACCCTAACCCTAACCTAAACCTAACCCGTACTCTAACCCTAACCCGTACTCTAACACTAACCCTTACCCTAACCCTAAACCTACCCCGTACCCTAACCCTAAATGGAACCCTAACCCATACCCAAACCCTAACCCTAACACGTACCCTAACCCTAACCCTAACCCTAACCCTAACCCTAATCCGCACACTAAACCTAACCTTAACCCTACACCTAACACGTACACTAACCCTATCCCATACCGTAACCTTAACCCTAACCCGTACGTAACCCTAACACTAAAAATAATCCTAAACCTAACCCGTACACTAACCCTAACCCGAACCCTAACTCTAACCCTAACCCGTACCATAACCTTACCCGTAGCTTAACCCTAACCCTAACCCTAACCCCTAACCCTAACCCTAACCCTAATCCTTACCCTAACCCGTACCCAAACGGTAAACCTAACCCGTACCCTAACCCTAACCCTAACCCCTAACCCTAACCCTAACCCTTACCCTAAGCCGTACCCAAACGGTAAACCTAACCCATACCCTAACACTAACCCAAACCCGTACTCTAACCCTAACCCTAAACGTAAACCTAACACGCACCCTAAACTTAACCCTAACCCTAACACCAACCATAACACTTAACCGCAACCTAATCCTAAACCATACCCTAAGCATAACCCTAACCTTAACCGTAACCCTAAACATACCCTAACCCTAAAACTAACCCGTACCCTAACCCCAACCCTAACCCTAACCCGTACCCTAACACTAACCCTAAGACTTAACTCTAAACCTAACCCTAAACCTAACCCTAACCCGTACATTAATCCTAACGCGTACCCTAACCCTAACCTTAAACTAACCCTAACCTTAACCCTAAATCTAACCCTAACCCGTACCCTATCCCTAAATCGTACCCTAACACTAACCCGAAACCTAACCCGTACCCTAACCCTAAATGTAACCCTAACCCGTACCCAAACCCTAACCCTAACACGTACCCTAACCCTAACCCTAACCCGCACACTAAACCTAACACTAGCCCTAGACCTAACACCTACACTAACACTATCCCGTACCCTAAACTTAAACCTAACCCATACCGTAACCCTAACACTAACTCTAACCCTAACCCTAACCCGTACCCTAACCCTACTGTAGCCTAACCCTATCTTTAACCCTAACCCCTAATCCTAATCCTAACCCTTAACCTAACCCGTACCCTAACCCGTACCCTAAACCTTCCCGTAGCCTAACCCTTACTCTAAACCTAACCCCTAACCCTAACCCTAACCCTAACCCTTACCCTAACACGTACCCAAATGGCAAACCTAACACTTACCCTAACACTAACCCAAACCCGTACTCTAACCCTAACACAAACCCTAACCCTAACAATAACCCGCACCCTAAACTTAAACCTAACCCTAACCCAAACCATAACCATTAACCATAACCTAACCCTAACCCATACCCTAACCCTAACCCTAACCTTAACCGTAACCCTAACTCATACCCTAACCCTAAAACTAACCCGTAACCTAACCCCAACCCTAACCTCAACGCGTACACTATCACTAATCCTAACCCTAACCCTGACCCTAAACCTAACCCTAACCGTACACTAACCCTAACCCTAACCCTAACACTAACCCTATCCCGTACTCTAAACCTAACCCTAACCCTAACCCGTACTCTAACCTTAACCCTAACCCTAACACTAACCCTAACCCTAACACTAAACCTAACCAGTACTCTAACCCTAAACCTAACCCTAACACTAACCCTAACCCCCTACTATAATCCTAACCCTAAACCTAACCCTTACCCTAACCCTAACTCGTACCGTAAGCCGAACCCGTACCCAACCCTAAACCTAACCCTAAACCTAACCCTAACCCTGACCCTAACACTAACCCTAATCCCGTACCCTAACCCTAACCCTAACCCGCATCCTAAACCTAACCCTAAACCTAGACCTAACCCATAGCCTAACCCTAACCTGTACCCTAACACTAACCCGTACCCTAACCCTAACACTAACCCTAACCCGTACACTAACCATAACCCTAACCCATACCCTAACCCTAACCCGTACCCTAATCCTAACCCAGGGCCTAACTCTAACCCGCAACGTAAACCTAACCCTAACCCTAGACATAACCCGTACCAAACACTATCCCGTACCTTAACCCTAGTCTTAACCCGTATCCTAAACCTAACACTAACACTAACCCTAACACTAACCCTAACCCGTACACTAACACTAACCCGTACCCTAACCCATACCCTAACCCTAACCCGCACCGAAACCTAACCTTAACCCGTACCCTTACTCTAACCTGTAACCTAACCCTAACCCAGGGCCTAACTCTAATCCGCACCGTAAAACTAACCCTAACCCTAGACCTAACACTTACACTAACCCTATCCCGTACCGGAACCTTAACCTTAACCCGTACCGGTACCCTAACATTAACCGTAAACCTAACCCTAACCCTAAGCCTAAACCTAACCCGTACACTAACCCTAACCCGAACCCTAATCCTAACCATAACCCGTACCCTAACCCTACCCGTAGCCTAACCCTAACTCTAACCCTAACCCCTAACCCTAACCCTAACCCGCACCTAAACCTTACCCTACCCTAACCCTAACCCGCACCTAAACCTAACTCTAACCCGTACCCGAACCCTAACTCTAACCCTAACCCTAACCCGATCCGTACACTGACCCTAACCCTAACCCTAAACATAACCCTAACCCGTACTCTAACCCTAACCCGTACACTAACACTAAACCTACCCTAACACTAACCCTAACCCGTACTCTAACCCTAAACCTAACACTAACACTAACCCTAAATCGTACTCTAACCCTAACCCTAACCCTAACGCTAACCGTACTCTAACCCTAACCGTAACCCTCACCCTAACACTAACCCGTACTGTAACCCTATCCCGTAACATAACCCTAACTCTAACCTGTACCCTAAACCTAACCCTAACTCGTACCCTAACCCTAACCCTGACCCTAACACTAACGCGTACCCTAAACCTAACCCTAAACCTAAATCATACCCTAACCCTAACCCTGACAATAACCCAAACTCTAACCCGTACCCTAAACCTAACCCATACCCTAACCCAAACCCTAAACCTAACCGTAACCCTAACCCGTACCCTAAACCTAAACCTAACCCTTGACCTAACACGTCAATCCTAATCCCTAATCCTATCTCGAACCCTAACCCTAACCCTAAACCGTACCCAACCCTAACTGTAACCCTAACCCATACCCTAGCGCTAACCCTAACCCTAAGCCTCACGTGCACCCTAAACCTAAACCTAAAACTAAACCTAACCATAACCCTTACCCGTACCCTAACCCTAAACCATACCCTAACACTAACCCTAACCTTAACCGTAACCCTAACCCGCACCCTAAACCTAAAAGTAACCCATACCCTAACCACAACCCTAACCCTAACCCGTACCATAACCCTATCCCTAAACCTAACCCTGACCCTAAATCTAACCCTATCTCGTACCCTAACCCTAACCCGCAACTACACCTAACCCTAACCCGTACCCTAACCCTAACCCGTAACCTATACCTAACCCTAACCCTAAACTTAACCCGTACAGTAACCCTATGCCCTACCCTAAACCTAACACTCACCCGTACCATAACCCTAACCCTAACCCTATCTGTACACTAAACCTAACCCTAACCCAAATACTAACCCTAACCCGTACTCTAACACTAACCCTAACCCTAAACCTAACCCTAACCCGTACTCTAACCCTAACCCGTACCCTAACACTAACCCTTACCCTAACCCTAAACCTAACCTGTACCCTAACCCTAAATGTACCCCTAACCCGTACCCAAACCCTAACCCAAACCTGTACCCTAAACCTAACCCTAACCCTACACCTAACAAGTACACTAACCCTAAACCGTACCGTAACCTTAACCCTAACCCGTACCGTAACCCTAACACTGAACGTAAACCTAACCCTAAACCTAACCCTAACCCCAAACCGTAGACTAACCCTAACCTGAACCCTAACCCTAACCCTAACCCGTACCCTAAACCTACGCGTAGCCTAACCCCAACCCTAACCCTAACCCCTAACCCTAACCCTAACACTAACCCTTACCCTATCCCGTTCCCAAACGTTAAACCTAACCTGTATCCTAACACTAACCCAAACCCGTACTCTAACGCTAACCCTAAACCTAACCCTAACCCGCACCCTAACCTTAACCCTACACCTAACCCAAACCATAAACTTTAACCGTAACCTAACACTAAACCATACCCTAACCCTAACCCTACCATAAACATAACCCGTACCCTAACCCTAACCTTAACCCTAACCCTTTCCCTAACACTAAAACTAACCCTAACCCGTACTCTAACCCTAACCCTAACCTTAACCCTAACCCCAAATGTATTCTAAACCTAACCCTAACCCTCACCCTAACCCTAACCCGTACTGTAACCCGAACCCATAACATAAACCTAACCCTAACCCGTACCCTAATCCTAACCCTAACCCGTACTCTAACCTTAACCCTAACCCTAACACTAACCATAACACTAACACTAACCCTAACCAGTACTCTAACCCTAAACCTAACCCTAACACTTACCCTAACCCCCTACTATAATCCTAACCCTAAACCTAACCCTTACCCTAACCCTAACTCGTACCGTAAGCCGAACCCGTACCCAACCGTAACCCTAACCCTAAACCTAACCCTAACCCTGACCCTAACACTAACCCTAATCCCGTACCATAACCCTAACCCTAACCCGCATCCTAAACCTAACCCTAAACCTAGACCTAACCCATAGCCTAACCCTAACCCATACGCTAACACTAACCCGTACCCTAACCCTAACACTAACCCTAACCCTAACCCATACACTAACCATAACCCTAACCCATACCCTAACCCTAACCCATACCCTAACCCTAACCCAGGGCCTAACTCTAACCCGCACCGTAAACCTAACCCTAACCCTAGACATAACCCGTAGCCTAACACTATCCCGTACCCTAACCCTAGTCCTAACATGTATCCTAAACCTAACACTAACCCTAACCCTAACACTAACCCTAAACCGTACACTAACACTAACCCGTACCCTAACCCGTACCCTAACCCTAACCCGCACCGAAACCTAACCCTAACCCATACCCTAACCCTAACCCGCAACCTAAGCCTAACCCTAACCCTAAACTTAACCCGTACACTAACCCTATCCCATAACCTAAACCTAACCCTAACCCGTACCCTAACCCTAACTCTACCCTAACCCTATCCGTACACTAACCCTAACCCTAACCTAACCCTAACCCGTACTCTAACCCTAACCTGTACCCTAACACTAACCCTTACCCTAACCATAAACCTAACCCGTACCCTAACCCTAAATGGAACCCTAACCCGTACCCAAACCCTAACCCTAACACGTACCCTAACCCTAACCCTAACCCGCACACTAATCCTAACCCTAACCCTACACCTAACACGTACACTAACCCTATCCCATACCGTAACCTTAACCCTAACCCGTACCGTAACCCTAACACTAAAAATAAACCTAACCCTAACCTGTACATTAACCCTAACCTGAACCCTAACTCTAACCCTAACCCGTACCCTAACCCTACCCGTAGCCTAACCCTAACCCTAACCCTAACCCCTAACCCTAACCCTAACCCTAATCCTTACCTTAACCCGTACCCAAACGGTAAACCTAACCCGTAACTTAACACTAACCCAAACCCGTACTCTAAACCTAACCCTAACCGTAAACCTAACACGCACCCTAAACTTAAACCTAACCGTAACACAAACCATAACCCTTAACCGTAACCTAACCCTAACCCTTACCCTAAGCCTAACCCTTACCTTAACCGTAACCCTAATCCATAGACTAACCCTAAAACTAACCCGTACCCTAACCCCAAACCTAACCCTAACCCGTACCCTAACACTAACCCTAACCCTTAACCTTAACCCTGACCCTAAACCTAACCCTAGCCCTTACACTAATCCTAACCCTAACCCTAACCCGTAACCTAAACCTAAACATAACCTTAAACTTAACCCGTACGCTAACGCTATCCCGTACCCTAAACCTAACACTAACCCGCATTCTAACCCTAACCCTAACCCTAACCCTAACCGTACTCTAACACTAACCCTAACCCTCACCCTAAACCTAACCCGTACTGTAACCCTAACCTGTACCCTAACCCTAACCCTAACTCGTACCCTAATCTTAACCCTAAACCTAATCCTTACCCTAACCCGTACCCTAAACCTAACCCTAACCCTTGACCTAACCTGTACCCAAACCTATCCCGTACCCTAACCCTAACCCGTACCCAACCCCTAACAGTAACCCTAACTCATACCCTAGCGCTAACCCTAACCCTAACCCTAACCCGGACCCTAAACCTAACCCTAACCCTGACCCTAACACTAACCCTATCCCGTAACCTAACCCTAAACCGTATCCGAACCCTAACCCTAAACCTAACCCATAACCTAACCCTAAACGTAACCCTAGCCCATACCCTAAACCTAACCCTAACCCTAACTCGTACCCTAACACTAACCCTAACCCTGACCCTAACCCTAACCCTAACCCTAACCCTAACATGTATCCTAACCCTAACCCTTACCCGCACACTAAACCTAACCCTAAACCTAGACCTAACACGTACACTAACCGTATCCCGTACCCTAACCTTAACCCTATCCCGTACCGTGTCCCTAACACTAAACCTAACCCTAACCCTAACCCGTACACTAACCCTAAACGAACCTTAACCCTAACCGTAACCTGTACCATAGCCCTACCCGTAGCCTATTCCTAACTCTAACCCTAATGCCTAAACCTAAGCCTAACCGTAACCCTTACCCAAACCCGTACCCAAACGGTAAACCTAACCCGTACCCTAACAATAACCCAAATCCGTACTCTAACCCTAACTGTAAACTAACCCTAACCTAACCCCCACGCTAAACTTAACCCTAACTCTAACCCAAACCATAACCCTTAACCGTAACCTAACCCTAACCCATACCCTTACCCTAACCCTAACCCGAATCCTGTACCCTAACCCTAACCCTAAACCGCATCCTAAACCTAACCCTACCCCTAGACCTAACACGTACCCTACCCTAACCCTTACCCTAACACTAACCCTAACCCTTACCCTAACACGTACCCTAACCCTAACCAGTACCCTAACCCTAAACTGTACCCAAACCCTTACCCTAACACGTACCCTAACCCTAACCCTAACCCGCACACTAAACCTATCCCTAACCCGCACACTAAACCTATCCCTAACCCTAGACCTAACATGTACACTAACCCATCCAGAACCCTAACCTTAACCCTAACCCGTACCGTAACCCTAACACTAACCCTAACCCTAACCCTAAACCTAACCCTAACGCGTACACTAACTCTCACTCGAACGCTAACCCTAACCCTAACCTGTACCCTAACCCTACCCGTAGCCTAAACCTAACTCTAACCCTAACGCCTAACCCTAACCCTATCCCTAACCCTTACCCTAACCCGTTCAAAACGGTAAACCTAACCCGTACCCTAACACTAACCCAAACCCGTACTCTAACCCTAACCCTAAAACTAACCCTAAACCTAACCCGCACCCAAAACTTAACCCTAACCCTAACCGAAACTATAACCCTTAACCGTAACTTAACCCTAACCCATACCCTCAACCAAAACCTAACCTTAACCATAACCCTAACCCGTACCATAACCCTAAAACTAACCCGTACCCTTACCCCAAATCTAACCATAACCTGTACACTAACACTAATCCAAACCTTAACCCTGACCCTTAACCTAACCCTAACCCTTACACTAACCCTAACCCTAACCCTAACCCGCATCCTAAACCTAACCCTAACCCGTAACCTAACCCTAACCCGTAACGTAAACCTAACCCTAACCCTAAACTTAACCCGTACGTTAACCCTATCCCGTACCCTAAACATAACCCTAACCCATATCTAACCCTAACCTAACCCTAAGCTAACCCGTACATTAACCCTAACTCTAACCCTAACACTAACCCTACCCCGTACTCTAACCCTTACCCTAACCCTAACCCTAACCCGTAACCTAAAACTAACCCTAACCCTAACTCACACCGTTAACTTTACCCGTACCCTAAACCTAAACTTAAACGTAACCCTAAACCTAACCCTAACCCGAATCCCGTACCCTAACCCTAACCGGCATCCTAAACCTAACCCTCAGCCTAGACCTAACCCGTACCCTAACCCTAACCCTAACCCGTACCCTAACCTAACCCTAACCCTAACCAGTACCCTAACTCTAAACTGTACCCAAACCCTTACCCTAACATGTTCCCTAACCCTAACCCTAACCCTAACCCGCACAATAAACCTAACCCTAAACCTAGACCTAACACGTACACTAACCCTATCCCGTACCCTAACCTTAACCCTAACCCGTATCATAACCCTAACACTAACCCTAACACTAACGCGTACACTAACCCTCACCCGAACGCTAACCTTAACCCTAACCCGTACCCTAAGCCTACCCATAGCCTAACCCTAACTCTAACCCTAACGCGTAACTCTAATCCTAACCCTATCCCTAACCCTTAATCCTAACCCGTACCCAAAGGGTAAACCTAACCCGTACCCTAACACTAACCCAAACCCGTACTCTAACCCTAACCCTAAACCTAACCCTAACCCTAACCCGCACCATAAACTTAACCCTAAACCTAACCCAAACTATAACCCTTAACCGTAACCTAACCCTAACCCATACCCTCAACCTAAACCTAACCCTAACCCTAACCCTAACCCGTACCCTAACCCTAACCCTAACCCTAAGAGTAACCCTAACCCGTACTCTAACCTTAACCCTAAAACTAACCCTAACCGTACTCTAAACCTAACCCTAACCCTCACCCTTACCCTAACCCGTACTGTAACACTAACCCGTACGAATACCCTAAACCTAACCCGTACCCAAACCCTAACCTTAACTTGTACCCTAAGCCTAACCCTAACCCTGACCCTAACCCGTACCCTAACCCGTACCCTAACCTAACCCTAACCCGTAACCTAACACTAACCCTAACCCTAACACTGACGCTAACCCTAACCCGTACCCTAAGCCTAACCCATACCCTAAACCTAAACCTAATCCTAACCCTAACCCTAACCTGTACCCTAAACCTAAACCTAACCCTTGAACTAACCCGTACCCAACCCTATCCCGTAACCTATCCCTAAACTAACTCGTACCCAAACCCTAACAGTAACACTAACCCATTCCTGAGCGCTAACCCTAACACTAATCCTAACCCTAACCCTAACCCGCACCCAAACCTAAGCTAACCCTAACCCTAACCATAACCCTTACCCTAACCCTAACCCTAACCCTAACCCTAACCCTAACCCGTACTCTAATCCTAACCCTAACCCTAACCCTAACCGTACTCTAACCCGAACCCTCACCCATTCCCTAACCCCAACCCTAACCCTAACCCGTGCCATACCCTATCACTAACCCTAACCCTGATCCTAAACTTAACCCTAAAACGTACCCTAACCCTAACCCTAACCCGCACCTAAACCTAACCCTAACGTGTTCCCTAAACCTACCCGTACCCTACCCCTAACCTTAACCCTAACCCGTACCCTAAACCTAACCCTAACCCTAACTCGTACCCTAACCCTAACCCTAACCCTGACCCTAACCCTAACCCTAACCCGTACCCTAAGCCTAACACATACCCTAACCCTAAACCTAACCCTAACCCTAACCTGAACCCTAAACCTAACCCTAACCCTTGATCTAACCCGTACCCAAACCTATCCCGTACCAAAACCTTAAACCTAACAAGTACCCAAAGCCTAACATTAACCCTAACCCATAACCTAGCGCTAACCCTAACCCTAACCCAAACCCGTCCCCTAAACCTAAACCTTATCTTAACCCTAAACATTACCCTTACCCGTACCCTAACCCTAACCCATACCCTAACCCTAACCCTAACATTAACCATAACACTGACCCGTACCCTAACACTAAAACTAACCCGTACCCTAACCCCAAACCTAACCCTAACCCGTAACCTAAACCTATCCCTAACGCTATACCTGACACTAAACCTAAACCTAACCCTAACCCGTACCCTAACCGTATCCCGTACCCTAAACCTAACCCTAACCCGTACCCAAACCCTAACCCTAACTCGTACACTAACCCTAACCCTAACTCTAACCCGCACACTAAACCTAACCCGAATCCTAGACCTAACATGTACACTAACCCCATCACGTACCCTAATCTTAACCCTAACCCGCACCCTAAACCAGCATTAACCCTAACCCTAAACCTAACACATAGCCATACACATACACTAACCCCAACCCTAAACCGTACCCTAAACCGTACCCTAACCCTATCCCGTAGCCTAATATTAACCCTAACCCCTAACCCTAACCCTAACACTAACCCTACCGTAACCCGTACCCAAAAAGTAAACCTACACGTACCCTAACACTAATCCAAACCCATACCCTAACCCGTACCATAACACAAAACAGTACCGTTACCCATACCTTAACCGTAACCCTAACCCGTACACTAACCCGTACCATAACCCTAAACCTAACCCTAACCCTAAATCTAACCCATACCCTATTCCTAACCCTAACCCGTTCCCTATCCCTATCCCGTACCCTAAACCTAACCCTAACCCGTACACTAACCGTAAATCTAACCCTAAACCTAACCCTAACCCTAAACTGTACCGTAACCCTAACCCGTACCCTAACCCTAACCCTAACACCAAACCTAAACCTAACCCTAACCCGTACCCTAACACGTACCATAAACCTAAACCTAAACCGTACCCTAACCCTAATGCTAACCTTAACCCGGACCCTAACCCTAACCCGTACCCTAATTCTAACCATAAACCTAACCCTTACCTAAACCCTAACCCTAACCCTAACCCAAAACCTATCCCTAACCCTAACCTTAATCGTAACTCTAACCCGTACCATAACCCTAAAATTAACACGTACCCTAACTCCAAACCTTACCCTAACCCGTACCATAACCCTATCCCTAAACCTAACCCTGACCCTAAACCTAACCCTAACCCGTACCCTAACCCTAACCCTAAACCTAACCCTAACCAATACCCTAAACCTTACCCGTAACCTAAACCTAACCTTACCCCTAAACTTAACCCGTACACTAACCCTATCCCGTACCCGAAACCTAACCCTAACCCGTATCCTAACCCTAAAGCTAATGCTAAGCCTAACCCGTACATTAACCCTAACCCTAACCCTCACACTAACCCTACCCCGTACTCTAACCCTAACCCTAACCCTAACCCGTACCCTAACCCTAACCCTAACACTAACCCTAACCCGTACTCTAACCCTAACCCTAACCCTAACCGTACTCTAAACCTAACCCTAACCCTCACCCTAACCTTAACCCGTACTGTAACCCTAACCTGTACCAATACCCTAACCCTAACCCGTACCCTAACCCTAACCCTAACCCTGACCCTAACCCTAACCCTAACCCTGACCCTAAACCTAACCCTAAACAATACCCTAAACCTAACCCATAACCTAAACCTAACCCTAACCCTAAACTTAACCCGTGCACTAACCCTATCCTGTACCCTAAGCCTAACCCTAACCCGTTCAGTAACCCTAACCTGTAACCTAACCCTAACCCTGACCCTAATCTTAACCCTATCCCGTACCCTAACCCTAAACCGTACCCTAACCCGAACCCTAACCTAACCCGTACCCTAAACCTAAACGTAACCCTAACCCGTACCCAAACCCTAACCCTAACATGTACCCTAACCATAACCCGTACCCTAACCCTAACCCGCACATAAACCTAACCCAAACATGTACCCTAACCCTAACCCGTAACCTAAACCTAACACTAACCCTAAATTAACCCATACACTAACCCTATCCCGTAACCTAAACCTAACCCAAACCCGTACCCTAACACCAACCCTAACCCTAAACATAACCCTAACCCTAACACTAACCCTAATCCGTACTCTAACCATAACCTTAACCCTAAACCTAACCCTAACCCGTACTCTAATCCTAACCTGCAACCTAACACTAACACTTACCCTAACCCTAAACCTAACCCGTACCATAACCCTAAACATAAGCCTAACACGTACCCAAACCCTACCCCTAACACGTACCCTATCCCTAACCCTAACCATAACCCGCACACTAAACCTAACCCTAACGCTAGACCTAACACGTAACTAACCCTATCCCGTAACCTAACCTTAACCCTAACCCGTACCGTAACGCTAACACTAACCCTAACCCTAAACCTAACCCTAAGCCGTACACTAACCCTAACCCTAACCCTAATCCTTACCCTAACCCGTACCCTAAACCTACCCGTAGCCTAACCGTAACTCTAACCCTAACCTATAACCCTAAACCTAACCCTTACCCTAAGCCGTACCCAAACGGTAAACCTAACCCATAGCCTAACACTAACCCAAACCCGTTCTCTAACCCTAACCCTACCCTAACCCTAACCAGCACCCTAAACTTAACCTTAACTCTAACACAAACCATAACCCTTAACCGTAACCTAACCCTAACCCATACCTTAACCCTAACCCTAACCTTAACCATAACGTTAACCCGTATCCTAACCCTAAAACTAACCCGAACACTGAACCCAACCCTAACCCTAACCCGTACCCTAACACTAACCCTAACCCTAACACAGACCCTAAACCTAACCTTATCACTTACACTAAACCTAACCCTAAACTAACCCGCGCCCTAAACCTAACCCTAACCCAAACTTAACACGTACGCTAATCCTATCCCGTACACTAAACCTAACCCTAACCCGTATCCTAAACCTAAACCTAACCCTAAGCCTAACCCATACATTAAACCTAACCCTAACCCTACACTAACCCAACCCCGTACTCTAAACCTAACCCAAACCCTAACCCTAACCCGTAGCCTAACCCTAACCCTAACCCTAACCCTAACCCTAACACTAACCCTAACCCGTCCTCTAACCATAACCCTAAACCTAAACCTAACCCTAACCCATACTCTTACCTTAACCCGCAACCTAACACTAACACTTACCCTAACCCTAAACCTAACCCGTACCGTAACCCTAAACATAAGCCTAACACGTACCCAATACCTAAGCCTAACACGTACCCTATCCCTAACCCTAACCCTAAACCGCACACTAAACCTAACCCTAACCCTAGACCTAACACGTACACTAACCCTATCCCGTAACCTAACCTTAACCCTAACCCGTACCGTAACCCTAACCCTAACCCTAACCCTAACCCGTACCCTAACCCTACCCGTACCCTAACCGTAACTCTAAACCTAACCCCTAACACTAACCTTAGCCCTTACCCTAATCCGTACCCAAACGATAAACCTAACCCATAGCCTAACACTAACCCAAACCCGTTCTCTAACCCTAACCCTACCCTAACCCTAACCAGCACCCTAAACTTAACCCTAACCCTAACCCAAACCATAACCCTTAACCGTAACCTAACCCTAACCCATACCTTAACCCTAACCCTAACCTTAACCATAACGCTAACCCATATCCTAACCCTAAAACTAACCCGAACACTGAACCCAACCCTAAACCTAACCCGTACCCTAACACTAACCCTAACCCTAACACAGACCCTAAACCTAACCTTATCACTTACACTAAACCTAACCCTAAACTAACCCGCGCCCTAAACCTAACCCTAACCCATATCCTAAACCTAACCCCTAACCTAAACCTAACCCTAACTCAAACTTAACCCGTACGCTAACCCTATCCCGTACCCTAAACCTAAACCTAACCCGTAGCCTAACCCTAACCCTAACACTAACACTAACCCTAACACGTACTCTAACGCTAAACCTAACCTTAACTCTAAAGCTAACCCGTACTATAACCCTAACCCTAACTCTAACCCTAACCGGTACAGTAACTCTAACCTGTACCCTAAACCTAACCCTAACCCTAAACCTAACCATAAACCTAAACCTAACCCTAACCCGTACCCTAAACCTAACCCTAACCCTTGACCTAACCCGTACCCAACCTTATCCCGTACCCTAACCCTAACCCTAAACCGTACCCAAACCCTAACAGTAACACTAACTCATACACTAGCGCTAACACTAACCCTAAACCTAAGCCTAACCAGCACCCTAAACCTAAATCTAACCCTAACCCTAACCATAACCCTTACCCGTACCATAACCCTAACACTAACCCTAACCTTAACCATAACCCTAACCTGTACCCTAACCCTAAAACTAACCCGTACCCTAATCCCAACCCTAACCCTAAAACGTACGATAACCCGATCCCTAACCCTAACCCTGACCCTAAACCTAACCCTAACCCGTACCCTAACACTAACCCGCACCTAAACCTAACCCTACCATGTACCCTAACTCTAACCCATAACTTAAACATAACCCTAACCGTAAACTTAACCCGTACACTAACCCTATCCCGCACCCTAAACCTAAACCTAACCCGTACCCAAACCCTAACCCTAACACGTACCCTAACCCTAAAACTAACCCTAACACTTACCCTAACCCGTACTCAAACGGTAAAACTAACCCGTACACTAAAACTAACCCAAACCCTTACTCTAACCCTAACACTTACACTAACACTAACCCTACCCCGTACTCTAACACTAACCCTAGCCCTAACCCTAACCCGTACTCTAACCCTAACCCTAACCCTAAGACTAACACTAACCCTACCCGTACCCTAACCCTAAAACTAACCTGTACCGTAACCCCAACCCTAACCCTACCCCTTACCATAACCCTATCACTAATCCTAACCCTGACCCTAAACCTAACCCTAACCCGTACCCTAACCCTAACCCGCACCTAAACCTAACCCTAACCCGTAACCTAAACCTAAACCTAACCCTAAGCCTAACCTGTACATTAACCCTAACCCTAACCCTAACCCTAACCCTAACCCTAAACCTAACCCGTACTCTAACCCTAACCCTAAACCATACCCTAAACCACACCCTAACCCTAAATCGTGCCTTAACACTAACCCTAACCCTGACCCTAACCCTAACCCTAACCCATACCCTAAACCTAACCCATACCCTAAACCTAACTCTAAACCTAACCCTAACCCTATCCCGTACCCTAAATCTAACCCTAACCCTTGTCCTAACCCGTACCCAACCCTATCCCGTAACCGAACCGTAAACCTAACCCATACCCAAACCCTAAGAGTAACCCTAACCCATACCCTAGCCCTAACCCTAACCCTAACCCTAAGCCTAACCCGCACCCTAAACCTAAACCTAACCGTAACCCTAACCATAACCCTTACCCGTAGCCTAAACCTAACACATACCTTACACTAACCCTAACATTAACCGTAACCCTAACCCGTACCATAACCCTAAAAATAACCCGTACCATAACCCCAACCCTAACCCTAACCCGTACCATAACCCTATCCCTAATCCTAACCCGTACCCAAAACATAACCATAACATGTACCCTAACCCTAACCCTAACCCTAAACTTTACCCTAACCCGTACCCAAACAGTAAACCTAATCCGTACCCTAACACTAACCCAAACCCGTACTCTAACCCTAACCCTAACCATAACCATAACCCGCACCCTAAACGTAACCCTAACCCTAACCCAAACCATAACCCTTAACCGTAACCTAACCCTAACACATAACCTAACCCTAACCCTAACCTTAACCGTAACCCTAACCCATAACCTAACCCTAAAACTAACCCGTACCCTAAACCCAACCCTAACCCTAACACTTAAACTATCACTAACCCTAATCCTAACCCTGACCCTAAACCTAACCATAACCCTTACACTAATCCTAACCCTAACCATACCCCGCACCCAAAACCTAACCCTAACCTGTACCCTAACCCTAACCCGTAACCTAAACCTAACCATAACCCTAAACTTAACCCGTACGCTAACCCTATACCATACCCTACACCTAACCCTAACCCGTATCCAAACCAAAAGCTAACCCTAAGCCTAAACCATACATTAATCCCAAACCTAATCCTAACACTAACCCTACACCGTACTCTAAACCTAACCCTAACCCGTACACTAACCCTACCCTAACCCTAACCCTAACCCTGAACCTAACCCTAAACCTAACCCGTACCCTAAACCTAACCCGTACTTTAAACCTAACCCTAACCCTAACCCGTACCCTAAACCTACCCTAACCCTAACTCGTACCCTAAACCTACCCTAACCCTGACACTAACCCTAACCCATACCCTAAGCCTAACCCATACCCTAAACCTAACCCTAAACCTAACCCTAACCCTCTACCTAACCCGTACCCAAACCTATCCCGTAACCTAACACTAACCCTAACGGGTACCCAAACCCTAACAGTAACCCTAACCCATTCCCTAGCGCTAACCCTAACCCTAACCCTAACCCGGACCCTAAACCTAACTCTTACCCTGACCCTAACACTAACCCTATCCAGTACCCTAACCCTAAACCCTACACGAACACTAACCCTAAACCTAAACCATACCCTAACCCTAAACGTAACCCTAGCCCGCCCCAAACCCTAACCCGAACCTTAACCCTAACCCTAACCCGTACCCTAACCCTACCCGTACCTAATCCTAACTCTAAACCTAACTCCTAAACCTAAGCCTAACCCAAACCCTTACCCGAACCCGTACCCAAACGGTAAACCTAACCCGTACACTAACACTAACCCAAACCCGTACTCTAACCCTAACCATAACCCTAACCCTAACCCTAACTCGCACCCTAAACTTAACCCTAACCCTAACCCAAACCATAACCCTTAACCGTAACCTAACCCTAACCCATAACCTAACCCTTACCCTAAAATTAAACATAACCCTAATCCGTACCCAAACCCTAAAACTAACCCATACACTAACCCCACCCCTAATGCTAACCTGTACCCTAACCCTAACCCTAACCCTCACCCTGACCCTAAACCTAACCCTAACCCTTACCTTAACCCTAAACCTAACCCATCCCGCACACTAAACCTAACCCTAACCCGTACCCTAAAGCTAAACCGTAACCTAAACCGAACCCTAAACCTAAACTTAACCCGTTCGCTAACCCTATCCCGTACCCTAAACCTAACCCTAACCCGTATCCAAACCCTAACCTAACCCTAAGCCTAACCCGTATATTAACCCTCACCCTAACCCTAACAGTAACCCTACCCCGTACTCTAACCCTAACCCTAACCCTAACCCATACCCTTAACCTATCCCTAACCCTAAGTTGTACCCTAACCCTAACCCTAAACCTGACCCTAACCCTAACCCTAACCCATAACCTAAAACTAACCCATACCCTAACCCTAACCATAAACCTAACCCTAACCCTAACCCGTACCCTAAACCTAACCCTAACCCTTGACCTAACCCGTACGCAACCTTATCCCGTACCCTAACCCTAACCCTAACCCGTACCCAAACCCTAACAGTAACACTAACCCATTCCCTAGCGCTAACCCAAACCCGAACCCTAAGCCTAACCCACACCCTAAACCTAAACCTAACCGTAACACGTACCATAACCCTTACCCGTACCCTAACCCTAACCCATACCCTAACACTAAACCTAACCTTAACCGTAACCCTAACCCGTCCCCTAACCCTAAAACTAACCCGTACCCTAACCCCAACCCTAACCCTAAAACGTACGATAACCCGATCCCTAACCCTAACCCTGACCCTAAACCTAACCCTAACCCATACCCTAACCCTAACCTGCACCTAAACCTAACCCTACCACGTATCCTAACTCTAACCCATAACCTAAACCTAACCCTAACCGTAAACTTAACCCTTACACTAACCCTATCCCGCACCCTAAACCTAAACCTAAGCCGTACCCAAACCCTAACCCTAACACGTACCTTAACCCTAAAACTAACCCTAACACTTTCCCTAACCCGTACCCAAACGGTAAAACTAACCCGTACCGTAACACTAACCCAAACCCGTACTCTAACCCTAACACTTACACTAACACTAACCCTACCCCGTACTCTAACACTAACCCTAACCCTAACCCTAACCCGTACTCTAACCCTAACCCTAACCCTAACACTAACACTAACCCTAACCCGTACCCTAACCCTAAAACTAACCTGTACCATAACCCCAACCCTAACCCTAACCCTTACCATAACCCTATCCCTAAGCCTAACCCTGACCCTAAACCTAACCCTAACCCGTACCCTAACCCTAACCCGCACCTAAACCTAACCCTAACCCGTACCCTAACCCTAACCCATAACCTAAACCTAAACCTAAACCTAAACTTATCCCGTACACTAACCCTATCCAGTACCCTAAACCTAACCCTAACCTGTACCCTAACCCTAACCCTAACCCTAACCCTAACCCTATCCGTACACTAACCCTAACCCTAACCCGTACCCTAACCCTAACCCTAACCCTAACCCTAACACTAACTCTAACCTGTACTCTAACCCTAACCCTAACACTAACACTAACCCTACCCCGTACTCTAACACTAACCCTAACCCTAACCCTAACCCATACTCTAATCCTAACCCTAACCCTAACACTAACACTAACCCTAACCTGTACACTAACCCTAACCCTAACCCTAACCCTAACCGTATTCTAACCCTAAACCTAACCCTCACCCTAACACTAACCCATACTGTAACATTAAACCGTACCATAACCCTAACCCTAACCAGTACCCTAACCCTAACAATAATTCGTACCCTAAACCTAACTCTAACCCTGACACTAACCCTAAACCTAACCCGTACCCTAAACCTAAACTGTACCCTAACCCTAAACCTAACCCTAACCCGTACACTAAACCTAACCCTATCCCGTACCCTAACCCTAAACCTAACCCTAAACCTGACACTAACCCTAACCCTAAAACGTACCCTAAGCCTAACCCATACCCTAACCCTAACCCAAACCCTAACCCTATCCGTACTCTAACCCTAAACCTAACCCTACCCCGTACTCTAACCCTGACCCTAAACCTAACCCTAACCCGTACCCTAACCCTAACCCTAACCTGCACCTAAACCTAACCTTAACCCAGAACCTAAACCTAACCCTAACCCTAAACTTAACCCGTATGCTAACCCTATTGCATAACCTAAACCTAAACCTAACCCGTAGCCTAACCCTAACCCTAACCCTAACACTAACCCTAACACGTACTCTAACGCTAAACCTAACCTTAACTCTAAAGCTATCCCATACGATAACCCTAACCCTAACCCTAACCCTAACCGGTACAGTAACTCTAACCCATACCCTAAACCAAACCCTAACCCGTAACCTAACCCTAAACCGTACCCTAATCCTAACCCTAAACCTAACCCGTAACCTAAACCTAACCCTAACCCTAAACCTAACCCACACCTAAACCTAACCCTAACCCGTAACCTAAACCTAACCCTAACCCTAAACTTAACCCGTACACTAACCCTATCCCGTACCCTAAACCTAACCCTATCCCGTAACCTAACCCTAAACCTAACCCTAAGCCTAACCTGTACTTTAACCCTAACCCTAACCCTAACACTAACCCTAACCCGTACTCTAACCCTAACCCTAATTCTAACCATAACCCGTACCCTAACCCTAACCCTAAACCTAACACTAAACCTAACCCGTACTCTAACCCTAACCCTAACCCGTATCCTAAACCACACCCTAAACCTAACTCGTACCCTAACACTAACCCTAACCCTGACCCTAACCCTAACCCTAACCCATACCCTAAACCTAACCCATACCCTAAACCTAACCCATACCCTAAACCTAACCCTAAACCTATCTCGTACCCTAAATCTAACCTTAACCCTTGTCCTAACCCGTACCCAACCCTATTCCGTAACCTAACCCTAACCCTAACCCGTACCCAAACCTAAGAGTAACCCTAACCCATACCCTAGCGCTAACCCTAACCCTAACCCTAAGCCTACCACGCACCCTAAACCTAACCCTAACCTTAACAGTAACCCTAACGCATACACTAACCCTAAAACTAACCTGTACCCTAAAACCAACCCTAAACTTAACCTGTACCCTAACACTAACCCTAACCCTACCCGCACCTAAACCTAACCATAAACCGTACCCGAACCCTAACCCGTAACCTAAACCTAAACCTAAACGTATCCCGTACACTAACCCTATCCAGTACCCTAAACTTAACCCTAACCTGTAAGCTAACCCTAACCCTAACCCTAACCCTATCCGTACACTAACCCTAACCCATACTCTAACCCTAACCCTAACCCTAAACCTAAGCCTAACCCATATTCTAACCCTAACCCATACCCTAACACTAACCCTTACCCTAACCATAAACTTAACCCGTACCCTAACCCTAAACGTAACACTAACCCGAACCGAAACCCTAAACCTAACACGTACCCTAACCCTAACCCTAACCCGCACACTAAAACTAACCCTAACCCTAGACCTAACACGTACACTAAACCTATCCTGCACCGTAACCTTAACCCTAACCCGTACCGTAACCCTAACACTAACCCTAACCCATACTCTAACACTTACCCTTACCCTAAACCTAACCCGTACTCTAACCCTGACCCTAACCCTAACCCTAACACTAACCCTAACCCGTACTCTAACCCTAACCCTAACCCTAACCGTGTTCTAACCCCAGCCCTAACCCTCACCTTTACCCTAACCCGTAATGTAACCCTAACCAGTACCATAACCCTAAACCTAACCTTACCCTAACCCTAACCCTAATTCGTACCCTAACCCTAATCCTAACCCTGACCCTAACCCTAACCCTAACCCGTACCCTAACCCTAAACCTTACCCTAACCCGTAACCTAAACCTAACCCTAAACTGTACCCTAACCCTAACCCTAACCCTAACCCTGACCCTAACCCTAACCTGTACCCTAAACCTAAACCATACCCTAACCCCAAACTAACCCTATCCTGTACCCTAAACCTAACCCTAACCCTAATCCTAACCCGTACCCTAAGCCTATCCCATACCGTAACCCTAACCCTAATCCTAACCCTAACCCGTACCTAAACCTAACCCTAACCCTTTTCCTAACCCGTACCCAACCCTATCCCATAAACTAACCTTAACCCTAACCCATACCCAAACCCTAACAGTAACCCTAACCCATAACGTAGCGCTAACCCTAACCCTAACCCTAACCCTAAAACTGACCCTAACCCTAACCCTAAACCGTACCCTAAGCCTAACCCATACCCTAAGCCTAACCCTAACCCAAACACCAACCCTACTCCGTACTCTAACCCTAAACCTAACCCTAACCCTAACCCGAACCCGTACCCTAACCCTAACCCTAACCCTAACCCTAACACCAACCCTATCCCGTACTCTATCCCTAACCCTAACCCTAACCCTAACTGTACTCTAACCCTAACCCTAAACCTCACCCTAACCCTAACCCGTACTGTAACCCAAACCCGTAACATAACCCTAAACCTAACACTTACCCGAACCCTAACCCTAATTCGTACCCTAACCCTGACCCTAACCCTGACCCTAACCCTAAACCTAACCCGACCTGTACCCTAAACCTAACCCTAACCCGTACCCTAACCCTAATCCTAACCCTAACCCTAACCCGTACCCTAAGCCTAACCCTAACCCTTAACCTAACACGTACCCAACCCTATCCCGTAACCTAACCCTAACCCTAACCCATACCCAAAACCTAACAGTAACCCTAAGCCATACACAAGCGATAACCCTAACCCTAACCCCAACCCTAACCCGCCCCCTAAACCTAAACCTAACCCTAACCCTAACCATAACACTTACCGTAACCCTAACCCTAACCCATAACCTAAACCAAACCCTAAACTTAACCGTAATCCTGACCCATACCCTAACCCTAAAATTAACCCGTACCCTAACCCCAACCCTAACCCTAACCCGTAACCTAAACCTAACCCTAACCCTAACCTAACCCACACCTAAACCTAACCCTAACCCGTAACCTAAACCTAAACCTAACCCTAAGCCTAACCTGTACATTAACCCTAACCCTAACCCTAACCCTAACCCTAACCCTAACACTAAACCTAAAGCGTACTCTAACCCTAACCCTAAACTGTACCCTAAACCACACCCTAACCCTAACTCGTGCCCTAAGCCTAACCCTAACACTAAACCTAACCCGTTCTCTAACCATAACCCTAAACCGTACCCTAAACCACACCCTAACCCTAACTCGTGCCCTAACACTAACCCTAACCCTGACCCTAACCCTAACCCTAACCCTTGTCCTAACCCGTACCCAACCCTATCCCGTAACCTAACCGTAAACCTAACCCGTACCCAAACCCTAAGAGTAACCCTAACCCATACCCTAGCCCTAACCCTAACCCTAACCCTAAGCCTAACCCGCACCCTAAACCTAAACCTAACCGTAACCCTAACCAATACCCTTACCCGTAGCCTAAACCTAACACATACCTTACACTAACCCTAACATTAACCGTAACCCTAACCCGTACCATAACCCTAAAAATAACCCGTACCGTAACCCCAACCCTAACCCTAACCCGTACCATAACCCTATCCCTAATCCTAACCCGTACCCAAAACATAACCATAACATGTACCCTAACCCTAACCCTAACCCTAAACTTTACCCTAACCCGTACCCAAACAGTAAACCTAATCCGTACCCTAACACTAACCCAAACCCGTACTCTAACCCTAACCCTAACCATAACCATAACCCACACCCTAAACGTAACCCTAACCCTAACCCAAAACATAACCCTTAACCGTAACCTAACCCTAACACATAACCTAACCCTAACCCTAACCTTAACCGTAACCCTAACCCATACCCTAACCCTAAAACTAACCCGTACCCTAAACCCAACCCTAACCCTAACACTTAAACTATCACTAACCCTAATCCTAACCCTGACCCTAAACCTAACCATAACCCTTACACTAATCCTAACCCTAACCATACCCCGCACCCAAAACCTAACCCTAACCCGTACCCTAACCCTAACCCGTAACCTAAACCTAACCATAACCCTAAACTTAACCCGTACGCTAACCCTATCCCGTACCCTACACCTAACCCTAACCCGTATCCTAACCCTAAAGCTAACCCTAAGCCTAAACCATACATTAATCCCAAACCTAATCCTAACACTAACCCTACACCGTACTCTAACCCTAGCCCTAACCCGTACACTAACCCTACCCTAACCCTAACCCTAACCCTGAACCTAACCCTAAACCTAACCCGTACCCTAAACCTAACCCGTACTTTAAACCTAACCCTAACCCTAACCCATACCCTAAACCTAACCCTAACCCTAACTCGTACCCTAAACCTACCCTAACCCTGACACTAACCCTAACCCTAACCCTAACCCATACCCTAAGCCTAACCCATACCCTAAACCTAACCCTAAACCTAACCCTAACCCTAAACCGTACCCTAAACGTAACCCTAAACCTCTACCTAACCCGTACCCAAACCTATCCCGTAACCTAACACTAACCCTAACCTGTACCCAAACCCTAACAGTAACCCTAACCCATACCCTAGCGCTAACCCTAACCCTAACCCTAACCCGGACCCTAAACCTAACTCTTACCCTGACCCTAACACTAACCCTATCCAGTACCCTAACCCTAAACCGTACACGAACACTAACCCTAAACCTAACCCATACCCTAACCCTAAACGTAACCCTAGTCCGTCCCAAACCCTAACCCGAACCTTAACCCTAACCCTAACCCGTACCCTAACCCTACCCGTACCTAATCCTAACTCTAAACCTAACTCCTAAACCTAAGCCTAACCCAAACCCTTACCCGAACCCGTACCCAAAAGGTAAACCTAACCCATACCCTAACACTAACCCAAACCCGTACTCTAACCCTAACCATAACCCTAACCCTAACCCTAACTCGCACCTTAAACTTAACCCTAACCCTAACCCAAACCATAACCCTTAACCGTAACCTAACCCTAACCCTAACCCTAACCCTAACTCGCACCTTAAACTTAACCCTAACCCTAACCCTAACCCTAACCCTAACCCCTAACCCTAACCCTAACCCTAACCCTAACCCTAACCCTAAACCCTAACCCTAACCCTAACCCTAACCCTAACCCTAACCCAAACCCTAAAACTAACCCATACACTAACCCCACCCCTAATGCTAACCCGTACCCTAACCCTAACCCTAACCCTGACCCTAAACCTAACCCTAACCCTTAACTTAACCCTAACCCTAACCCATCCCGCACCCTAAACCTAACCCTAACCCGTACCCTAAAGCTAAACCGTAACCTAAACTGAACCCTAAACCTAAACTTAACCCGTTCGCTAACCCTATCCCGTACCCTAAACCTAACCCTAACCCGTACCCTAAACCTACACCGTAACCTAAACCGAACCCTAAACCTAAACTTAACCCGTTCGTTAACCCTATTCCGTACCCTAAACCTAACCCTAACCCGTATCCAAACCCTAACCTAACCCTAAGCTTAACCCTTATATTAACCCTCACCCTAACCCTAACAGTAACCCTACCCGATACTCTAACCCTAACCCTAACCCTAACCCGTACTCTTAACCTATCCCTAACCCTAACTTGTACCCTAACCCTAACCCTAAAACTGACCCTAACCCTAACCCTAACCCGTACCCTAAAACTAACCCATACCCTAACCCTAACCATAAACCTAACCCTAACCCTAACCCGTACCCTAAACCTAACCCTAACCCTTGACCTAACCCGTACGCAACCTTATCCCGTACCCTAACCCTAACCCTAACACGTACCCAAACCCTAACAGTAACACTAACCCATTCCCTAGCGCTAACCCTAACCCTAACCCTAAGCCTAACCTGCACCCTAAACCTAAACCTAATTGTAACACGTACCATAAACCTTACCCGTACTCTAACCCTAACCCATACCCTAACACTAACCCTAACCTTAACCGTAACCCTAACCCGTCCCCTAACCCTTAGACTAACCCGTACCCTAACCCCAACCCTAACCCTAAAACGTATGATAACCCGATCCCTAACCCTAACCCTGACCCTAAACCTAACCCTAACCCGTACCCTAACCCTAACCTGCACCTAAACCTAACCCTACCACGTACCCTAACTCTAACCCATAACCTAAACCTAACCCTAACCGTAAACTTAACCCGTACACTAACCCTATCCCGCACCCTAAACCTAAACCTAACCCGTACCCAAACCCTAACCCTAACACGTACCCTAACCCTAAAACTAACCCTAACACTTTCCCTATCCCGTACCCAAACGGTAAAACTAACTCGTACCGTAACACTAACCCAAACCCGTACTCTAACCCTAACACTTACACTAACACTAACCCTACCCCGTACTCTAACACTAACCCTAACCCTAACCCTAACCCGTACTCTAACCCTAACCCTAACCCTAACACTAACACTAACCCTAACCCATACCCTAACCCTAACCCTAAAACTAACCTGTACCATAACCCTAACCCTAACCCTAACCCTTACCATAACCCTATCCCTAAGCCTAACCCTGACCCTAAACCTAACCCTAACCCGTACCCTAACCCTAACCCGCACCTAAACCTAACCCTAACCCGTACCCTAACCCTAACCCATAACCTAAACCTAAACCTAAACCTAAACTTATCCTGTACACTAACCCTATCCAGTACCCTAAACCTAACCCTAACCTGTACCCTAACCCTAACCCTAACCCTAACCCTATCCGTACACTAACCCTAACCCTAACCCGTAACCTAACCCTAACCCTAACCCTAACCCTAACCCTAACACTAACTCTAACCTGTACTCTAACCCTAACCCTAACACTAACACTAACCCTACCCCGTACTCTAACACTAACCCTAACCCTAACCCTAAACCGTACTCTAACCCTAACCCTAACCCTAACACAAACACTAACCCTAACCCGTACACTAACCATAACCCTAACCCTAACCCTAACCGTATTCTAACCCTAACCCTAACCCTCACCCTAACCCTAACCCGTACTGTAACATTAAACCGTACCATAAACCTAACCCTAACCAGTACCCTAACCGTAACCCTAACCCTGACACTAACCCTAACCCTAACCCTGACACTAACCCTAAACCTAACCCGTACCCTAAACCTAAACTGTACCCTAACCCTAAACCTAACCCTAACCCGTACCCTAAACCTAACCCTATCCCGTACGCTAGCCCTAAACCTAACCCTAAACCTGACACTAACACTAACCCTAAACGTACCCTAAGCCTAACCCATACCCTAACCCTAACCCAAACCCTAACCCTATCCGTACTCTAACCCTAAACCTAACCCTACCCCGTACTCTAACCCGGACCCTAAACCTAACCCTAACCCGTACCCTAACCCTAACCCTAACCTGCACCTAATCCTAACCTTAACCCAGAACCTAAACCTAACCCTAACCCTAAACTTAACCCGTATGCTAACCCTATTGCATAACCTAAACCTAAACCTAACCCGTAGCCTAACCCTAACCCTAACCCTAACACTAACCCTAACACGTACTCTAACGCTAAACCTAACCTTAACTCTAAAGCTAACCCGTACTATAACCCTAACCCTAACCCTAACCGGTACAGTAACTCTAACCCGTACCCTAAACCTTACCCTAATCGTAACCTAACCCTAAACCGTACCCTAATCCAGCCCTAAACCTAACCCGTAACCTAAACCTAACCCTAACCCTAAACCTAACCCTAACCCGTAACCTAAACCTAACCCTAACCCTAAACTTAACCCGTACACTAACCCTATCCCGTACCCTAAACCTAACCCTATCCCGTAACCTAACCCTAAACCTAACCCTAAGCCTAACCTGTACTTTAACCCTAACCCTAACCCTAACACTAACCCTAACCCGTACTCTAACCCTAAACCTAACTCTAACCATAACCCGTACCCTAACCCTAACCCTAAACCTAACACTAAACCTAACCCGTACTCTAACCCTAACTCTAACCCGTATCCTAAACCACACCCTAAACCTAACTCGTACCCTAACACTAACCCTAACCCTGACCCTAACCCTAACCCTTACCCATACCCTAAACCTAACCCATACCCTAAACCTAAACCTAAACCTAACCCTAATATTATCCCGTACCCTAAATCTAACCTTAACCCTTGTCCTAACCCGTACCCAACCCTATCCCGTCACCTAACCCTAACCCTAACCCGTACCCAAACCTAAGAGTAACCCTAACCCATACCGTAGCGCTAACCCTAACCCTAACCCTAAGCCTACCCCGCACCCTAAAACTAACCCTAACCTTAACCGTACCCTAACGCATACACTAACCCTAAAACTAACCCGTACCCTAAAACCAACCCTAACCTTAACCTGTACCCTAACACAAACCCTAACCCTAACCCGCACCTAAACCTAACCCTAACCCGTACCCTAACCCTAACCCGTAACCTAAACCTAAACCTAAACCTAAACGTATCCCGTACACTAAACCTATCCAGTACCCTAAACTTAACGCTAACCTGTACCCTAACCCTAACCCTAACCCTATCCGTACACTAACCCTAACCCTAACCCTAACACAAACCCTAACCCATACTCTAACCCTAACCCTAACCCTAAACCTAACCCTAAACCATAATCTAACCCTAACCCGTACCCTAACACGAACCCTTACCCTAACCATAAACTTAACCTGTACCCTAACCCTAAACGTAACACTAACCCGAACCGAAACCCTAAACCTAACACATACCCTAACCCTAACCCTAACCCGCACACTAAACTAAACCTAACCCTAGACGTAACACGTACACTAAACCTATCCTGCACCGTAACCTTAACCCTAACCCATACCGTAACCCTAACACTAACCCTACCCCGTACTCTAACACTTACCCTTACCCTAAACCTAACCCGTACTCTAACCCTGACCCTAACCCTAACTCTAACACTAACCCTAACCCGTACTCTAACCCTAACCCTAACCCTAACCGTATTCTAAACCTAACCCTAAACCTCACCCTTACCCTAACCCGTACTGTAACCCTAACCAGTACCATAACCCTAACCCTAACCTTACCCTAACCCTAACCCTAATTCGTACCCTAACCCTAATCCTAACCCTGACCCTAACCCTAACCCTAACCAGTACCCTAAACCTAACCTGTACCCTAACCCTAAACCTTACCCTAACCCGTAACCTAAACCTAACCCTAACCTGTACCCTAACCCTAACCCTAACCCTGACCCTAACCCTAACCCGTACCCTAAACCTAAACCATACCCTAACCCCAAACTAACCCTAACATGTACCCTAAACCTAACCCTAACCCTAATCCTAACCCGTACCCTAAGCCTATCCCATACCGTAACCCTAACCCTAATCCTAACCCTAACCCGTACCTAAACCTAACCCTAACCCTTTACCTAACCCGTACCCAACCCTATCCCATAAACTAACCTTAACCCTAACCCGTACCCAAACCCTAACAGTAACCCTAACCCATACCGTAGTGCTAACCCTAACCCTAACCCTAACCCTAAAACTGACCCTAACCCTAACCCTAAACCGTACCCTAAGCCTAACACATACCCTAACCCTAAGCCTAAACTTAACCCAAACACCAATCCTACCCCGTACTCTAACCCTAACCCTAACCCTAACCCTAACCCTAACTGTACTCTAACCCTAACCCTAAACCTCACCCTAACCCTAACCCATACTGTAACCCAAACCCGTAACATAACCCTAAACCTAACACTTACCCGAACCCTAACCCTAATTCGTACCCTAACCCTGACCCTAAACCTGACCCTAACCCTAACCCGAACCCGTACCCTAAACCTAACCTGTACCCTAACCCTAAACCTAACCCGACCTGTACCCTAAACCTAACCCTAACCCGTACCCTAACCCTAATCCTAACCCTAACCCTAACCCGTACCCTAAGCCTAACCCTAACCCTTAACCTAACACGTACCCAACCCTATCCCGTAACCTAACCCTAACCCTAACCCATACCCAAAACCTAACAGTAAACCTAAACCATACCCAAGCGCTAATCCTAACCCTAACCCCAACCCTAACCCGCCCCCTAAACCTAAACCTAACCCTAACCCTAACCATAACACTTACCCGTAACCCTAACCCTAACCCATAACCTAAACCAAACCCTAAACTTAACCGTAATCCTGACCCATACCCTAACCCTAAAATTAACCCGTACCCTAACCCCAACCCTAACCCTAACCCGTAACCTAAACCTAACCCTAACCCTAAACCTAACCCACACCTAAACCTAACCCTAACCCGTAACCTAAACATAAACCTAACCCTAAGCCTAACCTGTACATTAACCCTAACCCTAACCCTAACCCTAACCCTAACACTAAACCTAACCCGTATTCTAACCCTAACCCTAACCCGTACCCTAAACCACACCCTAACCCTAACTCGTGCCCTAACACTAACACTAATCCTGACCCTAACCCTAACCCTAACCCGTACCCTAAACCTAACCCATACCCTAAACCTAACCCTAATCCTAACCCTAACCCTATCCCGTACCCTAAATCTAACCCTAACCCTTGTCCTAACCCATACCCAACCCTATCCCGTAACCTAACCCTAAACCTAACCCGTACCCAAACCCTAAGAGTAACCCTAACCCATACCCTAGCCCTAACCCTAACCCTAACCCTAAGCCTAACCTGCAACCTAAACCTAAACCTAACCGTACCCTAACCATAATCCTTACCCATAGCCTAAACCTAACACATACCTTACACTAACCCTAACATTAACCGTAACCCTAACCCGTACCATAACCCTAAAAATAACCCGTATCCTAAACCCAACCCTAACCCTAACCCGTAACATAAGCCTATCCCTAATCCTAACCCGTACCCAAAACATAACCATAACACGTACCCTAACCCTAACACTAACCCTAAACTTTACCCTAAACCGTACCCAAACAGTAAACCTAATCCATACCCTAACACTAACCCAAACCCGTACTCTAACCCTAAACCTAACCATAACCATAACCCGCACCCTAAACTTAACCATAAACCTAACCCAAACCATAACCCTTAACCGTAACCTAACCCTAACACATAACCTAACCCTAACCCTAACCTTAACCGTAACCCTAACCCATACCCTAACCCTAAAACTAACCCGAACACTAAACCCAACCCTAACCCTAACACTTAAACTAACACTAACCCTAATCCTAACCCTGACCCTAAACCTAACCATAACCCTTACACTAATCCTAACCCTAACCATACCCCGCACTCAAAACCTAACCCTAACCCGTACCCTAACCCTAACCCGAAACCTAAACCTAACCATAACCCTAAACTTAACCCGTACGCTAACCCTATCCCATACCCTACACCTAACCCTAACCCGTATCCTAACCCTAAAGCTAACCCTAAGCCTAAACCATACATTAATCCCAAACCTAACCCTAACACTATCCCTACACCGTACTCTAACCCTAACCCTAACCCGTACACTAACCCTACCCTAACCCTAACCCTAACACTAATCCTACCCCGTAATCTAACCCTAAAACTAACGCTAACCCTTACCCGTACCCTAACCATAACCCTAACCCTAACCCTAACACTAACTGTACTCTAACCCTAACCCTAACCCTAACCCGTACTGTAACCCTAACCCATACCATAACCCTAAACCTAACCTGTACCCTAATCCGTACCCTAATGCGTAACCTAACCCTAACCCTAACCTGTACGCTAACACGTACCATAACCCTAACCCTAATCCTAACCCTAACCCTAAACCTAACCCATACCCTACCCCTCACCCTAACCCATTCCCTAACCCTAACTCATACCCTAACCCTAACACTTACCCTAACCCCTTACCCTAACCCTAACCCGTACCCTAAAACTAACCCTAACCCTAACTCGTACCCTAACCCTAACCCTTACCCTAACCCCTAAACCTAACCCTAGCCCGTACCCTAACACTAACCCTAACCCTAAACCTAAACCGTACCCTAACCCTAACACTAACACTAACCCTAATCCTAACCCTATCCCATACACTAACCCAAACCCAAACCCATACCCGTACCCTAACCCTAACCCTAACACTAATCCTACCCCGTACTCTAACCCTAAACCTAAACCTAACCCTAACCCGTACCCTAACCCTAACCCTAAACCTTACACTAACCGTACTCTAACCCTAATCCTAAACCTCATCCTAACCCTAACCCGTACTGTAACCCTAACCCGTACCATAACCCTAAACCTAACCCGTACCCTAACCCTAACCCTAACTCGTACCCTAAACCTAAACCTAACCATGACCCTAACACTAACCCTAACCCGTACCCTAAACCTAACCCATACTTTAAACCTAACCCTAACCCTAAACCGTACCCTAAACCTAACCCTAACCCTAACTCGTATCCTAAACCTACCCTAACCCTGACCATAACCCTAACCCTAACCCATACCCTAAGCCTAACCGATACCCTAAACCTAACCCTAAACCTAATCCTAACCCTAAACCGTACCCTAAACGTAACCCTAACCCTCTACTAAACCGTACCCAAACCTATCCCGTAACTTAACCCTAACCCTAACCCGTACCCAAAACCTAACAGTAACCCTAACCCATACCCTACCGCTAACCCTAAACCTAAACATACCCGGACCCTAAACCTAACCCTTACCCTGACCCTAACACTAACCCTATCCCATACCCTAACCCTAAACCGTACACGAACCCTAACCCTAAACGTAACCCATACCCTAACCCTAAACGTAACCTAGCCTGTACCCAAACCCTAACCTGAAACTTAACCCTAACCCTAACCCGTACCCTAACCCTACCCGTAGCCTAATCCTAACTCTACCCTAACCCCTAACCCTAAGCCTAACCCTAACCCTTACCCGAACCCGTACCTAAATGGTAAAAATAACCCGTACCCTAACACTAACCCAAACCGTACTCTAACCTTAACCATAACCCTAACCCTAATCCTAACCCACACCCTAAACTTAACCCTAACCCAAACCATAACCCTTCACCGTAACCTAACCCTAACCTTAACCATAATGCTAATCCATACCTAATCCCTAACACTAACCCATACCCTAACCCCAAACCTAACGCTAACCCATACCCTACCACTAACCCTAACCCTAACCCTGACCCTAAACCTAAACCTAACCCTTACCCTAACCCTAACCCTAACCCAACCCGCACCCTAAACCTAACCCTAACCCGTACCCTAAACCTAAACCGTAATCTAAACCGAACCCTAACCCTAAACTTAACCCGTTCGCTAACCCTATCCCATACCCTAAACCTAACCCTAATCCATACCTTAAACCTACACCGTAACCTAAACCGAACCCTAACCCTAAACTTAACCCGTACGGTAACCCTATCCCGTACCCTAAACCTAACCCTAACCCATGTCCAAAACCTAACCTAACCCTAAGCCTAACCCGTACATTAACCCTTACCCTAAACCTAACACTAACACTACCCCGTACTCTAACCCTAACCCTAACCCTAACCCGTACACTTAACCTATCCCTAGACCTCACTCGTACCCTAACCCTAATCCTAAACCTGACACTAACCCTAATCCTAACCCGTACCCTAAAACTAACCCATACCCTAACCCTAACCAAAAACCTAACCCTAACCCTACCCCGTACCCTAAACCTAAACCAAACCCTTGACCTAACCCGTACCCAAACTTTTCCCGTACCCTAACCCTAACCCGTACCCAAACCCTAACAGTAACCCTAACCCATACCCTAGTGCTAACCCTAACACTAACACTAAGCCTAACCTGCACCCTAAACCTAAACCTAACCCTAACCCTAACCATAAACCTTACTTATACCCTAACACTAACCCATACCCTAACACTAAACCTAACCTTAACCGTAAACCTAACCCGTACCCTAACCCTAAAACTAACCCGTACCCTAACACTAACACGTACCATAACCCTATCCCTAACCCTAACCCTGACCCTAAACCTAACCCTAACCCGTACCCTAACCCTAAGCCGCACCTAAACCTAACCCTACCCCGTACCCTAAACCTAACCCATAACCTAAACCTAACCCTAACCGTAAACTTTACCCGTACACTAACCCTATCCCGTACCCTAAACCTAACCCTAACCCGTCCCCAAACCCTAACCCTGACACGTACCCTAACCCTAAACCTAACCCTAACACTTTCCTTAACCCGTACCCAAACGGTAAAACTAACCCGTACCCTAACACTAACCCAAACCCGTACTATAACCCTAACCCTTACCCTAACACTAACCCTACCCCGTACTCTAACACTAACACTAACCCTAACCCAAACCCGGACCCTAACCCTAACCCTAACACTAACCCTAACCCGTACTCTAACCCTAAACCTAACCCTAACATTAACCCTACCCCGTACTCTAACACTAAACCTAACCCTCACCCTAACCCGTACTCTAATCCTAACCCTAACCCTAACCCTAACCCTATCACTAACCCTAACCCGTACTCTAACCCTAACCCTAACCCTAACCCTAACACTAACCCTACTCCGTACTCTAACACTAACCCTAACCCTAACCCTAACCCTAACCGTATTCTAACCCTAACCCTCACCCTAACCCTAACCCATACTCTAACCCTAATCCGTACCATAACCATAACCCTAACCAGTACCCTAACCCTAAAAATAATTCGTAACTTAACCCTAACCCTAACCCTGACCCTAAACCTAACCCTAACCCGTACCCTAAACCTAACCTGTACCCCAACCCTAAACTTAATCCTAATCGTACCCTAAACCTAACCCTAACTCGTACCCTAACCCTAAACCTAACCCTAAACCTGAACCTAACCCTAACCCTAACACGTACCCTAAGCCTAACCCATACCCTAACCCTAACCCTACCCCGTACTCAAACCCTAACCCTAACTCTAACCCTAACCCGTACCCTATCCCTAAACCAGCCATAAAACTAACCCTACCCCGTACTCTAACCCTAACCCTAACCCTAACACTAACCCATACCATAAACCTAACCTTAACCCTAACTTGTACCCTGACACTAACCCTAACCCTGGCCTTAACCCAAACCCTAACCCGTACCCTAAACCTAACCCATACCCTAACCCTAACCCTAAACCTAACCCTAACCCTATCCCGTACCCTAAACCTAACCCTAACCCTTGTCCTAACCCATAGCCGACACTATTCCGTACACTAACCCTAACCCTAACCCGTACACAAACCCTAAGAGTAACCCTAACTCATACCCTAGCGCTAACCCTAACCCTAATCCTAACCCTCACCCTAAAGCTAAACCTAACCGTAACGCTAATAATAATCATTACCCATACCGTAAACCTAACCCATAACCTAACACTAACCCTAACCTTAACCGTAACCCTAACCCATAACCTAACCCTAAAACTAACCCGAACCGTAACCCCAAACCTAACCCTAACTCGTACCATAACCCGAACCCTAATCCTAACCCTGACCCTAAACCTAACCCTAACCTGTACCCTAACCCTAACCAGCACCTAAACCTAACCCTAACCCGTACCCTAAACCTAACCTGTAACCTAAAACTAAACATAAACCTAAACTTATCCCGTACACTACCCTATCCCGTACCCTAAACCTAACCCTAACATGTACCCTAACCCTAACCCTAACCCTAACCCTATCCATACACTAACCCTAACCCTAACACTAACCCTAACCCATACTCTAACCCTAACCCTAACCCTAAACCTAACCCTAACCCGTTCTCTAACCCTAACCCGTACCCTAACACTAACCCTTTCCCTAACCCTAAACCTAACCCGTACCCTAACCCTAAACGTAACCCTAACCCGAACCCAAACCCTAAACCTATCCTCTACCCTAACCCTAATGCTAACCTGTCCCTAACCCTAGACCTAACCCGTACTCTAACCCTAACCCGTACCCTAACACTAACCCTAAACCTAAACCTAAACTGTACCCTAAACCTACCCCTAACCCTAACACTAACTTAATCCTAACACTATCCCGTACACTAACCCTAACCCTAACCTGTACCCATACCCTAACCCTAACCCTAACTCTAACCCTAACACTAACCCTACCCCGTACTCTAACCCTAACCCAAACCGTAACCCTAACCCGTACCCTAACCCGTAACCTAACCCTAACCCTAACCTGTACGCTAACACCTACCATAACACTAACCCTAATCCTAACCCTAACCCTAAACCTAAACCATACCCTACCCCTCACCCTAACCCATACCCTAACCCTAACTCGTACCCTAACCCTAACCCTTACCCTAACCCCTAACCCTAACCCTAACCCGCACCCTAAACCTAACCCTAACCCTAACTCGTACCCTAACCCTAACCCTAACCCTGTCCCTAACCCGTACCATAACCCTAACCCGTAACCTAACCCTAACCCTAACCCTAAACTTAACCCACACGCTAACCCTATCCCGTACCCTAAACCTAACCCTAACACGTACCCTAACCCTAACCCTAACCCTAACCCTATCCGTACACGTCCCTAACCCTAACCCTAAACCTAACACTAACCCTAACCCGTACTCTCATCCTAAACCTAACCCTAACTCTAAATCTAACCCGTAATATAACCCCAACACTAATCCTAACCTAAACCTAACCCTAACACTAACACTAATCCTAACCCGTACTCTAACCCTAACCCTAACTCTAACCATACTCTAACCCTAACCCTAACCCTCACCCTAACCCTAAGCCGTACTGTAACCCTATACCGTACCATAACCCTAAACCTAACCCGTACCCTAACCCTAAACCTAACTCGTACACTAACCCTAACCCTAACCCTGATCCTAACACTAACCCCAACCTATACACTAAACCTAACCCGTACCCTAAACCTAACCCTAACTCTAACTCTTACCCTCAGCCGTACACAAACGGTAAACCTAACCCATACCCTAACACTAACCCAAACCCGTACTCTAACCCTAACCCTAACCGTAAACCTAACACGCACACTGAACTTAACCCTAACCCTAACACAAACCATAATCCTTAACCGTAAACTAAACCTAACACATACCATAACACTAACCCTAACCTTAACCGTAAACCTAACCCTAAAACTAACCCGAACCCTAAACCCAACCCTAAACCTAACCCATACCCTAACACTAACCCTAACCCTAACCCTGACCCTAAACCTAACCCTAACCCTTACACTAATCCTAACCCTAACCACAACCCGTAACCTAAACCTAACCCTAAGCCTAAACCGTCCATTAACCCCAACCCGAACCCTAACACTAACACTACCCCGTACGCTAACCCTAACCCTAACCCTCACCCTAACCCATACACTAACCCTAACCATAACCCTAACACTACCTACCCCGTACGCTAATCCTAACCTAACCCTAACCCTAACACTAACCCTAATCCGTACTCTAACACTAACCCTAACCCTAAACATAACCCTAACCCTTTCGCTAACCCTAACCCATAACCTAACACTAACCCTAACCCTAACACTATCCCTAACCGTACTCTAAACCTAAAACTAACCCTAACTCTAACCCTAACCCGTATTATAACCCTAAACCTAACCCTAACCATAACCTAACCTTAACACGTAATCTAACCCTATCCGGTAGCCTAACCTTAACTCTAACCCTAAACCCTAAACCTAACCTTAACCCTATTCCTTACCCTATACCGTACCCAATCGGAATACCTAACCTGTACCCTAACACTAACCCAAACCCGTACTCTAACCCTAACCATAACCCTAACCCTATCCCTAAACCGCACCATAAACTTAAACCTAACCCTAACACTAACCTTAACCCTTAACCGTACCCTAACCCTAACCCACCCCCTAACCCTAACCCTAACTTTAACCGTAACCCTAACCCATAACCTAACCCTAAAACTAACCCGTACCTTAACCCCAACCCTAACCCTAACCCATACCCTAACACTAACCCTAACACTAACCCTGACCCTAAACCTAACCCTCACCCGTACACTAACCCTAACCCTAACCCTAATCCGCACCCTAAACCTAACCATAACCCGTACCCTAACCCTATCCCGTAACCTAATCCTAACCCAAACCCTAAACTTATCCCGTACGCTAACCCTAACCCATACCCTAAACCTAATGCTAACCCGTAACCTAACCCTAAACCTAACCCTAAGCCTAACCCGTACATTAACCCTAACCCTAACACTAACACTAACCCTACCCCATAATCTAACCCTAACCCTAACCCTAACACTAACCCTAACCCATACCCTAACCCTAAACCTAAACCTTTCCCTAACCCTAACACTAACCCTAACGCTTACTCTAACCCTAAACCAAACCCTTACCCTAACTGTACTCTAAACCTAACCCTAAACCTCACCCTAACCCTAACCCGTACTGTAACCCTAACATGTAACATAACCCTAACTCTAACCCGTACCCTAACCCTAACACTAACTCATAGCCTAACACTAACCCTGACCCTAACCCTAAACCGTACCCTAAACCTAACCCGTACTCTAACCTTAAACCTAACCCTAAGCCGTACCCTAAACCTAACCCTAACCCTAACTCATACCCTAACCCTAACCATAACCCGTACCCTAAACCTAACCCATGCCCTAACCCTAAACCTAAACCTAACGCTAACACTAACTCTTACCCTAAACCTAATCCTAACCCTTGACCTAACCCGTACCCAACCCTATCTCGTACCCTAACCCTAACCCTAACCCGTACCCAAACCTAACAGTAACCCTAACCCATTCCCTAGCGCTAAGCCAAACCCTAAACCTAATCCGAACCCGCACCCTAAACCTAAACCTAACGCTTACCCTAACCATAACCCTTACCCGTACCCTGACCCTAAGCATACCCTAACACTAACCCCAACCTGAACTGTAACCCTAACCCGTACCCTAACCCTAAAACTGACCCGTACCCTAACCCCAACCCTAACCCTCACCCGCACCTAAACCTAACCCTAACCCGTAACCTAACCCTTACCCGTAACCTAAACCTAACCCTAACCCTAAACTTAACCTGAACACTAAACCTATCCCGTACCCAAAACCTAACCCTAAACTATAAACTAACCCTAACCCTAACCCTAACACTATCCATACACTAACCCTAACCCTAACACTAACACTAACCCTAACCGTACTCTAAGACTAAACCTAACCCTAAACCTAACACTAACACGTACTCTAACCATAACCCGTACCCTAACACTAACCCTTACACTAACCCTAAACCTAACCCGTACCCTAACCCTAAACGTAACCCTAACGCGTACCCAAACTTTAACCCTAACACGTACACTAACCCTAAATCTAACCTTAAGACTATCCGTACACTAACCCTAACCCTAACGTTAACACTAACCCTAACACGTACTCTAACACTAACCCTAACCCTAAACCTATCCCTAACCCGTAATCTAACCCTAACCCGTAACCTAACCCCAACCCAGGGCCTAACTCTAACCCGCACCGTAAAACTAACCCTAAACCTAGACTTATCACTTACACTAACCCTATCCCGTACCGGAAACTTAACCCTAAACCGTACCGGTACCCTAACATTAACCGTAACCCTAACACTAACCCTAACCCTAAACCTAACCCGTACACTAACCCTAACCCGAACCCTAACCCTAACCGTAACCCGTACCCTAACCCTACCCGTACCTAACCTTAACTCTAAACCTAACCCCTAACCCTAACCCTAACCCTAACCCGCACCTAAACCTAACTCTAACCCTAACCTGCACCTAAACCTAACCCTAACCCGTACCCAAACCCTAACCCTAACCCTATCCGTACACTGACCCTAACCCTAACCCTAAACCTAAACCTAACCCGTACTCTAACCGTAACCCGTACACTAACCCTAACCCGTACACTAACACTAACCCTAACCCTAACACTAATCCTAACCCGTACTCTAACCATAAACCTAACCCTAACTCTAACCCTAATCTGTACTATAAACCTAACGCGTACCCTAACAGTAACCCTAACACTAACAATAACCCTAACCGTACTCTAACACTAAACCTAACCCTAACTTTAACCCTAACCCGTAATATAACCCTAACCCTAAACCTAACCCTAACCCTAACCCGTACAGTAACACTAACGAGTACCCTAACCCTAACCCTAACCCTAAACCTAACCCTAACCTTGACCCTAAACCTAACCCTAACCCGTACCCTAACCCTAAACCGTAACCTAACCCTGACCCTAAACCTAACCCGTACCCTAACCCTAAATGTAACCCTAACCCTTACCCAAACCCTAACCCTAACACGTACCCTAACCCTAACCCTAACATGCACACTAAACCTAACCCTAACCCTAGACCCTACACCTACACTAACCTTATCGCATACCCTAACCTTAACCCTAACCCGTAACGTAACCCTAACACTAACCCTAACCCTAAACCTAACCCGTACCCTAACCCTAACCGTAGCCTAACACTAACTCTAAACATAACCCCTAACCTTAACCCTAACCCTTACCCTAACCTGTACCCAAATGGTAAACCTAACCCGTACCCTAACACAAACCCAAACCCATACTCTAATCCAAACCCTAATCCTAACCCTAACCCTAACCCGTACCTTAACCCTTCCCGTAGACTAACCCTAACTCTAACCCTAACCCCTAACCCTAACCCTAACCCTAACCCTAACACTTACCCAAACGGTAAACCTAACACGTACCCTAACACTAAACCAAACCCGTACTCTAACCCTAACCCTAACCCTAACCCTAACCCTAACCATAACCCGCACCCTAAACTTAACCCTAACCCTAACCCAAACCATAACCCTTAACCGTAACCTAACTGTAACCCATACCCTAACCCTAAACCTAACCTTAACCGTAACCCTAACTCGTACCCTAACCCTAAAACTAACCCGTACCCTAACCCAAACCCTAACATTAACGCGTACACTAACACTAACCCTAACCCTAACCCTGACCCTAAACCTAACTCTAACTGTACACTAACCCTAACCCTAACTCTAATACCGTACCCCAAACCTAACCCTAACCCGCATCATAAACCTAACCCAAAACCTAGACCTAACCCGTAGCCTAACCCTAACCCGTACCCAAACCTTAACAGTAACCCTAAACCATACCCTAGCGCTAACACAAACCCTAACCATAACTCTAACCATTACCCGTACCCTAACCCTAACCCGTACACTAACCCTAACCCTAACCCTAACCCACACCTAAACCTAACCCTAACCCGTAACCTAAGCCTAACCCTAAACCTAAACTTAACCCGTACGCTAACCCTATCCCGTACCCTTATCAAACCCTAACCCTATCCCTAACCCTAAACCTAACCCCAACCCTAACCCTAACCCTTACCCTAACCCTATCCCTAACGCTAACCCTGACCCTAAACCTAACCCTAAACCGTACCCTAACCCTAACCGTAACCCTAACCCTCACCTAAACCTAACCCTAATCTGTACCCTAACCCTAACCCGTAACCTAAACCTAAACCTAACCCTAAACTTAACCCATACGCTAACCCTAACCCGTACCTTAAACCTAACCCATACCCTAATCCTAACCCTAAACCTAAACCTAACCCTATCCCGTACCCTATACCTAATCCGAACCCTTGACCTAACCCGTACCCAACCTTATCCCATACCCTAACCCTAACCCTAACCCGTACCCAAAACCTAAGAGTAACCCTACCCATACCCTAGCGCTAACCCTAACCCTAACCCTAACCCGCACCCTAAACCTAAACTTAACCCTAACCCTAACCATAACCCTTACCCGTACCGTAACCCTTACCCATACCCTAAACCAAACCCTAAACTTAACCGTAACCGTGACCCATTCCTTAACCCTAAAATTAACCCGTACCCTAACCCCTACCCAAACCCTAACCCGTAACCTAAACCTAACCCTAACCCTAAACCTAACCCACACCTAAACCTAACCCTAATCCGTAACCTAAACCTAACCCTAACACTAAACTTAACCCATACACTAACCCTATCCCATACCCTAAACCTAACCCTAACCCATAACCTAACCCTAAACCTAACCCTAAGCCTAACCTGTACATTAACCCTAACCCTAACCCTAACACTAACCCTACCCCGTACTCTAACCCTAACCCTAACTCTAACCCTAAACCCTACCCTAACCCTAACCCTAACCCTAACACTAACCCTAACACTAAACCTAACCCGTACTCTAACCATAACCCTAACCCGTACCATAAACCACACCCTAACCCTAACTCGTACCCTAACACTAACCCTAACCCTGACACTAACCCTAACCCTAACCCATACCCTAAACCTAACCCATACCCTAAACCTAACCCTAACCAAACCCTAACCCTATCCCGTACCCTAAATCTAACCCTAATCCTTGTCCTAACCCGTACCGAACCCTATCCCGTAACCTAACCCTAACCCTAACCCGTACCCAAACCCTAACAGTAACCCTAACCCATACCCTAGCGCTAACCCTAAGCCTAACCCTAAGCCTAACCCGCACCCTAAACCTAACCCTAACCTTAACCATAACCCTAACGCGTACCCTAACCCTAAAACTAACCTGTACCCTAAACCCAACCCTAACCCTAACCCGTACCCTAACACTAACCCTAACACTAACCCTAACCTAAACCTAACCCTAACCCTAACACTAATCCTAACCCTAACCCTAACCCACACCCAAAACCTAACCCTAACACGTACCCTAACCCTAACCCGTAACCTAAACCTAACCATAACCCTAAACTTAACCCGTACGCTAACCCTATCCCGTACCCTACATCTAACCCTAAGCCGTATCCTAACCCTAAAGCTAACCCTAAGCCTAAACTGTACATTAATCCCAAACCTAACGCTAACACTAAACCTACACCGTACTCTAACCCTAACCCTAACCCGTACACTAACTGTAACCATAACCCTAACCCTAACACTAATCCTACCCCGTATTCTAAACCTAAACCTAACCCTAACCCTAACCCTAACCCGTTCCGTAACCCTAAACCTAACCCTAACCCTAACACTAACTGTACTCTAACCCTAACCCTAACTCTCACCCTAACCCTAACCCGTACTGTAACCCTAACCCATACCATAACCCTAAACCTAACCTGTACCCTAACCCTAACCCTAACTCGTACCATAACCCTAACCCTAACCCTGACCCTAACCCTAACCCTAACCTGTACCCTAAACCTAACCCATACTTTAAACCTAACCCTAACCCTAAACCGTACCCTAAACCTAACCCTAACCTTAAATCGTACCCTAAATCTACCCTAAACCTGACCCTAACCCTAACCCTAACCCATACCCTAAGCCTAACCCATACCCTAACCCTAACCTTAAACCTAACTCTAACCCTAAACCGTACCCTAAACGTAACCCTAACCCTCTACCTAACCCATACCCAAACCTATCCCGTAACCTAACCCTAACCCTAACCCGTACCCAAACCCTAACAGTAACCCTAACCCATACCCTAGCGCTAACCCTAACCCTAACCCTAACCGGGAACCTAAACCTAACTCTTACCCTGACCGTAACACTAACCGTATCCCGTACCCTATCCCTAAACCGTACACGAACACTAACCCTAAACCTAATCCATAACCTAACCCTAAACGTAACCCTAGCCCGTATCCAAACCCTAACCCGAACATTAACCCTAACCCGTACTCTAACCCTACCCGTAGCCTAATACTAACCCTAACCCTAACCCCTAAACCTAAGCCTAACCCTAACCCTTACCCGAACCTGTACCCAAACGGTAAACCTAACCCGTACCCTAACACTAACCCAAACCGTACTCTAACCCTAAACCTAAACCTAACCCGCACCCTAAACTTAACCCTAACCCTAACCCAAACCATAACCCTTAACCGTAACCTAACCCTAAACCATACCCTAACCCTAACCCTAAACAAAACAATAACCCTAATCCGTACCCAAACCCTAAAACTAACCCATACCCTAACCCCAACCCTAACACTAACCCGTAACCTAACACTAACACTAACCCTAACCCTGACCCTAAACTGAACCCTAACCCTTACCCTAACCCTAACCCTAACCCAACCCGCACCCTAAACCTAACCCTAACCCGTACCATAAAGCTAAACCGTAACCTAAACCGAACCCTAACCCTAAACTTAACCCGTTCGCTAACCCTATCCCGTACCCTAAACCTAACCCTAACCGATACCCTAAACCTACACCGTAACCTAAACCGAACCCTAACCCTAAACTTAACCCGTTCGATAACCCTATCCTGTACCCTAAACCTAACCCTAACCCGTTTCCAAACCCTAACCTAACCCTAAGCCTAACCCGTACATTAACCCTTACCCTAACTCTAACACTAACCCTACACCGTACTCTAACACTAACCCTAACCCTAACACTAACCCGTACGCTTAACCTATCCCTAACCCTAACTCGTACCCTAACCCTAACCCTAAACCTGACCCTAACCCTAACACTAACCCGTACCCTAAAACTTACCCATACCCTAACCCTAACCATAAACCTAACCCTAACACTAACCCTAAACCGTACCCTAAACCTAACCCTAACCCTTGACCTAACCCGTACCCAACCTTATCCCGTACCCTAACCCTAACGCTAACCTGTACCCAAACCCTAAGAGTAACACTAACCCATACCCTAGCGCTAACTCTAACCCTTACCTAAGCCTAACCAGCACCCTAAACCTAAACCTAACCCTAGCCCTAACCATAAAACTTACCCGTACCATTACCCTAACCCATACCCTACCACTAACCCTAACCTTAACCGTAACCCTAACCCGTACCCTAACCCTAAAACTAACCCGTACCCTAACCCCAACCCTAACCCTAAAACGTACCATAACCCGATACCTAACCCTAACCCTGACCCTAAACCTAACCCTAACCCGTACCCTAACCCTAACCGTAACCCGTACCCAAAACCTAAGAGTAACCCTAACCCATAACCTAGCGCTAAAAGTAACCCTAACCCTAAGCGTAACCCGAACCCTAAACCTAAACCTAACCCTGACCCTAACCATAACCCTTACCCTTACCCTAACCCTAACCCATACCCTAACCCTAACCTGCACCTAAACCATACCCTAACCCATACCCTAACCCTAACCCGTAACCTAAACCTAAACCTAACCCTAAACTTATCCCGTACACTAACCCTATCCTGTACCCTAAACCTAACCCTAACCTGTACCCTAACCCTAACCCTAACCCTATCCGTACACTAACCCTAAACCTAACCCTAACACTAACCCTATGCCATACTCTAACCCTAACCCTAACCCTAACACTAACCCTAACATGTACTCTAAACCTAACCCTAACCTTAAACATAACCCTAACCCGTAATCTAACACTAACCCGTACCCTAACACTAACCCTAACCCTAACACTATACCTAACCCGTACCCTAACCCTAAACGTAACCCTTACCCGTACCCAAACCCTAACCCTAACACGTACCCTAAAACTAACCCTAACCCGCACAATAAAACTAACCCTAAACTTAGACCTAACACATACACTAAACCTATCCTGTACCGTAACCTTAACCCTAACCCGTACCGTAACCCTTACACTAACCCTAACACTAACCCTAACCCATAGACTAACCCTAACCCGAACCCTAACCCTAACCCTAACCCTCAACGTACCCTAACCCTAACCCTAACCCTAACCCGTACCCTAACACTAACCCTTACCCTAACCCTAAACCTAACCCATACCCTAAACCTAAACGTAACCCTAACCCATACCCAAACCCTAACCCTAACACGTACCCTAACCCTAACCCTAGCCCTAACCCACACACTAAACCTAACCCAAACCCTAGACCTAACACATATACTAAACCTACCCCATACAGTAACCTTAACCCTAACCCGTACAGTAACCCTAACACTAACCCTAACCCTAACCCTAACACGTACACTAACCCTAACCCTAACCCTAAACTTACCCTAACGCTAACCCTAACCCTAACCCTAACACTAACTCTTACCCGTACTCTAACCTAACCCTAACCCTACACCTAAACGTAAGCCGTACTCTAACCCTAACCCTAACCCTAAACTAACCTTAACCCTAACACTAAACCTAACACGTACTCTAACCCTAAACCTGACACTAACACTAACCCTAACCCCCTACTATAATCCTAACCCTAAACCTAACCCTAACCCTAACTCTAACTCGTACCGTAACCCGAACTCGAACCCTAACCCTAACCCTAACCTTAATCTAACCCTAACTCTGACCCTAACCCTAAACCTAATCCTGTACCCTAACCCAAACCCTAACCCGCATGCTAAACTTAACCCTAAACCTTGACCTAACCCTTACCCTAACCCTAACCCGTACCCTAACACTAACCCTAACCCTAAACCTTAACCTAACCCGAACCCAAACGGTACACCTAACCCGTACCCTAACACTAACCCGTACTCTATCCCTAACCCTAACCCTAACCCTAACCCTAACCCTAACCCTAACACTAAACCGTACTGTAAACCTAACCCGTACCATAACCCTAAACCTAACCCGTACCCTAACACTAACCCCAACCCTAACCCTAACCCATAACACAACCCTAACGCTAACCCTAACCCGTACCCTAACCCTAACCTGTACCCTAACCCTAAAACTAACCCGTACCCTAACGCCAACCCTAACCGTAACCCGTAACATAACCCCATCCCTAACCTTAACCCTGACCCTAAACCTAACCCTAACCCGTACCCTAACCGTAACCCGCACCTAAACCTAACCCTAACCCGTACCCTAACCCTAATCCTAACCCGTAGCCTAACCCTAACCCTAACCCTAACCCTAACCCTAACCATATCAGTACACTAACCCTAACCCTAACCCTAACTCAAACCCTTACCGTACTCTAACCCTAACCCTAACCCTAAACCTAACCCTGACCCTAACCCTAACCCTAACCCGTACCTTAAACCTAACCCATACACTAACCCTAACCCTAACCCTAATCCGTACCCCAAACCTAAACCTAACCATTTCTCGTACCCTAACCCTAACCCTGACACTAATCCTAACCCTAACCCGTTCCCTAAGCCTAACCCATACTCTAATCCTAACCCTAAACCTAACCCTAACCATAATCCGTACACTAAACCTAACCCTAGCCCTTGATCTAATCCGTACCCAACCCTATCCCGAACCCTTACCCTAACCCTAACCCATACCCTAGCTCTAACCCTAACCCTAACCCACATGCTAAACCTAAACCTAACCCTAACCCTAACCAAAACCCTTAACCGTACCGTAACCCTAACCCATACCCTAACCCTAACCCTAACCTTAACCGTAACCCTGACCTGTACACTAACCCTAAAACTAACCCGTAACCTAAACCCAACCCCAAACCTAACACGTACCATAACCCTATCCCAAACGCTAACCCTGACCCTAAACCTAACCCTAACCCGTACCCTAATCCTAACCCTACCCCTACCCCTAACCCTAACCCTCACCTAAACCTAACCCTAACCCGTACCCTAACACTAACCCGTAACCTAAACCTAACCTAACACTAAACTTAACCCATACGCTAACCCTATCCTGTACCCTAAACCTAACCCTAACCCGTAACCTATCCCTAACCCTAACCCTAACCCTATCCGTACGCTAACCCTAACTCTAATCCTAACACAAACCCTAACCGTACTCTAACCCTAACCCTAACCCTAAACCTAACCCTGAACCTAACCCTAACCCTAACCCGTTCCTTAAACCTAACCCGTACACTAACCCTAACCCTAAACCTAATCCGTACCCCAAACCTAACCCTAACCATAACTCGTACCCTAACCCTACCCAAACCCTGACCATAATCCTAATCCTAACCCGTACCCTAAGCCTAACCCATACTCTAATCCTAACCTTAACCCTAACCCGAACACTAAAACTAACCCTAACCCTTGACCTAACACGTACCCAACCCTATCCCGAACCCTTACCCTAACCCTAACCAATACCCTGGCTCTAACCCTAACCCTAACCCGCACCCTAAACCTAAACCTAACCCTAACCCTAACCATAACCCTTAACCGTACCGTAAGCCTAACCCATACCCTAACCCTAACCCTAAACTTAACCGTAACCCTGACCTCTATCCTAACCCTAAAACGAACCCGTACCCTAACCCCAACCCTAAACCTAACCCGTATCATAACCCTATCCCAAACGCTAATCCAGACCCTAAACCTAACCCTAACCCGTACCCTAATCCTAACCCTACCCCTAACCCTAACGCTAACCCTCACCTACACCTAACCCTAACCCGTACCCTAACACTAACCCGTAACCTAAACCTAACATAACACTAAACTTAAACCATACGCTAACCCTATCCTGTACTCTAAACCTAACCCTAACCCGTAACCTAACCCTAACCCTAACCCTAACCCTATCGGTACCCTAACCCTAAACCTAACCCTAACCCTAAACCTAACCCTAACCCTAACCCGTACCCTAACCCTAACCCGACCCCTAACCCTAACCCGTACCCTAACCCTAACCGTTTCCTAACCCTAACCCTAAATATAACCCCTAACCCTAACACTAACCCTAACCCTTACCCTAACCCGTACCCTGGCGGTAAACCTAACCCGTACCCTAACACTAACCCAAACCCGTACTCTAACCCTAACCCTAACCCTAACCCGCACCCTAAACTTAACCCTAACCCTAACCCAAACCATTAACCTTAACCGTAACCTAACCCTAACCCATACCCTAAAAATAACCCTAACCTTAACCATAACCCTAACCTGTACCCTAACTCTAAAACTAACCCGTACCCTAACCCCAACCCTAACCTTAATACGTACCCTAACACTAACCCTAACCCTAACCCTGACCCTAAACCTAACCCTAACCCTTACACTAACCCTAACCCTAACCCTAACCCGCACCCTAAACCTAACCATAACCCGTACCCTAACCCTAAACCGTAACCTAAACCTAACCGTAACCCTAAACTTAACCCATACGCTAACCCTCTCCCGTACCCTAAACCTAACCCTAACCCATATCCTAACCCGAAACCTAACCCTAAGCCTAACTCGTACAGTAACCCTAACCCTAACCATACTAACCCTAACACTAACCCTCACCTTAACCCTAACCCGTACTGTAACCCTATACCGTACCAGAACCCTAAAACTAACCCGTACCCTAAACCTAACCCGTACCCTAACCCTAACCCGTACCCTAACCCTAACCCGTACCATAAACCTAACCCTAACGCTTACCCGTACCCTAACCCTAACCCTAACCCTGAACCTAACCCTACCCCTAACCCGTACCCTAAGCCTAACCCTAAAACTAACCCTAATCCTAAACTTAACACATATGCTAACCCTATCCCGTACCCTAAACCTAACCCTAACCCGTATCCTAACTCAAAACCTAACCCTCAGCCCAAACCGTACATTAACCCCAACCCTAACACTAACACTAACACTAATCCTACCCAGTACTCTAACCCTAAACCTAACTCTAACCCTAAACCATACCCTAACCCTAACCCTAACCCTAAACCTAACCTTAACCATAACCCTAACACTAACCCTAACCCGTACTCTAACCCTAACCCTAACCCTAACACTAACCCTAACCGTACTCTAACACTAACCCTAACCCTCACCCTAACCCTAACCCGTATTGTAACAGTAACCCGTACCAAAACCCTAACCTTAACCCGTACACTAACACTAACCCTAACTCGTACCCTAACCCTAACGCTGACCCTAACCCTAACCCGTACTGTAACCCTATACCGTACCATAACCCTAAAACTAACCCGTACCCTAACCTAACACATACCCTAAACCTAACCCGTACTTTAACCCTAACCCTAACCCTAACCCTAACACTAACCCTAACCCTAACCCTGACCCTAAACCTAACCCTAACTCTAACCCTAACCCGTACTCTAACCCTATCCCGTCCCCTAACACTAACCCTTAACCTAACCCTAAACCTATCTCGTACCCTAACCCTAAACGTAACCCTAACCTGTAACCAAACCCTACCCTAACACGTACCCTAACCCCAAACCTAACCCTAATCCTTACCCTAACCCGTACCCAAACGGTAAACCTAACCAGTACCCTAACACTAACCCAAACCCATACTCTAACCCTAACCCTAACGCTAACACTAACCCTAACCCGTACTCTAACCATAACCCTAACCCTAACACTAACCCTCCCCGTACTCTAACAATAAACCTAACCCTACACCTAACCCGTTCCCTAACCTTAACCCTAAACCTAAACCTAACACTAACCCTAAACCGTACTCTATCCCTAAGCCTAACCCTACCCTAAACGTATTCTAACCCTAACCCTAACCCTCACCCTTACCCTAACCCGTACTGTAACCCTAATCCATACCATAACACTAAACCTAACCCATACCCTAACCCTAACCCTAATTCGTACCCTAACCCTAACCCTAACCCTGACCCGAACCCTAACCCTAACCCGTATCCTAAAGCTAACCCATAACCTAACCCTAAATCTAACCCTAACCCGTACCCTAAACCTAACCATAACCCGTACCCTAACCCTAACCCTAACTCTAACCCTGACCCTAACCCTAACCGGTACCCTAAGCCTAACCCATACCTTAACCCTAAACCTAATCCTAACCCTAACGCTAACACGTACCCTAAACCTAACCCTAACACTTAACCTATCCCGTAACCTAACCCTAAACCTAACCCGTACCCAAACCCTAGCAGTAACCCTAAACCATACCCTAGATCTAACACTAATCCTAACCCTAACCCTAACCATTACCCGTACCCTAACCCTAAACCATACCCTAACACTAACCCTAAACTTAACCGTAACCATGACCCGTACATTAAACCTAAAATTACCCCGTACCCAAACCCCACCGTAACCCTAACCTGTACCCTAACCCTAACCCTAACCCTAACCCACACCAAACCTAACCCTGACCTGTAACCTAAGCCTAACCCTAACCCTAAACTTAACCCGTACGCTAACCCTATCCCGTACACTAAACCTAAACCTAAACCGTAACCTAACCCTAAACCTAACCCTAAACCTAACCCGTACATTAACCCTAACCCTAACTCTAACACTAACCCTACTCCGTACTCTAACCCTTACCCTAAACTAACCCTAACCCTAACCCTAAACCTCAACCTAACCCGTACACTAACCCGAACCCGAACCCTAACCCTAACCATAACCCGTACCCTAACCCTACCCGTAGCCTAACCCTAACTCTAACCCTAAACCCTAACCCTAACCCTTACCCTAACCAGCCCCTAAACCTAACCCTAACCCTAACCCGCACCTAAACCTAACTCTAACCCATACCCGAACCCTAACCCTAACCCTAACCCTAACCCTATCCGTACACTGACCCTAACCCTAACCCTAAACCTACCCTAACCCGTACTCTAACCCTAACCCATACACTAACACTAACCCTAACCCTAACACTAACCCTAACCCGTACTCTAACCCTAAACCTAACCCTAACTCCAACCCTAATCCGTACTATAACCCTAACCCGTACCCTAACACTAACACTAACACTAACAATAACCCTACCCCGTACTCTAACCCTAAACCTAACCCCAACTCTAACCCTAACTCGTAATGTAACCCTAAACCTAAACCTAACCCTAACCCTAACCAGTACAGTAACCCTAACGCGTACCCTAACCCTAACCCTAACCCTAAACCTAACCCTAACCTTGACCCTAAACCTACCCCTAACCCGTACCCTAACCCTAAACCGTAACCTAACCCTAACCCTAAACGTAACCCGTAACTAAACCCTAAATGTAACCCTAACCCTTACCCAAACCCTAACCTAACATGTACCCTAACCCTAACCCTAACCCTAACATGCACACTAAACCTAACCCTAACCCTAGACCTAACACCTACACGAACCCTATCCCATACCCTAACCTTAACCCTAACCCGTAACGTAACTCTAACACTAACCCTAACCCTAAACCTAACCCGTACCTTAACAGTACCCGTAGCCTAACACTAACTCTAAACGTAACCCCTAAACCTAACCCTAACCCTTACCCTAACCCATACACTATCCCTAACCATAACCCTAACACTAATCCTACCCCATACTCTAACCCTAAACCTAACCATAAACCTAACACTAATCCTAACCCGTACTCTAACACTAACCCTAACCCTAAACGTAACCCTAACCCTTACGCTAACCCTAACCCGTACTCTAACACTAACCCTAACCCTAACACTATCCCTAACCGTACTCTAACCCTAAACCTAACCCTAACTCTAACCCTAACCCGTACTATAACCCTAAACCTAACCCTATCCGTAACCTAACCTTAACCCGTAATCTAACCCTATCCCATAGCCTAACCCTAACTCTAACCCTAAACCCTAACCCTAACCCTAACCCTATTCCTTACCCTATGCCATACCCAAACGGAACACATAACCCGAACCCTAACACTATCCCAAACCCGTACTCTAACCCTAACCATAACCCTAACCCTATCCCTAAACCTCACCCTAAACTTAACCCTAACCCTAACACTAACCTTAACCCTTAACCGTACCCTAACCCTAACCCACACCCTAACCCTAACCCTAACTTTAACCGTAACCCTAACCCGTAACCTAACCGTAAAACTAACCGGTACCCTAACCCCAAACCTAACCCTAACCCATACCCTAACACTAATCCTAACACTAACCCTGACCCTAAACCTAACCCTAACCCGTACACTAACCCTAACCCTAACCCTAACCCGCACCCTAAACCTAACCATAACCCGTACCCTAACCCTATCCCGTAACCTAATCTTAACCCTAACCCTAAACTTATCCCGTACGCTAACCCTATCCCATACCCTAAACCTAACCCTAACCCGTAACCTAACCCTAAACCTAACCCTAAGCCTAACCCGTACATTAACCCTAACCCTAACCCTAACACTAACCCTACCCCGTAATCTAAACCTAACCCTAACCCTAACCCTAACCTTAACCCTAACCCATACGCTAACCCTAACCCTAAACCTCTCCCTAACCCTAACACTAACCCTAACCCTTACTCTAACCCTAACCCTAAACCTTACCCTAACTGTACTCTAAACCTAACCCTAAACCTCACCCTAACCCTAACCCGTACAGTAACCCTAACATGTAACATAACCCTAACTCTAACCTGTACCCTAACCCTAACCCTAACTCATAGCCTAACACTAAACATGACCCTAACCCTAACCCGTACCCTAAACCTAACCCGTACCCTAACCCTAAAACTAACCCTATTCTGTACCCTAAACCGAAACCTAACCCTAACTCATAAACTAACCCTAACCCTAAACCTGACCCTAACCCTAACCCATACCCTAAACCTAACCCATACCCTAAACCTAATCCTAAACCTAACGCTAACCCTAACTCTTACCCTAAACCTAATCCTAACCCTGGACCTAACCCGTACCCAACCCTATCTCCTACCCTAACCCTAACCCTAACCCGTACCCAAACCTAACAGTAACCCTAACCCATTCCCTAGCGCTAAGCCTAACCCTAAACCTAAACCTAATCCTAACCCGCACCCTAAACCTAAACCTAATGCTAACCCTAACCATAACCCTTACCCGTAACCTGACCCTAAGCATACCCTAACACTAACCCCAACCTGAACCGAACCCTAACCCGTACCCTAACCCTAAAACTAACCCGTACCCTAACCCCAACCCTAACCCTCACCCGCACCTAAACCTATACCTAACCCGTAACCTAACCCTTACCCGTAACCTAAACCTAACCCTAATCCTAAACTTAACCTGAACACTAAACCTATCCCGTACCCTAAACCTAACCCTAAACTATACACTAACCCTAACCCTAACCCTAACCCTAACACTATCTGTACACTGACCCTAACCCTAGCCCTAACCCTAACCCTAACCCGTACTCTAACACTAAACCTAACCCTAAACCTAACCCTAACCCGTACTCTAACCATAACCCGTACACTAACACTAACCCTTACACTAACCCTAAACCTAACCCATACCCTAACCCTAAACGTAACCCTAAACCGTACCCAAACTTTAACCCTAACACAGAGCCTAACCCTAACCCTAACCCGCACACTAAACCTAACACTAACCCTAGACCTAACACGTACTCTAACCCTATCCCGTACCCTAACCTTAACCCTAACCCGTACCGTAACCTTAACACTAACCCTAACCCTAACCCTAACCCGCACCCTATACCTAATCCGAATCCTTGATCTAACCCGTACCCAACCTTATCCCGTACCCTAACCCTAACCCTAACCCGTACCCAAAACCTAAGAGTAACCCTAACCCATACCCTACCGCTAAAAGTAACCCTAACCATAAGCCTAACCCGAACCGTAAACCTAAACCTAACCGTAACCCTAACCATAACCCTTACCTGTATCCTAACCTTAACCAATACCCTATCCCTAACCCGAACCTAAACCGTACCCTAACCCGTACCCTAACCCTAACCCGTAACCTAAACCTAAACCTAACCCTAAACTTATTCCGTACACTAACCATATCCCGTACCCTAAACCTAACCCTAACCTGTACCCTAAACCTAACCCGAACCCTAACCCTATCCGTACACTAACTCTAACCCTAACCCTAACCCTAACACTAACCCTATGCCATACTCTAACCCTACCCTAACCCTAACCCTAACACTAACCCTAACAGGTACTCTAATCCTAACCCTAACCCTAAACGTAACCCTTACCCGTAATCTAACCCTAACCCGTGCCCTAACACTAACCCTAACCCTAACACTATCCCTAACCCATACCCTAACCCTAAACGTAACCCTAACCCGTATCCAAACCCTAACCCTAACACGTACCCGAACCCTAACCCTAACCCTAACACTAACCCTAACCCGTACTCTAACCCTAACCCTAACCCTAACCCTAAACCGTACACTAACCCTAACCCTAACCCTAACCCTAACCCTAACCCGTACACTATCCCTAACCCTAATCGTATTCTAAAACTAACCCTAACCCTCAGCCTAACCCTAACACGTACTGTAACCCTAACCCATACCATAACCCTAACCCTAAACTTAACCGTAACCCTAACCCATACCCTAACCCTTAAACTAACCCATAACCTAACCACAACCCTAACCCTAACCCGTACCCTAACCCTATCACTAATGCTAACCCTGACACTAAGCCTAAACCTAACCCATACCCTATCCTTAACCCTCACCCTAACCCTCACTTAAACCTAAACCTAACCTGTACCCTAACCCTAACCCGTAACCTAAACCTAACCCTAAACCTAAAATTAACCCCTACACTAACCCTATCCCGAACCCTAAACCTTACCCTAACACGTACCCTAAACCTAACCCTAACCCTATCCACACTCTAACCCTAACCTTACCCTAACACTAACACTAACCCTAGCCCGTACTCTAACACTAACCCTAACCCTAAACGAAACCCTAACCCATACGCTAACCCTAACCTGTACCCTAACACTAACCGTGACCCTAACACTATCCCTAACCCATACTCTAACCCTAAACTTAACCCTATCTCTAACCCAAACCCGTACTATAACCCTAAACCTAACCCTAACCTTAAACCTAATCCTAACCCGTACTCTAACCCTATCCCTTAGCCTAACACTAACTGTAACCCTAACCCCTAAACCTAACCCTAACCCTTACCTAACCCGTACCCAAACGGTAAACCTAACGCATACCATAACACTAACCCAAACCCGTACTCTAACCCTAACCATAGCCCTAACACTAAACCGCACCCTAAACTTAACCCTAACCCTAACGCTAAGCATAACCCTTAATTCGTACCCTAACCCTAACACTGACTCTAACCCTAACCCGTACACTAACCCGAACCCGTACCCTAACCCTAACCCTAACCCTATCCGTAACCCTAACCCGTACCCTAAACCTATCCCTAACCCTTGTACTAAACCGTACCCAAACCTATCATGTACCCTAACCCTAACCCTGACCCGTATCCAAACCCTACGAGTAACCCTATCCCATACACTAGCGCTAACCCTAACCCTAACTCTAAGCCTAACCCGCACCCTAAACCTAAACCTAACCGTAACCCTAACCATAACCCTTACCCATACCCTAACCCTAACCCATAACCTAACACTAACCCTAACCTTAACCATAACCCTAAACCATACCCTATCCCTAAAACTAACCCATAACATAACCTAAATCCTAACCCTAACCCGCACCATAACCCTATCCCTAATCCTAACCCTGACCCTAAACCTAACCCTAACCCATACCCTAAACCTAACCCACACCTAAACCTAACCCTAACCCGTACCCTAACCCTAAACCGTAACCTAAACCTAAACCTAACCCTAAACTTATCCCGTACACTAACCCTATCCCGTACCCTAAACCTAACCCTAACCTGTACCCTAACCCTAACCCTAACCCTAACCCTAACCCTATCCGTACACTATCCCTAACCCTAACCCTAACACTAACCCTAACCCATACTCTAAGCATAACCCTAAGCGTAAACCTAACCCTAACCTGTACTGTAACCCTAACCCGTACCCTAACACTAACCCTTACCCTAACCCTAAACCTAACCCGTACCCTAAACCTAAACATAACCCTTGACCTATACCGTACCCAACCCTAATTCGTAACCTAACCCTAACCCTAACCCGTACCTAAACCCTAACAGTAACCCTAACCATACTCTAGCGCTAACCCTAACCCTAACACTAAGCCTAACCCGCACCCTAAACCTAAACCTAACCGTAACCCTAACCATAACCCTTACCCGTACCCTAAACCTAACCCAAAACCTAACACTAACCCTAACATTAACCGTAACCCTAACCCGTACTATAACCCTAAAAATAACCCGTACCGTAACCCCAACCCTAATCCTAACCCGTACCATAACCCTATCCCTAATACTAACCCGTACCCAAAACCTAACACGTACCCTAACCCTAACTCTAACCCTAAGCCTTACCCTAACCCGTACCCAAACGGTAAACCTAACCCGTACCCTAACACTAACCCAAACCCGTACTCTAACCCTAACCCTAACCATAAACATAACCCAAACCCTAAACTTAACCCTAACCCTAACCCAAACCATAACCCTTAACCGTAAACTAACCCTAACACATACCCTAACCCTAACCCTAAACTTAACCGTAACTCTAACCCATACCCTAACACCAAAACTAACCCGTACCCTAACCCCAACCCTAACCCTAACCCGTACCCTAACACTAACCCTAAATCTAACCCTGACTCTAAACCTAACCCTAACCCTTACACTAATGCTAACACTAACCCTAAACCGCACCCAAAATCTAACCCTAACCCGAACCCTAACCCTAACCCGTGACCTAAACCTAACCATAACCCTAAACTTAACCTGTACGCTAACCCTATCCTATACACGAAACCTACCCCTAACCCGTATCCTAACCCTAAACCGTACCGTAACCCCAACCCTAAACCTAACCCTAAGCCTAAACCATACATTAAACCCAAACCTAACACTAACACTAACCCTACCCCATACTCTAAACCTAACCCTAACCCTAACCCTAACCCTAACACTAATCCTACCCGTGTTCTAACCCTAAACCTATCCCTAACCCTAACCCTAACCCTAACCCAAACACCAACCCTACCCCGTACTCTAACCAAACCCTAACCCTAACCCTAACTGTACTCTAACCCTAACCCTAAACCTCACCCTAACTCTAACCGTACTGTACCCCAAACCCGTACCATAACCAAAAACCTAACCCTTAACCTAACCCTATCCCTAATTCGTACCCTAAACCTAACCCTAACCCTGACCCTAAGCATAACCCTAAACCGTACCCTAAACCTAACCTGTACCCTAACCCTAAACCTAACCCAATTCGTACCCTAAACCTAACCCTAACCCGTACCCTAACCCTAAACCGTAACCTAACCTTAACCCTAAACCTAACATTAACCCGTACTCTAACACTAACCCGTACACTAACTATAACCCTAACCCTAACACTAACCCTAACCCGTACTCTAACCCTAAACCTAACCTTAACTCTAACCCTAACCCGTAATGTAACCCAAACCCTAAACCTAACCCTAACCCTAACCCGTACAGTAACCCTAACGTGTAACCTAACCCTAACCCTAACCCTAAACCTAACCCTAACCTTGACCCTAACCCTAACCCTAACCCAAACCCTAACCCTAAACCATAACCTAACCTTAACCCTAAACCTAACCCGTAACCTAACCCTAAATGTAACCCTAACCCTTACCCTAACCCTAACCCTAACATGCACACTAAACCTAATCCTAATCCTAGACCTAACACCTACACTAACCCTATCACATATCCTAACCTTAACCTTAACCCATAACGTAACCCTAACACTAACCCTAACCCTAAACCTAACCCGTACCCTAACCCTACCCGTAGCCTAACACTAACTCTAAACCTAACCCCTAACCCTAACCCTAACCCTTACCCTAACCTGTACCCAAATGGTAAACCTAACCCATACCCTAACACTAACACAAACCCGAACTCTAATCCAAACCCTAACCCTAACCCTAACCCTAACACGTACCCTAACCCTTCCCGTAGCATAACCCTAACTCTAACCCTGACTCCTGACCCTAATCCTAACCCTCACCCTTACCCTAACACTTACCCAAACGGTAAACCTGACACGTACCCTAACACTAAACCAAACCCGTACTCTAACACTAACCCTAACCATAACCCTAACAATAACCCACAACCTGAACTTAACACTAACCCTAACCCAAACCATAACCCTTAACCGTAACCTAACCCTAACCATACCCTAACCCTAACCCTAACCTTAACCTTAACCCTAACTCGTACCCTAACCCTAAAACTAACCCGTACCCTAACCCTAACCCTAACATTAACGATTACACTAACACTAACACTAACACTAACCCTAACCCTGACCCTAAACCTAACCCTAACTGTACACTAACCCTAACCCTAACCCTAATCCCGTACCCTAAACCTAACCCAAACCCGCATCATAAACCTAACCCAAAACCTAGACCTAACCCGTAGCCTAACCCTAACCCGTACCCAAACCTTAACAGTAACCCTAAACCATACCCTAGCGCTAACACAAACCCTAACCATAACTCTAACCATTACCTGTACCCTAACCCTAACCCATACCCTAACCCTAACCCTATACTTAACCGTAACCCTGACCAGTACCCTAAACCTAAAATTAACCCGGACAATAACGCCAACCCTAACCCTAACCCGTACCCTAACCCTAACCTTAATCCACACCTAAACCTAACCCTAACCCGTAACCTAAGCCTAACCCTAAAACTAATCTTAACCCGTACGCTAACCCTATCCCGTACCCTTAACCACACCCTAACCCGTAACTTAACCCTAAACCTAACCCCAAGCCTAACCCTAACCCTTACCCTAACCCTATCCCTAACGCTAAACCTGACCCTAAACCTAACCCTAAACCGTACCCTAACCCTAGCCCTAACCCTAACACTCACCTAAACCTAACCCTAACCAGTACCCTAACGCTAACCCATAACCTAAACCTAAACCTAACCCTATACTTAACCCATAAGCTAAACCTAACCCGTACCTTAAACCTAACCCATACCCTAATCCTAACCCTAAACCTAAACCTAACCCTATCCCGTACCCTATACCTAATCTGAACCCTTGACCTAACCCGTACCCAACCTTATCCCGTACCCTAACCCTAACCCTAACCCGTACCCAAAACCTAAGAGTAACCCTAAACCATATCCTACCGCTAAACGTAACCCTAACCCTAAGCCTAACCCGAACCCTAAACCTAAACCTAACCCTAACCCTAACCATAACCCTTACCCGTACCCTAACCCTAACCCATACCCTAACCCTAACCCGCACCTAAACCATACCCTAACCCGTACCCTAACCCTACCCGTAGCCTAATAGTAACTCTAAACCTAACCCCTAACCCTAACCCTAACCCTTACCCTAAGCCGTACCCAAACGGTAAACCTAACCCATAGCCTAACACTAACCCAACCCGTTCTCTAACCCTAACCCTACCCTAACCCTAACCAGCACCCTAAACTTAACCCTAACCCTAACCCAAACCATAACCCTTAACCGTAACCTAACCCTAACCCATACCTTAACCCTAACCCTAACCTTAACCATAACGCTAACCCGTATCCTAACCCTAAAACTAACCCGAACCCTGAACCCAACCCTAACCCTAACCCGTACCCTAACACTAACCCTAACCCAAACACAGACCCTAAACCTAACCTTATCACTTACACTAAACCTAACCCTAAACTAACCCGCGCCCTAAACCTAACCCTAACCCAAACTTAACACGTACGCTAATCCTATCCCGTACACTAAACCTAACCCTAACCCGTATCCTAAACCTAAACCTAACCCTAAGCCTAACCCATACATTAAACCTAACCCTAACCCTACACTAACCCAACCCCGTACTCTAAACCTAACCCAAACCCTAACCCTAACCCGTAGCCTAACCCTAACCCTAACCCTAACCCTAACCCTAACACTAACCCTAACCCGTCCTCTAACCATAACCCTAAACCTAAACCTAACCCTAACCCATACTCTTACCTTAACCCGCAACCTAACACTAACACTTACCCTAACCCTAAACCTAACCCGTACCGTAACCCTAAACATAAGCCTAACACGTACCCAATACCTAAGCCTAACACGTACCCTATCCCTAACCCTAACCCTAAACCGCACACTAAACCTAACCCTAACCCTAGACCTAACACGTACACTAACCCTATCCCGTAACCTAACCTTAACCCTAACCCGTACCGTAACCCTAACCCTAACGCTAACCCTAACCCGTACCCTAACCCTACCCGTACCCTAACCGTAACTCTAAACCTAACCCCTAACACTAACCTTAGCCCTTACCCTAATCCGTACCCAAACGGTAAACCTAACCCATAGCCTAACACTAACCCAAACCCGTTCTCTAACCCTAACCCTACCCTAACCCTAACCAGCACCCTAAACTTAACCCTAACCCTAACCCAAACCATAACCCTTAACCGTAACCTAACCCTAACCCATACCTTAACCCTAACCCTAACCTTAACCATAACGCTAACCCATATCCTAACCCTAAAACTAACCCGAACACTGAACCCAACCCTAAACCTAACCCGTACCCTAACACTAACCCTAACCCTAACACAGACCCTAAACCTAACCTTATCACTTACACTAAACCTAACCCTAAACTAACCCGCGCCCTAAACCTAACCCTAACCCATATCCTAACCCTAACCCCTAACCTAAACCTAACCCTAACTCAAACTTAACCCGTACGCTAACCCTATCCCGTACCCTAAACCTAACCCTAACCCGTATCCTAAACCTAAACCTAACCCTAAGCCTAACCCGTACATTAAACCTAACCCTAACCCTAACACTAACCCTACCCCGTACTCTAACCCTAACCCAAACCCTAACCCTAAACCTAACCCGTAGCCTAACCCTAAACCTAACCCTAATCCTAACACTAACCCTAACCCGTACTCTAATGCTAACCCTAACCCTAACCCTAACCGTACTGTAAAACTAACCCTAACCCTCACCCTAACCTTAACCCGTACTGTAACCCTAACCCGTACCAATACCCTAACCCTAACCCGTACCCAAACCCTAACCCTAAATCGTACCCTAACCCTAACCCTAACCCTGACCCTCAACCTAACCCTAACCCGTACCCTAAACCTAACCCTAAACCATACCCTAACGCTAAACCTAACCCTAACACTGACGTTAACCCTAACCCTAACTCGTACCCTAAGCCTAACCCATACCCTAAACCTATCCTTAATCCAAACCCTAACCCTAATCCGAACCCTAAACCTAAACCTAACCCTTGACCTAACCCCTCCCCAACCCTATCCCATAAACTAACACTCACCCTAACCCGTACCCAAAACCTAACAGTTACCCTAAACCATTCCTTAGTGCTAACCCTAACATTAAATCTAACCCTAACCCTAACCCGCACCCTAAACCTAAAGCTAACCCTAACCCTAACCATAATCCTTACTCGTACCCTAACCCTAACCCATACCCTAACCCTAACCCTAACTTTAACCGTAACCCTAACTCGTACACTAAACCTAAAACTAACCCGTACCCTAACCCCAACCTTAACCCTAACCGGTACCATAACCCTATCACTAACCCTAACCCTGACCCTAAACCTAACCCTAACCCGTACCCTAACCCTAACCCTAACCTGCACCTAAACCTAACCCGAACCCAGAACCTAAACCTAAACCTAACCCTAAACTAACCCGTATGCTAACCCTATCCCGTAACCTAAACCTAAACATAACCCGTAGCCTAACCCTAACCCTAACACTAACACTAACCCTAACCCGTACTCTAACCCTAAACCTAACCTTAACTCTAAAGCTAACCCGACTATAACCCTAACCCTAACCCTAACCCTAACCGGTACAGTAACTCTAACCCGTACCCTAAACCTAACCCTAACCCGTAACCTAACCCTAAACCGTACCCTAATCCTAACCCTAAACCTAACCCGTAACCTAAAACTAACCCTAACCCTAAACGTAACTCACACCTAAACCTAACCCTAACCCGTAACCTAAACCTAACCCTAACCCTAAACTTAACCCGTACGCTAACCCTATCCCGTACCCTAAACCTAACCCTAACCCGTAACCTAACCCTAAACCTAAACCTAAGCCTAACCTGTACATTAACCCTAACCCTAACCCTAACACTAACACTACCCCGTACACTAACCCTAACCCTAACTCTAACCCTAACCCGTACCCTAACCCTAACCCTAACACTAAACCTAACCCGTACTCTATCCCTAACCCTAACCCGTACACTAAACCACACCCTAAACCTAACTCATACCCTAACACTAACCCTAACCCTGACCCTAACCCTAACCATAACCCATACCCTAAACCTAACCCATACCATAAACCTAACCCTAACCCTAACCCTAACACTAATCCTACCCCGTACTCTAACCCTAAACCTAAACCTAACCCTAACCCTAACCCGTACCCTAACCCTAACCCTAACCCGTACCCTAACCCTAACCCTAACTCTAACTCAAAACCGTACCCTAAACGTAACCCTAACCCTTGTCCTAACCCGTACCCAACCCTATCCCGTAACCTAAACCTAACCCTATCCCGTAGCCAAACCCTAAGAGTAACCCTAACCCATACCCTAGCGCTAACCCTAACCCTAACCCTAGCCTAAACCGCACCCTAAACCTAAACCTAACCGTAACCCTAACCATAACCCTTACCCGTACCCTAACCCTAACCCATAACCTAACAATAACCCTAACCTTAACCGTAACTCTAACCCATACCCTAACCCTAAAACTAACCTGTACCATAACCCCAACCCTAACCCTAACCCGTACCATAACCCTATCCCTAATCCTAACCCTGACCATAAACCTAACCCTAACCCGTACCCCAACCCTAACCCGCACCTAAACCTAACCCTAAACCATACCCTAACCCTAACCAGTAACCTAAACCTAAACCTAAACCTAAACTTAACCCATACACTAACCCTATCCTGTACCCTAAACCTAACCCCAACCTGTACCCTAACCCTAACCCTAACCCTAAACCTATCCATACACTAACCCTAACTCTAACCCTAACACTAACCCTAACCCATACTCTAACCCTAACCCTAACCCTAAACCTAACCCTAACCCGTACTCTAACCCTAACACGTACCCTTACACTAACCCTTACCCTAACCATAAACTTAACCCGTACCTAACCCTAAACGTAACACTAACCCGAACCGAAACCCTAAACCTAACACGTACCCTAACCCTAACCCTAACCCGCACACTAAAACTAACCCTAACCCTAGACCTAACACGTACACTAAACCTATCCTGTACCGTAACCATAAACCTGACCCGTACCGTAACAATAACACTAACCTTACCCCGTAGTCTAACACTAACCCTTACCCTAACCCTAACCCGTACTCTAACCCTGACTCTAACGCTAACCCTAACACTAACCCTAACCCGTACTCTAACCCTAACCCTAACCCTAACTGTATTCTAACCCTAACCCTAACCCTCACCCTTACCCTAACCCGTACTGTAACCCTAACCAGTACCATAACCCTAACCCTAACCTTACCCTAACCCTAACCCTAATTCATACCCTAACCCTAATCCTAACCCTGACCCTAACCCTAACCCGTACCCTAAACCTAACCTGTACCCTAACCCTAAACCTTACCCTAACCCGTAACCTAAACCTAACCCTAACCCGTACCCTAAACCTAACCCTAACCCTAACCCTAACCCTGACACTAACCCTAACCCGTACCCTAAACCTAACCCATACCCTAACCCCAAACTAACCTTAACCTGTACCCTAAACCTAACCCTAACCTGTACCCTAACCCAAATCCTAACCCGTACCCTAAGCCTATCCCATACCGTAACCCTAACCCTAATCCTAACCCTAACCCTAACCCGTACCGAAACCAAACCCTAACCCTTTACCTAACCCGTACCCAACCCTATCCCGTAACCTAAACTTAAACCTAACCCATACCCAAACCCTAACAGTAACCCTAACCCATACCGTAGCGCTAACCCTAACCGTAACCCTAACCCTAAAACTGACCCTAACCCTAACCCTAAACCGTACCCTAAGCCTAACCCATACCCTAACCCTAACCCTAACCCAAACACCAACCCTACCCCGTACTCTAACCCTAACCCTAACCCTATCCCTAACCCGTACCCGTACCCTAACCCTAACCCAACCCTAATCCTAACCCTAACCCTAACCCGTACCCTAAGCCTAACCCTAACCCTTAACCTAACACGTACCCAACCCTATCCCGTAACCTAACCCTAACCCTAACCCACACCCAAAACATAACAGTAACCCTAACCCATACCCAAGCGCTAACCCTAACCCTAACCCCAACCCTAACCTGCCCCCTGAACCTAAACCTAACCCTAACCCTAACCATAACACTTACCTGTACCCTAACACTAAACCAAACCCGTACTCTAACCCTAATCATAACCCTAACCCTAACCCTAACTCGCACCCTAAACTTAACCCTAACCCTAACCCAAACCATAACCCTTAACCGTAACCTAACCCTAACCCATACCCTACCCTAACCCTAATATTAACCATAACCCTAATCCGTACCCAAACCCTAAAACAAACCAATACCCTAACCCCAACCCTAACGCTAACCCGTACACTAACACTAACCCTAACCCTAACCCTGACCCTAAACCTAACCCTAACCCTTACCCTAACCCTATCTCTAACCCAACCCACACCCTAAACCTAGCCGTATCCCATACCCTAAAGCTAAACAGTAACATAAACCGAAGCCTAACCCTAAACTTAACCCATTCGCTAAACCTATCCCGTACCCTAAACCTAACCCTAACCCGTACCCTAAACCTACACCGTAACCTAAACCGAACCCTAACCCTAAACTTAACCCGTTCGCTAACCCTATCCCATACCCTAAACCTAACCCTAACCGTATCCAAACCCTAACCTAACCCTAAGCCTAACCTGTACATTAACCCTTACCCTAACCCTAACACTAACCCTACCCCGTACTCTAACACTAACCCTAACCCTAACCCTAACCCATACCCTTAACCTATCCCTAACCCTAACTCGTACCCTAACCCTAAACCTAAATCTGACCCTTACCCTAACCCTAACCCGTACCATAAAACTAACCTATACCCTAAACCTAACCATAAACCTAACCCTAACCCTAACCCGTACCCTAAACCTAACCCTAACCCTTGACCTAACCCGTACCCAACCTTATCCCGTACCCTAAACCTAACCCTAACCCGTACCCAAACCCTAACAGTAACACTAACCCATACCCTAGCGCTAACCCTAACCCTTACCCTAAGCCTAACCAGCACCGTAAACCTAAATCTAACCCTAACCCTAACCATAAAACTTACCCATACCATAACCCTAACCCATACCCTAACACTAATCCTAACCTTAACCGTAACCCTAAACCGTACCCTAACCCTAAAACTAACCCGTACCCTAACCCCAACCCTAACCCTAAAACGTACCATAACCCGATCCCTAACCCTAACCCTGACCCTAAACCTAACCCTAACCCGTACACTAACCCTAACCCTAACCCTAACCCGCAACTAAACCTAACCCTACCCTGTACCCTAACTCTAACCCATAACCTAAACCTAACCCTAACCGTAAACTTAACCCATACACTAACCCTATCCCGCACCCTAAACCTAAACCTAACCCGTACCCAAACCCTAACCCTAACACGTACCCTAACCCTGAAACTAACCCTAACACTTTCCCTAACCCGTACCCAAACGGTAAAACTAACCCGTACCCTAACACTAACCCAAACCCGTACTCTAACCCTAACACTTACACTAACACTAACCCTACCCAGTACTCTAACACTAACCCTAACCCTAACCCGTACCCTAACCCTAACCCTAAACCTAACCTTAACACTAACTCTAACCTGTACTCTAACCCTAACCCTAACACTAACACTAACCCTACCCCGTACTCTAACACTAACCCTAACCCTAACCCTAACCCGTACTCTAACCCTAACACTAACCCTAACACTAACACTAACCCTAAACCGTACTCTAACCCTAACCCTAACCCTAACCCTAACCGTATTCTAACCCTAACCCTAACCCTCAACCTAACCCTAACCTGTACTGTAACCCTAAATCGTACCATAACCCTAACCCTAACCAGTACCCTAACCCTAACAATAATTCGTACCCTAACCCTAACCCTAACCCTGACACTAACCCTAACCCTAACCCGTACCCTAAACCTAACCTGTACCCTAACCCTAAACCTAACCCTAAACCGTACCCTAAACCTAACCCTAACCCGTACCCTAACCCTAAACCTAACCCTAAACCTGACAGTAACCCAAACCCTAAAACGTACCCTAAGCCTAACCCATACCCTAACCCTAACCCAAACCCTAAATCTATCCGTACTCGAACACTAACCCTAACCCGTACTCTAACACTAACCCTAACCCTAACCTAACCCTAACCCGTACTCTAAACCTAACCCGTACCCTAACACTAACCCTTACCCTATCAGTACACTAAGCCTAACCCTAACCCTAAACCTAACCCTAACCCGTACTCTAACCCTAACCCGTAACCTAACCCTAACCCATACCCTAACACAAACCCTAACCCTAACCCTAACCCGCACACTGAAACTAACCCTAACCCTAGACCTAACACGTACACTAAAACTATCCCGTACCGTAACCTTAACCCTAACCCGTACCGTGATCCTAACCTCAACCCTAACCCTAACCCTAAGCCTAAATGTACCCTAACCTTAACACTAACCCTAACCGGTACTCTAACTTAACCCTAAACCAAAACCTAACCCTTCCCGCACTCTAACCCTAACCCTAACTCGAAAACTAACCATAACCCTAACACTAACCTAACCCGTACACTAACCCTAACCCTAACCCTAAAACTAACCCTAACCCTTACTCTAACCCTATTCCGTACCCTAACACTAACCCTTACCCTAACCCTAAACCTAACCCGTACCCTAACCCAAAACGTAACCCTCACCCGTACCCAAACCCTAACCCTAACACGTACCCTAACCCTAATCCTGACCCTAAACCTAACCCTAACACCTACCCTAACCCTAACCCACACCTAAACCTAACCCTCACCCGTACCCTAACTCTAATCCATAACCTAAACTTAACCCTAACCGTAAAATTAACCCGTACACTAACCCTATCCCGTACCCTAAACCTAACCCTAACCTGTACCCTAAACCTAACCCTAACTCTAACCCTATCCATACACTAATCCTAACCCTAACCTAACACCTACCCTAACCCGTACTGTAACCCTAACCCTAACCCTAAACCTAACACTAACCCGTACTCTAACCCTATCTGGTACCCCAACACTAACTCTTACCCTAACCCTAAACCTAACCCGTACCTAACCCTAAACGTAACCCTAACCCATACCCAAACTCTAACCCTAACACGTACCCTAACCCTAACCCTAACAATTACCCTAACCCGTACCCAAACGGTAAACCTAAACCTTACCCTACCACTAACCCAAACCCGTACTCTAACCCTAACACTAACCTTAACACTAACCCTACCCCGGACTCTAACACTAACCCTAACCCTAACCATAACCCGTACCCTAACCCTAACCCTAACCCTAACCCTAACACTAACCCTAACCCGTACACTAACCCTAACCCTAACCCTAATAATAACCCTACCCCGTACTCTAACCCTTTCCCTAACCCTAATCCGTAACCGTACCCTAACGCTAACACTAACCCTAACCCTAACACTAACCATAACCCGTACTCTAACCCTAACCCTTACCTAACCGTACTCTAACCCTAACCCTAACCCTCACCCTAACCCTAACCCGTACTGTAACCCTAAACCATACCATAACCCTAACCCTAACCCGTACCCTAACCCTAACCCTAATTAATACCCTAACCCTAACCCTAAACCTGACCCTAACCCTAACCCTAACCCGTACCCTAAAACTAACCCATACCCTAACCCTAAAACTAACCCTAACCCGTACACTAAACCTAACCCTAACTCGTACACTAACCCTAACCCTAACCCTGTCCCTGACCCTAACCCTAATCCGTACCCTAACCCTAACCCATAACCTAAACCTAACCCTAATCCTAACCCTAACCATAACCCGTACCTAAACGTAAGCCTAACCCTTGACCTAACTCGTACCCAACCCTGTCCCGAAACCTAATCCTAAACCTAATCCATACCCAAACCCTAACACTAACCCTAACCCATACAGTAGCGCTAACCCTAACCCTAAACCTAACCCTAACGCTAACCCGCACACTAAACCTAACCCTAACCCTAACACTAACCATAACCCTAAACCGCACCCTAAACTTAACCCTAACCCTAAACCTAACCATAACACTTAACCGTACCCTAAACCTAACCCTAACTCTTATCCTAACCCTAACACTGACCCTAAACCTAACCCGTACCCTAACCCTAACCCGTACCCTAACCCTAACCCTAACCCTAACCCTAACTCTATCCGTACTCTAACCCTAACCCTAACCCTACCCCGTACTCTAACCCTAACCCTAACTCTAACCCTAAACCGTACCCTAAACCTAAACCTAACCCTAACACTAAACCTACCCCGTACTCTAACCCTAACCATAACCCTAACACTAACCCGTACCCTTAACCTAACCCTAACCCTAACCCTAACACTGACCATAACCCAAACCCTAACCCGTACCGTAAACCTAACCCATACCCTAACCCTAACCCTAAACCCAACCCTAACCCTATTCCGAACACTAACCTAACCCTAACCCTTGTCCTAAGCCATACCCAACCCTATCCCGTACCCTAACCCTTACCCTAACCCATACCCAAACCCTAAGAGTAACCCTAACCATACCCTAGCGCTAACCCTAACCATAACCCTAGCCTAACCCGCACTCTAAACCTAAACCTAACCGTAACCCTAACCATAACCCTTACCCATCCCCTAACCCTAACCCATAACCTAACACTAACCCTAACCTTAACCGTAACCCTAACCCATACCCTAACCCTAAAACTAACCTGTACCGTAACCCCAACCCTAACCCTAACCCGTAACATAACCCTATCCCTAATCCTAACCCTGACCCTAAACCTAATCCTAACCCGTACCCTAACCCTAACCCTATCCGTACTCTAACCCTAACCCTAACCCTACCCCGTACTCTAACCCTAACCCTAACTCTAACCCTAAACCATACCCTAAACCTAACCCTAACCCTAACACTAACCCTACCCCGTAATCTAACCTTAACCCATACCCAAACCCGTACCCTAACCCGTACCCTAACCCTAACCCTAAACCTTTCCCTAACCCTAACACTAACCCTAACCCTTACTCTAACCCTAACCCTAACCCTTACCCTAACTGTACTCTAACCCTAACCCTCACCCTAACCCTAACCCGTACTGTAACCCTAACCCATAACATAACCCTAACTCTAACCCATACCCTAACACTAACCCTAACTCATAGCCTAACACTAACCCTGAACCTAACCCTAACCCGTACCCTAAACCTAAACCACCCAAACCCTAAACCTAACCCTAAGCCGTACCCTAAACCTAACCCTAACCCTAACTCATACCCTAACCCTAACCCTAACACTGACCCTAACCCTAACCCGTACCCTAAACCTAACCCATACCCTAAACCTAATCCTACACCTAACCCTAACCATAACCCTTACCCTAAACCTAACCCTAACCCTTGAACTAACCCGTACCCAACCCTATCTCGAACCCTAACCCTAACCCTAACCCGTACCCAAACCCTAACAGTAACCCTAACGCATTCCCTAGCGCTAACCCTAACCAAAAACCTAATCCTACCCGCACCCTAAACCTAAACCTAACCCTAACCCTAACGATAACCCTTACCCATATCCTATCCCTAACCCATACCCTAACACTAACCCTAACCTTAACCGTAAACCTAACCCGTACCCTAACCGTAAAACTAACCCGTAACCTAACCCCAACCCTAACCCTAACCCGCACCTAAACCGAACCCTAACCCATACCCTGGCCTAACCCGTAACCTAAACCTAACCCTAACCCTAAACTTAACCTGAACGCTAAACATATCCCGTACCCTAAACCTAACCCTAAACCGTACACTAACCCTAACCCTAACCCTAACACTATCCGTACACTAACCCTAACCCTAAACCTAACACTAACCCTAACCCGTACTCTAACACTAAACCTAACCCTAAACCTAACCCTAACCCGTACTCTAACCCTAACCCGACCCCTAACACTAACGATTACCCTAACCCTAAACCTAACCCGTACCCTAAACCTAAACGTAACCATAACCCTAATCCTAAACCTAACCCTACCCCGTAATCTAACTCTAAACCTAACCCTAACCCGTACTCTAACTCTAACCCTAGCCCTAACCGTATTCTAAACCTAACCCTAACCATCACCCTAACCCTAACCCGTACTGTAAACCTAACCCGTACCATAACCCTAACCCTAACCCATATCCTAACCCTATCCTTACTCGTACCCTAACACTAACCCTAACCCCGACCCTAAAACTAACCCTAACCCGTACCCTAAACCTAACCCATACTTTAACCCTAACCCTAACCCTAACCCGTACCCTAAACCTAACCCTAACACTAACTCGTACCCTAAACCTAACCCTAACCCTGACCCTAAGCCTAAACCTAACCCGTACCCTAAGCATAACCCATACCCTAACCCTAAACCTAGACCTAACCCTAACCCTAACCCGTACCCTAAACCTAACCCTAACCCTTGACCTAACCCGTACCCAAACTTATCCCGTTCCCTAACCCTAACCCTAACCCTAACCCGTACCCAAACCCTAACAGTAACCCTAACACATACCCTAGCGCTAACACTAACCCTAACCCTAACCCTAACCTGGACCCCAAACCTAACCCTAACCTTGACACTAACACTAACCCTATCCCATACCTTAACCCTAAACCGTACCCGAACCCTAACCCTAAACCTAACCCATACCCTAACCCTAAACATAACCCTAGCCCGTATCCAAAACCTAACCCTAGCACGTATCCTAACCCTAAACCTAACACTAACCCTAGACCTAACACGTACACTAACCCTATCCCGTACCCTAATCTTAACCCTAACCCGAACCATGTCCCTAACACTAACACTAACCCTAACCCTAACCCTAACCCTACCCGTAGCCTATTCCTAACACTAACCCTAACCCCTAACCCTAAGCCTAACCATAACCCTTACCCTAACCCGTACCCAAACGGTAAACCTAACCCATACCCTAACACTAACCCAAACCCGTACTCTAAACCTAACCCTAACCGTAAACCTAACATGCACCCTAAACTTAACCCTAACCCTAACACAAACCATAACACTTAACCGTAACCTAACTCTAACCCATACCCTAACCCTAACCCTAACCTTAACCGTAACCCTAAACCATACCCTAACCCTAAAACTAACCCGTACCGTAAACCCAAACCTAACCCTAACCCGTACCCTAACACTAACCCTAACCCTAACCCTGACCCTAAACCTAACCCTAACCCTTACACTAATCCTAACCCTAACCCTAACACTAACCCTAACCCATACTCTAACCCTAACCCTAAACCTAAACCTAACCCTACCCGTACTCTAACCCTAACCCGTGCCCTAACACTAACCCTTACAGTAACCCTAAACCAAACCCGTACCCTAAACCTATACGTAACCCTTGACCTAACCCGTACCCAACCCAAATTCGTAACCTAACCCTAACCCTAACCCATACCCAAACCCTAACAGTAACCCTAACCATACCCTAGCGCTAACCCTAACCCTAACCCAAACCCTAACCCTCGCCCTAAAACTAAACCTAACCCTAACCATAACCATAACCCTTATCCGTACCCTAACCCTAACACATACCCTAACCCTAACCCTAAACTTAACCGTAACCCTGACTCGTACCCTAACCCTAAAATTAACCTGTACCAAACCCCAACCCTAACCCTAACCTGTACCCTAAACCGAACCCTAACCCTAACTCTAACCCTAACCCATACCCTAACCCGTACCCTAACCCTAAACCTAACACTAACCCTAACCCGTAACCTAAACCTAACCCTAACCCTAAACTTAACCCGTATGCTTACCCTATCCAGTACCCTAAACCTAAACCTAACCCGTAACCTAACCCTAAACCTAAACCTAAGCCTAACCCGTACATTAACCCTAACCCTAACCCTAACACTAACCCTACCCCGTACTCTAACCCTAACCCTAAATCTAACCCTAACCCGGACCCTAAACCTAACCCTAACCCTAACCCTAACCGTAACCCTAAACCTAACCCGTACTCTAACCCTAACCCTAACCCTAATCCTAACCATACTCTAACCCTAACCCTAATCCTCACCCTAACCCTAAACCGTACTGTAACACTAACCCGTACCATAACCCTAATCCTAACCCTAACCTTAAGCATAACCCTGACCCGTACCCTACCCTAAATCTAACCCGGACCCAAACCCCATCCCTAACCCTAACCCTTACCCTAAACCTATCCCTATCGGTAACCCTGACCTTAAACCTAACCCTAAACCGTACCCTAACCCTAACCTTAACCCTAACCCTAACCCAAACCCTAACTCTATCCGTACTCTAACCCTAACCCTAACCCTAACACTAACCCTAACTTGAACTCTAACCCTAACCCTAACCCTATACGTAATCCTAACCCATACTCTAACCCTAAACCATACCCTAACACTAACCCTAACCCTAACACTATCCCTAACCCGTACTCTAAACCTAAACCTAACCCTAACCCTAAACCTAACCCTAACCCGTACTCTAAACCAACCCGTACCTAACACTAACTCTAACTCTAACCTCTAACCCTAACCCTAACCCTAACACTTACCCTAACCTGTACCCAAACGGTAAACCTAACCCATACCCTAACACTAACCCAAACCCGTACTCTAACCCTAACCCTAACCTTAACCCTAAACCGTACCCTAAACTTAACCCTAACCCTAACCCTAACCATAACCCCTAACCATACCCTAACCCTAACCCTAACTCGTACCCTAAAACTACACCTACCCTAACCCTAACCCGTACCTTAAACCTAACGCGTACCAACCCTAACCATAACCCTAACCCCAACACTTACCCTAAACCTAACCCTAACCCTAACTCGTACCCTAACCCTAACGCCAATCCTGACCCTAACACTAACCCTAACCCGTACCCTAAACCTAACCCATACCCTAATTCAAACCCTAAACCTAACCCTAACCCTATCCCGTACCCTATACCTAACCCGAACCCTTGACCTAAACCGTTCCCAACCTTATCCCGTACCCTAGCCCTAACCCGGACCCAAACCCTACGAGTAACCCTAACCCATACACTAACACTAACCCTAACCCTAAGCCTAACCCGCACCCTAAACCTAAACCTAACCGGAACCCTAACCATACCCTTAAACTTACCCTAACCCTAACCCATACCCTAACACTAACCCTAACTTAACCGTAACCCTAAACTGTACCCTAACCCTAAAACTAACCCGTACCGTAACCCCAACCCTAACCCTAACCCGTACCATAACCCTATCCCTAATCCTAACCCTGACCCTAAACCTAACCCTAACCCGTACCCTTACCCTAACCCGCACCTAAACCTAACCCTAACCCGTACCCTAACCCTAAACTGTAACCTAAACCTAAACCTAACCCTAAACTTACTCTGTACACTAACCCTATCCCGTACCCTAAACCTAAACCTAACCTGTACCCTAACCCTAACCCTAACCCTAACCCTATCCGTACACTAATCCTAACACTAACTCTAACCCGTACTCTAACCTAACCCTAACCCTAAACCTAACCCTTACCCGTTCTCTAACCCTAACCCTAACCTTAACCATAACCCTTACCCGTACCCTATCCCTAACCGTTACCCTTTCACTAATCCTAACTTTAACCGTAACCCTAACCCGTACCACAACCCTAATACTAACCCGACCCTAACCGCAACCCTAACCCTAACCTGTACCATAACTCTATCCCTAACCCTAACCCTGACCCTAAACCTAAACCTAACCCGTACCCTAATCCTACCCGCACCTAAACCTAACCCTATCCCATACCCTAAACTAACCCGTAACCTAAACCTAACCCTAACCCTAAATTTAACCCATACACTAACCCTATCCCTTACCCTAAACCTAACCCTAACCCTAACCCTATCCCTAACCCTATCCGTACACTAACCCTAAAACTAACCCTAACCCGTACTCTAACCCTAACCCTAACCCTAAACCTAACCCTAACCCATACTCTAACCCTAAACCGTACCCCAACACTAACCCTTACCCTAACCCTAAACGTAATACGTACACTAACCCTAAACGTAACCCTAACCAGTAACCAAACCCTAACCCTAACACGTACCCTAAACCTAACCCTAACCCGTACCCTAACCCTAACCCTAACCCTAACCCTATCCGTACACTAACACTAACCCTAACCCTAAGACTAACCCTAACCTGTACTCTAACCTTAACCCTAACCCTAAACCTAACCCTAACCCGTACTCTAACCCTATCCCGTACCTTAACACTAACCCTTACCCTAACCCTAAACCTAACCCGTACACTAACCCTAAACGTATCTCTAACCCGTCCCCAAACCCTAACCCTAACACGTACCCTAACCCTAACCCTAACCCTAACACTTTCCCTAACCCGTACCCAAACGGTAAAACTAACCTGTACCCTAACACTAACCCAAACCCGTATTCTAACCCTAATCCTTACCCTAACACTAACCCTACCTCATACTCTAACCCTAACCCTAACCCTAACCCGTACCCTAACACGAACCTTAACCCTAACCCAAACCCTAACCCTAACCAGTACTCTAACCCTAACCCTAACCCTAACCCTAACCCTAACCCAAACTCTAACCCTAACCCTAATCCTAACCGTATTCTAACCCTAACCCTAACCCTCACCCTAACAGTAACCCGTACTCTAACCCTAACCCGTACCATAAACCTGACCCTAATCCGTACCCTAACCCTAACCCTAATTCGTACCCTAAGTCTAACCGTAACCCTGACCCTAACCCTAACCCTATCCCGTACCCTAAACCTAACCTGTACCCTAACCCTAAACCTAACCCTAACCCGTACCCTAACCCTAAACCTACCCTAATCCTGACCCTAACCCTAACCCTAACACGTACCCTAACCCTAAACCATAACCTAACCCTAACACTAACACTAATACTAAACCTACCCCGTACTCTAACCCTAACCCGTACCCGTACCCGTACCCGTACACTTAACCTAACACTAACCCTAACCCTAACGCTAACCCTTACCCGTACTCTAACCCTAACCCTAACCCTAACACTAACCCTAACCCTAATCCGTAACCTAACCTAAACCTAACCCTAAACTTATCCCGTACACTAACCCTATCCCGTACACTAAACCTAACCCTAACCTGTACTCTAAACCTAACCCTAAACCTAACCTTATCCATACACAAACCCTAACCCTAAAACTAACACTAACCCTAACCCATACTCTAAACCTAAAACTAACCCTAAAGCTAACCCTAACCCGTACTCTAACCCTAACCAGTACCATAAAACTGACCCTTACCCTAACCCTAAACCCAGTCCGTACCCTAACCCTAAATGTAACCCTAACACGTACCCAAACCGTAACCGTAACCTGAACCCTAACCCTAACCCGCAAACTAAAACTAACCCTAAACCTAGACCTAACACGTACACTAAACCTATCCGTACCGTAACCTTAACCCTAACCCGTACCATAACCCTAACACTAACCCTAACCCTAACCCTAACCCTAAACCGTAGACTAACCCTAAGCCGAACCCTACCCTAACCCTAACCCTCAATGTACCCTAACCCTAACCCTAACCCTAAACCTAACCCTAACCTAACACTAACCCTAACCCGTACTCCAACTTAACCCTAACCCTCAACCAAACCCTTCCTGTACTCTAACCGTAACCCTAACTCTAACACTAACCCTAACCCTAACACTATACCTAACCCGTACCCTAACCCTAGCCCTAACCCTTAACCTAACCCTAACCCGTACTCTAACCCTATCCCGTACCCTAACACTTACCCTAACCCTAAACCTAACCCATACCCTAACCCTACACGTAACCCTAACCCGTACCCAAAACCTAACCCTAACACGTAACCTAACCCTAACCCTGACCCTAAACCAAACCCTAACCCGTACCCTAACCCTAACCCACACCTAAACCTAACCCTAACACGTACCCTAACTCTAACCCATAATCTAAACCTAACCCTAACTCTAAACTTAACCCGTACCCTAACCCTATCCCGTACCCTAAACCTAACCCTAAACCGTACCCTAACCCTAACCCTAACCCTAAACATATCCGTACACTAACCCTAACCCTAACCCTAACACTAACCCTAACACGTACTCTAACCCTAACCCTAAACCTAACCCTAACCCGTACTCTAACCCTATCCCGTACCCCAACACTAACTCTTACCCTAACCCTAAACCTAACCTGTACCCTAACCCTAAATGTAACACTAACGCGTTCCCAAACTCTAACCCTTACCTGTACCCTAACCCTAACACTAACCCTAACAATTACCCTAACCCATACCCAAACGGTAAACCTAATCCGTACCCTAACACTAACCCAAACCCGTACTCTAACCCTAAACCTAACCATAACACTAACCCTAACCCGTACTCCAACACTAAACCTAACCCTAACCATAACCCGTACCCTAGCCCTAACCCTAACACTAACCCTAACCCGTACTCTAACCCTAACCTAACCCTAACTTAACACTAACCCTACCCCGTACTCTAACCCTAACCCTAACCCATACCCGTACCCGTACCCTAACACTAACACTAACCCTAACCCTAACACTAACCCTAACCCGTACTCTAACCCTAACCCTTACCCTAACCGTACTCTAACCCTAACCCTAACCCTAACCCTCACCCTTACCCTAACCCGTACTGTAAACCTAACCCATAACATAACCCTAACCCTAACCAGTACCCTAACCCTAACCCTTATTCGTAACCTACCCCAACCCTAACCCTGACCCTAATGCTAACCCTAACCCTTACCCTAAACCTAACCCATACCCTAACCCTAAACGTAAACCTAACCCATACCCTAAACCTAAACCTAACCCGTACTCTAACCCTAACCCTAACCCTAACACTAACCCTACCCCTTACTCTAACACTAAACCTAATCCTAACCCTAACTCGTACCCAAACCCTAAACCTAACCCTAACCCTAACACTAACCCTAACCCGTACTCTATCCCTAACCCTAACCATATTCTAACCCTAACCCTCACCCTAACCCTAACACGTACTGTAACCCTAACACATACCATAACCCTAAACCTAACCCGTACCCAACCGTAACCCTAATTCGTACCCTAACCCTAAAACTAACTCGTACCCTAACCCTAACCCTAACCCTGAACCTAAACCTAACCATAACCCGTAACCTAAAGCTAACCCATACTTTAACCCTAACCATAACCCTAACCCGTACACTAAATCTAACCCTAACACTAACTCGTACCCTAAACCTAACCCTAACCCATACCCTAACCCTAACCCTAAACTTAACCGTCACCCTGACCCGTACCCTAACCCTAAAATTAACCCATACACTAACTCCAACCCTAAACCTAACCCTAAACCTAACCCGTACCCTAACCCTAACACTAACCCGCACCTAAACCTAACCCTTACCCGTAACCTAAACCTAACCCTAACCCTAAACTTAACCCGTACACTAACACTATCCCGTACCCTAAAACTAACCCTTACCCGTAACCTAACCCTAAACCTAAACCTAAGCCTAACCCGTACATTAACCCTAACTCTAACCCTAACACTAACCCTACCCCGTACTCTAACCCTAACCCTAAATCTAACCCTAACCCGTACCCTAACCCTAACCCTAAGCCTAACCGTAACCCTAAGCCTAACCCGTACTCTAACCCTAACCCTAACCCTAATCCTAACCGTACTCTAACCCTAACCCTAACCCTCACCCTAACCCTAACCCGTACTGTAACACTAACCCGTACCATAACCCTAAAACTAACCCTAACCTTAAGCGTAACCCTGACCCGTACTGTAACCCTAAATCTAACCCGGACCCAAACCCCATCCCTAACCCTAAACCTTACCCTAACCCTATCCCTAACGCTAACCCTGACCTTAAACCTAAACCTAAACCGTACCCTAACCCTAACCTTAACCCTAACCCTCACAAAAACGTAACTCTAACCTGTACCCTAACCCTAACCCAAACCTTAACCCTATCCATACTCTAACCCTAACCCTAACCCTAACACAACCCTAACTTGAACTCTAACCCTAACCCTAACCCTATACGTAAACCTAACCCGTACTCTAACCCTAACCCGTACCCTAACACTAACCCTAACCCTAACACTATTCCTAACCCATACTCTAAACCTAAACCTAACCCTAAACCTAAACCTAACCGTAACCCGTACTCTAACCCAATCAGTAGCGTAACACTAACTCTAACTCTAACCCCTAACCCTAAACCTAACCCTAACCCTGACCCTCACCCGTACCCAAACGGTAAACCTAACCCGTACCCTAACACTAACCCAAACCCGTACTCTAAACCTAACACTAACCCTAACCCTAAACCGCACCCTAAACTTAACCCTAACCCTAACCATAACCATAACCCCTAACCATACCCTAACCCTAACCCTAACTCATACCCTAAAACTAATGCTTACCCTAACCCTAACCCGTACCCTAAACCTAACCCGTACCAACCCTAACCCTAACCCTAACCCTAACCCCTACCCTAAACCTAACCCTAACCCTAACTCGTACCCCAACCCTAACCCCAACCCTGACCCTCACCCTAACCCTAACCCGTACCCTAAACCTAACCCATACCCTAATCCTAACCCTAAACCTAACCCTAACCCTATCCAGTACCCTATACCTAACCCGAACCCTTGACCGAACCCATACCCAACCCTATCCCGTAACCTAACCCTATCCTTAACCCATACCCAAACCCTAAGAGTAACCCTAACCCATACCCTAGCGCTAAACGTAACCCTAACCCTAAGCTTAACCCGCACCCTAAACCTAAACCTAACCCTAACCCTAACCATAACCCTTACACGTACCCTAATTCTAACCCATACCCTAACCCTAACCCGCACCTGAACCGTACCCTAACCCTACCCTAACCCTAACCCGTAACCTAAACCTAAACCTAACCCTAAACTTATCCCGTACACTAACCCTATCCCGTACCATAAACCTAACCCTAACCTGTACCCAAAACCTAACCCTAACCCTAACCTTATCCGTACACTAAACCTAACCCTAACACTAACCCTATCCCATACTCTAACCCTAACCCTAACCCTAAGACTAACCCTAACTTGTACTCTAACCCTAAACCTAACCCTAAACGTAACCCTATCCCGTAATCTAACCCTAACCCGTACCCTAACACTAACCCTAACACAAACACTATTCCTAACCCGTACCATAACCCTAAACGTAACTCTAACCTGTACCCAAACCCTAACCCTAACATGTACCCTAACCCTAACCCGCACACTAAAACTAACCCTAACCCTAGACCTAACATGTACACTAAAACTATACTGTACCGTAACCTTAACCCTAACTGTTACCGTAATCCTAACACTGACCCTAACCCTAACCATAACCCTAACCCTAACCCTAACCCATAGACTAACCCTAACCTGAAACCGAACCCTAACCCTAACCCTAAACGTATCCTAACCCTAACCCTAAACCTAACCCTAAACCGTACACTAACACTAACCCTTACCCTAACCCTAAACCTAACCCATACCCTAACCCTAAACGTAACCCTAACCTGTACCCAAACCCTAACCCTAACACGTAACCTAACCCTAACCCTAACCCTAACCCGCACACTAAACCTAACCCTAAACCTAGACCTAACACGTACACTAAACCTATCCTGTACCGTAACCTTAACCCTAACCCGTACCGTAACACTAACCCTAACCCTAACCCTAATGCGTACACTAACCCTAAACCTAACCCTAAACTTACCCTAAGGCTAACCCTAACCCTAACCCTAACACTAACCCTAACCCGTACTCTAACCTAACCATAGCCCTAAACCTAACCCTAACCCGTACTCTAACCCTAACCCTAACCCTAACATTAACCATAAACCTAACACGAAACCTAACACGTACTCTAACCCTAAACCTAACCCTAACACTAACCCTAACCTCCTACTATAACCCTAACCCTAAACCTAACACTAACCCTAACCCTAACTCATACCGTAACCCGAACTCGTACCCTAACCCTAACCCTAACCTTAACCTATCCCCAACCCTGACACTAACACTAAACCTAATCCCGTACCCTAACCTGTATCTTAAACCTAACCCTAACCCTAGACCTAACCCGTACCCGAACCCTAACCCGTACCCTAACACTAACCCTAACCCTAACCCATACCGTAACCCTAACACTAACCCTAACCCGTACCCTAAACCTAACCCATACCCTATCACTAACCCAATGCCTAACCCTAACATACACCCTAAACCTAACCCTAACCCGAGACCTAAACCGTACCCTAAACCTATCCCATAACCTCACCCTAACGCTAAACTGTACCCTAACCCTAACACTAACACTAACCCTAATCCTAAACCTATCCCGTACACTAACCCTAACCCTAACCCTAACCCGTACCCTAACCCTAACCCTACACCTAACCCTAACCCTGACACTAACCCTAACCCTAATCCCGTACCCTAACCCTAACCCTAACCCGCATCCTAAACCTAACTCTAACCCTAACCCTAACCCTAACCGGTACCATAAACCTAACACTAACCCTAACCCGTACAAAAACCCTAATACGTACACTAACCCTAACCCGATTCCTAACCCTAACCCACACACTAAACCTAACCCTTACCCTAGACCTAAAACGTAGCCACAACCTATCTCGTACCCTAACCCTAACGCTAACCTGAACTCTAACCCTAACACTAACACTAACCCTAATCATAACCCTATCCCGTACACTAACCCTAACCCGTACCCTAACCCTAACCCGTACCCTCACCCGTAACCTAAAACTAACCCTAACTGTATGCTAACACGTACCAGAACCCTAACCCTAATCGTAACCCTAACCATAAACCTAACCCATACACTACCCCTCACCCTAACCCATACCCTAACCCTAACTCGTACCCTAACACTAACCCTTACCCTAACCCCTAACCCTAACCCTACACAGTACCTTATACCGAACCCTAACCCTAACTCTTACCCTAACCCTAACCCTAACCCTGACCCTAACCCTAACCCGTACCCTAACCCTAATCCGTACCCTAACCCTAACCCTAACCCTAATCCTAACCCTAAACGTAAACCTAACCCTAACCCATACAGTAACCCTAACCCGTACCCTAACCCTAAACCTAACCCTAACCATGACCCTAAGCCTAACCCTAAACCGTACCCTAACCGAAACAGTACCCTAACCCTAACCCTAAACCTAACCAGTACCCTAACCCTAAACATAACGCTAACCCGTACCCAAACCCTATCCCTAACACGTACCCTAACCCTATCCCTAACCCTAACCCGCACACTAAACCTAACCCTAACCCTAGACCTAACACGTACACTAACCATATCCCGTTGCCCAGCCTTAACCCTAACCTGAACCCTAAACCTACACTAACCCGTACCCTAACACTACGTGTGGCCTAACCCTAAATCTAACCCTAACCCCTAACCCTAACCCTAACCTAACCCTTACCCTAACCCGTACACAAACGGTAAACCTAACCCGTACCCTAACCCTAACCCTAACCCTAACCCTGACCCTAACCCTAACCCTAACCTGTACCCTAAGCCTAACCCATACCCTAACCCTAAACCTAATCCTAACCCTAACACAAACCCGTACCCTAAACCTAACCCTAACCCTTTAGCTAACCCGTAACCTAACCCTAACCCTAGCCTGTACCCAAACCCTAACAGTAACCCTAAACCATACCCTAGCGCTAACACTAACCCTAACCCTAACCCTAACCATTACCCGTACCCTAACCCTAACCGATACCCTAACCCGAACACTAAACTGAACCGTAACCCTGGCCCGTACACTAAACCTAAAATTAACCCGTACCCTAACACCAACCCTAACCCTAACCTGTACCCTAACCCTAATCCTAACCCTAACCCACACCAAACCTAACCGTAACCCGTAACCTAAGTCTAACCCTAACCCTAAAATTAACCCGTACACTAACCCTATCCCGTACCCTAAACCTAACCCTAACCCGTAACCTAACACTAAACCTAACCCGTATATTAACCCTAACCCTAACAATAACACTAACCCTAACCTGTACTCTAAACCTAACCCTAACTCTAAACCTAACCCGTACCCTAACCCTAACCCTAACCCTAACACTAACACTAACCCTACCCCGTACTCTAACCCTAACACAAACCCTAACCCTAAACCATACCCTAACCCTAACCCTAACCCTAACTCTAACACTAACCCTAACCGTACTCTAACCCTAACCCTAACCCTAACCCTAAATGTACTCTAACCGTAACACTAACCCTCACCCTAACCCTAACCGTACTGTAACCCTAACCCGTACCATAACCCTAACCCTAACCCTAAACTAATCGACACCCTGACCCGTAACCTAACAATAAAATTAACCCGTACCCTAACCCCAACCCTAACCCTAACCCGTACACTAAACCTATCCCTAACGCTAACCCTGACCCTAAACCTAAACCTAACACGGACCCTATCTCTAATCCTAACCCTAACCCTCACTTAAACCTAACCCTATCCTGTACCCTAACCCTAACCCATAACCTAAACCTGACCCTAACCCTAACTTAACCCCTATGCTAACCCTCTCCCGTACCCTAAACCTAACCCTAACCCTTACCCTAAACCTAACCCTAACCCTAACCCTATCCGCACTCTAACCCTAACCCTAACCCTAACCCTAACCCTAACCCTAACACTAACCCTAACCCGTACTCTAACACTAACACTAACCCTAAACGTAACTCTAACCCATACGCTAACCTTAACCTGTACCCTAACACTAACCCTAACCCTAACACTATCCCTAACCAGTACTCTAACCCTAAACCTAACCCTATCTCTAACCCAAACCCGTACAATAACCCTAAACCTAACCCTAACCCTAAACCTAACCCTAACCCGTACTATAAATCTATCCCGTAGCCTAACACTAACTCTAACCATAACCCCTAACCCTAAACCTAACCCTGACCTAACCCGTACCCAAACGGTAAACTTAACACGTACCCTAACACTAACCCAAACCAGAACTCTAACCCTAACCCTAACCCTAACCCTAAACCGCACCCTAAACTTAACATTAACACTAACGCTAATCATAACCCTTAACCGTACCTTAAACCTAACCCTAACTCGTAACCTAACCCTAACACTGACCCTAACCCTAACCCGTACACTAACCCTACCCCGTACTCTAACCTTATCCCTAACCCTAACCGTAACTGTAACCCGTACCCTAAACCTAAACCTAACCCTAACTCGTACCCTATCCCTAGCCCTAACCCTGACCCTAACCCTAAAACTAACCCGTACCCTAAGCCTACCCCATACCCTAACCATAACCCTAAACCTACCCCTAACCCTATCCCGTAACCTAAACCTAACCCTAACACTTGTCCTAACCCGTACCTAACCCTATCCCATACCATAACCCTAACCCTAACCCGTACCCAAACCCTACGAGTAACCCTAACCCATACACTAGCGCTAACCCTAACCCCAACCCTAAGCCTAACCCGCACCCTAAACCTAAACCTAACCCTAACCCTAACCATAACCCTTAAACGTACCCTAACCCTAACCCATAACTTAACACTAACCCTGACTTAACCATAACCCTAAAACGTACCCTAACCATAAAACTAACCCATACCGTAACCCCAACCCTAACCCTAACCCGTACCATAACCCTATCCCTAATCCTAACCCTGACCCTAAACCTAACCCTAACCCGTACCCTAACACTAACCCGCACCTAAACCTAACCCTAACCCGTACCCTAACCCTAAACCGTAACCTAAACCTAAACCTAACCCTAAACTTATCCTGTACACTAACCCTATCCCGCACCCTAAACCTAAACCTAACCTGTACCCTAACCCTAACCCTAACCCTAACCCTATCCATACACTAATCCTAACCCTAACCCTAACACTAACCCTAACCCATACTCTAACCCTAACCCTAAACCTAAACCTAACCCTACCCGTACTCTAACCCTAACCCGTACCCTAACACTAACCCTTACAGTAACCCTAAACCAAACCCGTACCCTAAACCTACACGTAACCCTTGACCTAACCCGTACCCAACCCAAATTCGTAACCTAACCCTAACCCTAACCCGTACCCAAACCCTAACAGTAACCCTAACCATACCCTAGTGCTAACCCTAACCCTAAACCTAACCCTAACCCTCGCCCTAAAACTAAACCTAACCCTAACCATAACCATAACCCTTACCCGTACCCTAACCCTAACCCATACCCTAACCCTAACCCTAAACTTAACCGTAACCCTGACTCGTACCCTAACCCTAAAATTAACCCATACCAAACCCCAACCCTAACCCTAACCCGTGCCCTAACCCGAACCCTAACCCTAACTCTAACCCTAACCCGTACCCTAACCCGTACCCTAACCCTAAACCTAACACTAACCCTAACCCGTAACCTAAACCTAACCCTAACCCTAAACTTAACCCGTACGCTAACCCTATCCAGTACCCTAAACCTAAACCTAACCCGTAACCTAACCGTAAACCTAAACCTAAGCCTAACCCGTGCATTAACCCTAACCCTAACCCTAACACTAACCCTACCCCGTACTCTAACCCTAACCCTAAATCTAACCCTAACCCGTACCCTAAACCTAACCCTAACCCTAACCCTAACCGTAACCCTAAACCTAACCCGTACTATAACCGTAACCCTAACCCTAACCCTAACCCTAACCCTAATCCTAACCGTACTCTACCCTAACCCTAACCCTCACCCTAACCCTAAACCGTACTGTAACACTAACCCGTACCATAACCCTAAACCTAACCCTAACCTTAAGCGTAACCCTGACCCGTACCCTAACCCTAAATCTAACCCGGACCCAAACCCCATCCCTAACCCTAACCCTTACCCTAACCCTATCCCTAACGCTAACCCTGACCTTAAACCTAACCCTAAACCGTACCCTAAATTAACCTTAACCCTAACCCTAACCCAAACCCTAACTCTATCCGTACTCCAACGCTAACCCTCACACTAACACTAACCCTAACTTGAACTCTAACCCTAACCCTAACCCTATACGTTACCCTAACCCGTACTCTAACCCTAACCCATACCCTAACACTAACCCTAACACTATCCCTAACCTGTACTCTAAACCTAACCCTAACCCTAACCCTAAACCTAACCCTAACCCATACTCTAACCCAACCCGTACCTAACACTAACTCTAACCCTAACCTCTAACCCTAACCCTAACCCTAACCCTTACCCTAACCTGTACCCAAACGGTAAATCTAACCCGTAACCTAAAACTAACCCAAACCCGTACTCTAAACCTAACCCTAACCCTAACCCTAAACCGTTCCCTAAACTTAACCCTAACCCTAACCCTAACCATAACCCCTAACCATACCCTAACCCTAACCCTAACTCGTACCCTAAAACTAACACCTACCCTAACCCTAACCCGTACCTTAAACCTAACCCGTACCAACCCTAACCATAACCCTAACCCCAACACCTACCCTAAACCTAACCCTAATCCTAACTCGTACCCTAAACCTAACGCCAATCCTGACCCAAACACTAACCCTAACCCGTACCCTAAACCTAACCCATACCCTAATTCAAACCCTAAACCTAACCCTAACCCTATCCCGTACCCTATACCTAACCCGAACCCTTGACCTAAACCGTTCCCAACCTTATCCCGTACCCTAGCCCTAACCCGGACCCAAACCCTACGAGTAACCCTAACCCATACACTAACGTTAACCCTAACCCTAAGCCTAACCCGCACCCAAAACCTAAACCTAACCGGAACCCTAACCATAACCCTTAACCTTACCTTAACCCTAACCCATACCATAACACTAACCCTAACTTAACCGTAAACCTAAACCGTACCCTAACCCTAAAACTAACCCGTACCGTAACCCCAACCCTAACCCTAACCCGTACCATAACCCTATCCCTAATCCTAACCCAGACCATAAACCTAACCCTAACCCGTACCCTAACCCTAAACCATAACCTAAACCTAAATCTAACCCTAAACTTACTCTGTACACTAACCCTATCCCGTACCCTAAACCTAAACCTAACCTGTACCCTAACCCTAACCCTAACCCTAACCCTATCCGTACACTAATCCTAACACTAACCCTAACCCATACTCTAACCCTAACCCTAACCCTAAACCTAACCCTACCCGTACTCTAACCCTAACCCGTACCCTAACACTAATCCTTACCCTAACCGTAAACCAAAACCGTACCCTAAACCTAAACGTAACCCTTGACCTAACCCATATCCTAAACCTAACACCTACCCTAACCCTAAACCTAAACCTAACCCGTACCCTAACCCTAACCCTAACCCGTAATCTAAACCGAACCCATACCCTAACCCTAAACCTAACCCTAACCCGTGCTCTAACCCTATCCCGTACACTAACACTACCCCTAATCCTAACCCTTGACCTAATCCGTAACCTAACCCTAACCCTAACCCGAACCCAACCCTTAACAGTAACCCTAAACCATACCCTAGCACTATCACTAACCCTAACCCTAACTCTAACCATTACCCATACCCTAACCCTAACCCATAACCTAACCCTAAAACTAAACTTAACCGTAAACCTGACCAGTACCCTAAACCTAAAATTAACCCGGACCCTAACGCCAACCCTAACCCTAACCCATACCCTAACCCTAACCCTAACCCTAACCCACACCTAAACCTAACCCTAACCCGTAATCTAAGCCTAACCCAAAACCTAAACTTAACACGTATGCTAACCCTATCCCGTACCCTTAACCATACCCTAACCAGTAAACTAACCCTAAACCTAACCCCAATCCTAACCCTAACCCTTACAGTAACCCTATCCCTAACGCGAACCCCGAACCTAAACCTAACCCTAAACCGTACCCAAACCCTAACCCTAACACTAACCCTCACCTAAACCTAACCCTATCCCATACCCTATACCTAATCCGAACCCTTGACCTAACCCGTACCCAACCTTATCCCGTACCCTAACCCTAACCCTAACCTGTACCCAAACCCTAAGAGTAACCCTAACCCATACCCTAGCGCTAAAACTAACCCTAAACCTAAGCCTAACCCGAACCCTAAACCTAAACCTAACCCTAACCCTAACCATAACCCTTACCCGTACCCTAACCCTAACCCATAAACTAACCCTAACCCGCACTTAAACCGTACCCTAACCCTAACCCGTAACCTAAACCTAAACCTAACCCTAAACTTATCCTGTACACTAACCCAATCCCGTACCCTAAACCTAACCCTAACCCTAACCCTATCCGTACACTAACCCTAACCCTAACCCTAACCCTAACCCTAACCCTAACATTAACCCTATGGCATACTCTAACCCTAACCCTAACCCTAAACCTAACACTACCCCAAACATGAACTCTAACCCTAACCCTAACCCTAAACATAACCCTAACCCGTAATCTAATCATAACCCGTACCCTAACACTAACCCTAAACTTAACACTATCCCTAACCCGTACCCAAAACCTAACCCTAACACGTACCCTAACCCTAACCCTAACCCGCACACTAAAACTAACCCTAAACCTAGACCTAACACGTACACTAAACATAACCCTAACCCGCACCCTAAACCTAACCATAACCCGTACTCTAAACCTAACCCGTAACCTAAACCTAACCCTAACCCTAAACTTAACCCGTACACTAACCCTATCCCGTACCCTTAACCTATCCCTAACCCGTATCCTAACCCTAACCCTAAACCTAAGCCTAACCTGTACATTAACCCTAACCCTAAACCTAACCCTAACACTAACCCTAAACCGTACTCTATCCCTAACACTAACCGTATTCTAACCCTAACCCTAAACCTCACCCTAAGCCTAACCCGTACTGTAACCCTAAACCATACCATAACCCTAAACCTAACCCGTACCCTAACCCTAACCCTAATTCGTACACTAACCCTAACCCTAACCCTAACCCCAACCCTAACCCTAACCCTAACCCTAAACCTAACCCTAACCCATAACCTAAGCCAAACCCTAACACTAAACTTACCCCTTACGCTAACCCTATCCCGTACCATTAACCTAATCCTAGCCCGTAAACTAACCCTAAACCTAACCCTAAGCCTAACCCGTACATTAACCCTAATCCTAACACTAACACTAACCCTACCCCGTACTCTAACACTAACCCTAACTCTAATCCTAACCCGTACCCTAACCCTAAACCTAACCCTAACCCTAACCCTACCCCGTACTCTAACCCTAACAAAAACCCTAACCTTAACCCTAACCCTAACCCTAACCTGTACTCTAACCCTAACCCTAACCCTAACCCTAACACTAACTCTTACCCTAAACCTAACCCTAACCCTAACCCTAAAACTAACCCTAAACCATACTCTAACCCTAAACCTAACCCTAACACTAACCCTACCCCGTACTCTAACACTAACCCTAATCCTAACCCTAACTCATACCCTAAACCTAACCCTAACCCTAACCCTAACCCCAACCCTAACCCTAACCCTAACCCTAAACCTAACCCTAACCCATAACCTAAGCCAAACCCTAACACTAAACTTACCCCTTACGCTAACCCTATCCCGTACCATTAACCTAATCCTAGCCCGTAAACTAACCCTAAACCTAACCCTAAGCCTAACCCGTACATTAACCCTAATCCTAACACTAACACTAACCCTACCCCGTACTCTAACACTAACCCTAACTCTAATCCTAACCTGTACCCTAACCCTAAACCTAACCCTAACACTAACCCTACCCCGTACTCTAACCCTAACAAAAACCCTAAACTTAACCCTAACCCTAACCCTAACCCGTACTCTAACCCTAACCCTAACCCTAACCCTAACCCTAACACTAACTCTTACCCTAAACCTAACCCTAACCCTAACCCTAAAACTAACCCTAAACCATACTCTAACCCTAAACCTAACCCTAACACTAACCCTACCCCGTACTCTAACACTAACCCTAATCCTAACCCTAACTCCTACCCTAAACCTAACCCTAACCCTAACCCTAAAACTAACACTAACCTGTACTCTATCCCTAAACCTAACCGTATTCTAACCCTAACCCTAACCCTCACCCTAACCCTAACACGTACTGTATCCCTAACCCATACCATAACCCTAAACCTAACCCGTACCCTAACCCTAACCCTAATTCATACCCGTACCCTAACCCTAACAGTGACCCTAACCCTAACCCGTATCCTAAACCTAACTCATACCCTAACCCTAAACCTAACCCTAACCCGTGCTCTAACCGTATCCCGTACACTAACACGAATCCTAATCCTAATCCTTGACCTAACCCGTAATCTAACCCTAACCCTAACCCGTACCCAAACACTAACAGTAACCGTAAACCATACCCTAGCGCTAACACTAACCCTAAACCTAACTCTAACCATTACCCGTACCCTAACCCTAACCCATACCCTAACCCTAACCCTAAACTTAACCATAACCCTGACCAGTACCCTAAACCTAAAATTAACCCGGACCCTAATGCCAACCCTAACCCTAACCCGTACTCTAACCCTAACCCTAAACCTACCAACACCTAAACGTAACACTAACCCGTAACCTAAGCCTAACCCTAAACCTAAACTTAACCCATACGCTAACCCTATCCCGTACCCTTAACCAAACCCTAACCCGTAACCTAACCCTAAACCTAACCCCAACCCTAACCCTAACCCTTAGCCTAACCCTATCCCTAATGCTAACCCTGAACCTAAACCTAACCATAACCCGTACCTTAACCCTAACCTTAACCCTGACCCTAACCCTAACCCTAACCCGTACCCTAAGCCTAACCCATACCCTAACCCTAAACCTAAACCTAACCCTAACCCTACCCGTACCCTAAATCTAACCCTAACCCTTAACCTAACCCGTAAACTAACCCTAAACCTAACCTGTACCCAAACCCTAACAGTAACCCTAAATCATACCCTAGCGCTAACACTAACCCTAACCATTACCCGTACACTAACCCTAACCCATACTCTAACACTAACCCTAAAATTAACCGTAACCCTGACCCGTACACTAAACCTAAAATTAACCTGTAACCTAACCCCAACCCTAACCCTAACCTGTACCCTAACCCTAACCCTAAACCTAACCCACAACAAACCTAACCCTAACCCGTAACCTAAGCCTAACCCTAACCCTAAACTTAACCCGTACGCTAACACTATCCTGTACCCTTAACCTAACCCTAAACCATAACCTAACCCTAAACCTAACCCTAAGCCTAACTCGTACATTAACCCTAACCCTAACACTAACACTAACCCTACCCCGTACTCTAACCCTAACCCTAACTCTAACCCTAAACCGTACCCTAACCATAACCCTAACCCTAACACTAACCCTACCCCGTACTCTAACCCGAACACAAACCCTAACCCTAAACCCTATCCTAACCCTAACCCTAACTCTAACACTAACCTTAACCCGTACTCTAACGCTAACCCTAAACCTAACCCTAACTGTACTCTAACCGTAACACTAACCCTCACGGTAACCCTATCCGTACTGTAATCCTAACCCGTACCATAAGCCTAACCCTAACCCTAAACTTAATGGTAACCCTGACCGTACCCTAACTCTAAAACTAACCCGTACCCTAACCACAACCCTAAACCTAACCCGTACTCTAACCCTATCCCTAACGCTAACCCTGACCATAAACCTAAACTAACCTGTACCCTATCCCTAACCCTAACCCTAACCCTCACCTAAACCTAACCCTAACCCGTACCCTAACCCTAAGCCGTAACCTAAACCTAACCCTAACCCTAAACTTAACCCCTATGCTAACCCTATCCCGTACCTTAAACCTAACTCTAACCCGTACACTAACACTAACCCTAACCCTAACCCTGACCCTAAACCTAACCCTAACCTGTACCCTAACCCTAACCCTAACCCTAACCCTAACACTAGCCCTAGCCCGTACTCTAACACTAACCCTAACCCTAAATGTAACCCTAACACATACGCTGACCCTAACCCGTACACTAACACTAACCCTAACCCTAACACTATCCCTAACCCATACTCTAAACGTAAACCTAACCCTATCTCTAACCCAAACCCGTACTATAACCCTAAACCTAACCCTAACCTTAAACCTAACCCTAACCCGTACTCTAACCCTATCCCGTAGCCTAACACTAACTCTAAACCTAAACCCTAACCCTAACCCTAACCCTTACCTAACCCGTACCCAAACGGTAAATGTAACCCGTACCCTAACACTAACCCAAACCCGTACTCTAACCCTAACCCTAACCCTAAAACTGAACCGCACCCTAAACTTAACCCTAACCCTAACGCTAACCATAACCCTTAACCGTACCCTAAACCTAACCCTAACTCGTACCCTAACCCTAACACTGACACTAAACCTAACCCGTACACTAACCCTAACCCATACCCTAACGCTAATCCTAACCGTATCCTTAACCCTAACCCGTACCCTAAAACTAACCCTAACCCTTGTCCTAACCCGTACCCAAACCTATCCTGTACCCTAAACCTAACCCTAAATCGTACCTAAACCCTCCGAGTAACCCTAACCCATACACTAGCGCTAACCCTAACCCCAACCCTAAGCTTAACCCTCACCCTAAACCTAAACCTAACCGTAACCCTAACCATAACCCTTAACCGTACCCTAACCCTAACCCATAACCTAACACTAACCCTAACCTTAACCGTAACCCTAACCCGTACCCTAACCCTAAAACTAACCCGTACTGTAACCCAAACCCTAACCATAACCCGTACCATAACCCTATCCCTAATCCTAACCCTGACCCTAAACCTAACCCTAACCCGTACCCTCACCCTAAACCGCACCTAAACCTAACCCTAAACCGTACCCTAACCCTAAACCGTAACCTAAATGTAAACCTAACCCTAAACTTATCCCGTACACTAAGCCTATACTGTACCGTCCACCTAACCCCAACCTGTACCCTAACCCTAACCCATAACCTAACACTAACCCTAACCTTAACCGTAACCCTAACCCGTACCCTAACCCTAAAACTAACCCGAACCGTAACCCAAACCCTAACCCTAACCCGTACCATAACCCTATCCCTAATCCTAACCCTGACCCTAAACCTAACCCTAACCCGTACCCTCACCCTAAACCGCACCTAAACCTAACCCTAAACCGTACCCTAACCCTAAACCGTAACCTAAATGTAAACCTAACCCTAAACTTATCCCGTACACTAAGCCTATACTGTACCGTACACCTAACCCCAACCTGTACCCTAACCCTAACCCTAACCCTATCTGTACACTAACCCTAACCCTAACCCTAACACTAACCCTAACCCATACTCTAACCCTAACCCTAACCCTAACCCTAAACCTAACCCTAACCCTAAACCTAACCCTAACCCGTACACTAACCCTAACCTGTACCCTAACACTAACCCTTACCCTAACCCTAAACCTAACCCATAGCCTAAACCTAAACGTAACCCTTGACCTAACCCATACCCAACCCTAATTCGTAACATAAACCTAACCCTAACCCGTACCCAAACCCTAACTGTAACCCTAACCATACCCTAGCGCTAACACTAACCCTAACCCTAAGCCTAACCCGCACCCTAAACCTAAACCTAACCGTAACTCTAACCATAACCCTTTCCCATACCCTAAACCTAACCCATAACCTAACACTAACCCTAACAATAACCATAACCCTAACCCGTACCATAACCATAAAAATAACCCATACGGTAACCCCAACCCTAACCCTAACCCGTACCATAACCCTAACCCTAACCCTAACCCTAATCGTACACTAACCCTAAACCTAACCCTAACCCTAACACTAACCCTAACCCGTACTCTAACCCTAAACCTAACCCTAACTCTAACCCTAACCCGTACTATAACCCTAACCCGTACCCTAACACTAACCCTAACCCTAAGAATAACCCTACCCCGTACTCGAAACCTAAACCTAACCCTAACACTAACCCGTAATGTAACCCTAACCCTAACCTAACCCTAACCCTAACCCGTACAGTAACCCTAACGCGTACCCTAACCCTAACCCTGACCCTAAACCTAACCCTAACTGTACACTAACCCTAACACTAACCCTAACACTAACACTAAACCTATCCCGTACTCTAACCCTAACCCTAACCCTAATCCTAACCCTAACCCGTACTCTAACCTTAACCCTAACCCTAACACTAAACATAACCCTAACACTAAACTTAACCAGTACTCTAACCCTAAACGTAACCCTAACACTAACCCTAACCCCCTACTATATACCTAACCCTAAACCTAACCCTTACCCTAAGCCTAATTCGTACCGTAAACCTAAACCGTACCCAACCCTAACCTTAACCCTAAACATAACCCTATTCCTGACACTAACCCTAACCCTAATCCTGTACCCTAAACTTAACACTAAAAGGCATCCGAAACCTAACCCTAAGCCTAGACTTAACCCTTAGCCTAACCCTAACCCGTACCCTAACACTAACGCTAACCCTAACCCTGACCCTAAACCTAACCCTAACCCGTACTCTAACCCTAACCCTAAACCTAACCCTAACCAATACCCTAAACCTAACCCATAACCTAAACCTAACCCTAACCCTAATCCTGTACCCTAACGTTAACCCTAACCCGCATCCTAAACCTAACCCTAAGCCTAGACTTAACCCTTAGCCTAACCCTAACTCGTACCATAACCCTATCCCTAACCCTAACCCTGACCCTAAACCTAACACTAAACCGTACCCTGACCCTAACCCTAAACCTAACCCTAACCAATACCCTAAACCTAACCCGTAACCTAAACCTAACCCTAACCCTAAACTTAACCCGTACGCTATCCCTATCCCGTACCCTAAACCTAACCCTAACCCGTATCCTAACCGTAAACCTAACGCTAAGCCTAACCCGTACATTAACCCTAACCCTAACCCTAACACTAACCCTACACCGTACTCTAACCTAACCCTAACCCTAACCCTAACCCTAACCCTAACCCAAACCCTAACCCGAACCGTAACACTAACCCTAAACCGTACTCTAACCCTAACCCTAACCCTAACCCTAACCGTACTCTAAACCTAACCCTAACCCTCACCCTTAACTTAACCTGTACTGTAACCCTAACCTGTACCAATACCCTAAACCTAACCCGTACCCTAACCCTAACCCTAACTCGTACCCAAACCCTTACCCTAACCCTGACCCTAAACCTAACCCTAACCAATACCCTAAACCTAACCCATAACCTAAACCGAACCCTAATCCTAAACTTAACCCGTACGCTAACCCTATGCCGTACCCTAAAACTAACCCTAACCCGTTCAGTAACCCTAACCCGTAACCTAACCCTAACCCTGACCCTAATCTTAACCCTATCCCGTATCCTAACCCTAAACCGTACCCTAACCCGAACCCTAAACCTAACCCATACCGTACACCTAAACGTAACCCTAACCCGTACCCAAACCCTAACCCTAACACGTACCCTAACCATAACCCATACCCTAACCCTAACCCGCACCTAAACCTAACCCAAACCCGTACCCTAACCCTAACCCGTAACCTAAACCTAACACTAACCCTAAACTTAACCCGTACACTAACCCTATCCCGTACCCTAAACCTAACCCAAACCCGTACCCTAACCCTAACCCTAACCCTAACCCTATCCGTACACTAACCCTAACCCTAACACTAACCCTAACCCGTACTCTACCCTAACCCTAACCCTAAACCTAACCCTAACCCGTACTCTAACCCTAACCCGCAACCTAACACTAACACTTACCCTAACCCTAAACCTAACCCGTACCGTAACCATAAACATAAGCCTAACACGTACCCAAACCCTAACTTAACACGTACCCTATCCATAACCCTAACCCTAATGCGCTAACTAAACATAACCTTAACCCTAGACCTAACACTTACACTAAAAATATCCCGTAACCTAACCTTAACCCTAACCCGTACCGTAACCCTAACACTAACCCTAACCCTAACCCTAACCCTAAGCCGTACACTAACCCTAACCTGAACCCTAACCCTAACCCTAACCCGTACCATAACCCTACCCGTAGCCTAACCGTAACTCTAAACCTAACCCCTAACCCTAACCCTAACCCTCACCCTAAGCCGTACCAAACGGTAAACCTAACCCATAGCCTAACAATAAGCCAAACCCATACTCTAACCCTAACCCTACCCTAACCCTAAACAGCACCCTAAACTTAACCCTAACCCTAACACAAACCATAACCCTTAACCGTAACCTAAACCTAACCCATACTTTAACCCTAACCCTAACCTTAACCATAATGCTAACCCGTATCCTAACCCTAAAACTAACCCGTACCTTAACACCAAACCTAACCCTAACCAGTACCCTAACACTAACCCGTACCCTAACACTAACCCTTACCCTAACCCTAAACCTAACCCGTATCCTAACCCTAAACGTAATCCTAACCCATACCCAAACCCTAACACTAACACGTACCCTAACCCTAACCCTATCCATACACTAACCCTAACCCTAACCCTAACACAAACCCTAACTGTACTCTAACCCTAACCCTAACCCTAAACTTAACCCTGAGCCTAACCCTAACCCTAACCCGTACCTTAAATCTAAGCCGTACACTAACCCTAACCCTAACCCTAATCCGTACCCCAAACCTAACCCTAACCGTAACTCGTACCCTAACCCTAACCCTAACCCTGACCCTAATCCTAATCCTAACCCTAAATCTAAACCTAACCCTAACCCGTACACTAAACCTAACCCTAACCCTTGACCTAACCCGTACCCAACCCTATCCTGAACCCTTACCCTAATATTAACCCATACCCTAGCTCTAACCCTAACCCTAACCCGCACTCTAAACCTAAACCTAACCCTAACCCTAACCATAACACTTAACCGTACCGTAACCCTAACCCATACACTACCCCTAACCCTAAACTTAACCGTAACCCTGACCTGTACCCTAACCCTAAAATTAGCCCGTACCTTAACCCCAACCCTAACCCTAACCAGTACCATAACCCTATCCCAAACCCTAACCCTGACCCTAAACCTAACCCTAACACGTACCCTAATCTTAACCCTACCCCTAACCCTAACGCTAACCCTCACCTAAACCTAACCCTAACCCGTACCCTAACACTAACCCGTAACCTAAACCTAACCTAACACTAAACTTAACCCATACGCTAACCCTATCCTGTAGCCTAAACCTAACCCTAACCCGTAACCTAACCCTAACTCTAACCCTAACCCTATCCGTACACTAAACCTAACCCTAACCCTAACCCTAACCCGTACTCTAACCCTAACCTGAACCCTAGCCCTAACCCTAACCCGTACCCTAACCCTACCCGTAGCCTAACCCTAACCCTAAATATAACCCCTAACCCTAACACTAACCCTAACCCTTACCCTAACCCGTATCCTGGCTGTAAACCTAAACCGTACCCTAATACTATCCCAAACCCGTACTCTAACCTTAACCCTAACCCTAAGCCGCACACTAAACTTAACCCTAACCCTAACCCAAACCATAAACCTTAACCGTAACCTAACCCTAACCCATACCCTAAACATAACCCTAACCTTAACCATAACCCTAACCTATACCCTAACTCTAAAACTAACCCGTACCCTAACCCCAACCCTAACCTTAATACTTCCCCTAACACTAACCCTAACCCTAACCCTGACACTAAACCTAACCCTAACCCTTACCCTAACCCTAACCCAACCCGCACCCTAAACCTAACCCTAACCCGTACCCTAAACCTACACCGTAACCTAAACAGAACCCTAAACCTAAACTTAACCCGTTCGCTAACCCTATCCCGTACCCTAAACCTAACCCTAACCCGTATCCAAACCCTAACCTAACCCTAAGCCTAACCCGAACATTAACCCTTACCCTAACCCTAACACTAAACCTACCCCGTACTCTAACCCTAACCCTAACCCTAACCTTAAATCGTAGCCTTAACCTATCCCTAACCCTAACTTGTACCGTAACCCTAACCCTAAACCTGACCCTAACCCTAACCCTAACCCGTACCCTTAAACTAACCCATACCCTAACCCTAACCATAAACCTAACCCTAACCCTAACCCATACCCTAAACCTAACCCTAACCCTTGACCTAACCGGTACCCAACCTTATCCCGTACCCTAACCCTAACCCTAACCCGTACCCAAACCCTAACAGTAACACTAACCCATACCCTAGCGCTAACCCTAACCCTAACCCTAAGCCTAACTAGCACCCTAAACCTAAACCTAACCCTAACCCTAACCATAAACCTACCCGTACCATAACCCTAACCCATACCCTAACACTAACCCTAACCTTAACCGTAACCCTATCCCGTACCCTAACCCTAAAACTAACCCGTACCCTAACCCCAACCCTAACCCTAAAACGTACCATAGCCGATCCCTAACCCTAACCCTGACCCTAACCCTAACCCTAACCCGTACACTAACCCTAACCCGCACCTAACCCTAACCCTAATTCATACCCTAACCCTAATCCTAACCCTTACCCTAACCCTAACCCTAACCCGTACCCTAAATCTAACCTGTACCCTAACCCTAAACCTAACCCTAACCCGTACCCTAAACCTAAACCTATCCCGTACCATAACCCTAAACCTATCCCTAACCCTGACCCTAACCCTAACCCGTACCCTAAACCTAACCCATACCCTAACCCCAAACTAACCCTAACCTGTACCCTAAACCTAACCCTAACCCGTACCCTATCCCTAATCCTAACCCGTACCATAAGCCTATCCCATAACGTAACCGTAACCCTAATCCTAACCCTAACCCTAACCCATACCTAAACCTTCCCTAACCCTTGACCTAACCCGTACCCAACCCTATCCCGTAACCTAACCTTAACCCTAACCCGTACCCAAACCCTAACAGTAACCCTAACCCATACCGTCATGCTAACCCTAACCCTAACCCTAACCCTAAACCTGACCCTAACCCTAACACTAAACCGAACCCTAAGCCTAATCCATACCCTATCCCTAACCCTAACCCTAACCCAAACACCAAACCTACACCGTACTCTAACCCTAACCCTAACCTGCACCCGTACCCGTACCCTAACCCTAACCCTAACCCTAACCCTAACACCAACCCTATCCCGTACTCTAACCCTAACCCTAACCCAAACCGTTACCAGTAGCCTAACCCTAAACCATACCCTAACACTAACCCTAAACTTAACCGTAACCATGACCCGTACACTAAACCTAAAATTAACCCGTACCCTAACCCCACCCTAACCCGAGCCTGTACCCTAACCCTAACGCTAACCCTAACCCTAACCCACACCAAACCTAACCCTGAACAGTAACCTAAGCCTAACCCTAACCCTAAACTTAACCCATAAGCTAACACTATCACGTACCCTAAACCTAACCCTAAACCGTAACCTAACCCTAAACCTAACCCTAAGCCTAACACGTACATTAACCCTAACCCTAACACTAACACTAACCCTACCCCGTACTCTAACCCTAACCCTAATTCTAACCCTAACCCATACCCTAAACCTAACCCTAACCCTAACCCTAAACCGTACTCTATCCCTGACCCTAACCCTAACCCTAACCCTAACCCTATCTGCACTCTAACACTAACCCTAACCCTAACACTAACACTAAACCTAACCCGTACTCTAGCACTAACCCTAAACCTAAACGTAACCCTAACCCATATGCTAACCCTAACCCGTACCCTAACACTAACCCTAAACCTAACACTATTCTTAAACCGTACTCTAACACTAATCCTAACCCTATCTCTGACCCAAACCCGTACTATAACCCTAAACCTAAGCCTAACCCTAAACCTAACCCTAACCCATACTCTAACCCTATCCCATAGCCTAACACAAACTCTAACCCTAACCCCTAACTCTAACCATATCCCTAACCCTTACCTAACCCGTACCCAAACGGTAAACCTAACCCGTTTCTTAACACTAACCCAAACCCGTACTCTAACCCTAACCCTAACCCTAACCCTAAACCGCACCCTAAACTTAACCCTAACCCTAACGCTAACCATAACCCTTAACCGTACACTAACCCTAACCCTAACTCGTACCCTAACACTAACACTGACCCTAACCTTAACCCCTACCCTAACCCTAACCCGTACCCTAATCCTAACCCTAACCCTAACCCTATCCGTACTCCAACCCTAACCCTAACCCTAGCCTGTACTCTAACACTAAGCCTAACTCTAACCCTAACCCGTACTTTAACCCTTAACCTAACCCTAACACTAACCCTACCCCGTACTCTAACCCTAACCCTAAACCTAACTGTAACAGTAAACCGTACCCTAACCCTAACCCTAGCCCTAACTCGTACCCTATCCCTAACCCTAACCCTGACCATAACCATAACCCTAACCCTAACCCGTTCCCTAAGCCTAACCCATAGCCTAACCCTAACCCTAACACTAACCCTACCCCATACTCTAACCCTAACACTAACTCTAACCCTAACCCGTACCCTAACCCTAACCCGAACCCTAACCCTAACCCTAACACTAAACCTAACCCGTACTCTAAACCTAACCCTATCCGGTACACTAAACCACACCCTAACCCTAACTCGTACCCTAACACTAACCCTAACCCTGACCCTAACCCTAACCCTAACCCGTACCCTAAACCTAACCCATACCCTAACCCTAACCATGACCATAACCCTAACCCCATCCTGTAACCTAAACCTAACCCGTACTTTTAACCTAAATCTAACCCTAACCCATACCCTAAACCTAACCCTAACCCTAACTCGTACCCTAAACCTACCCTAACCCTGACCCTAACCCTAACCCTAAACCATACACTAAGCCTAACCCATACCCTAACCCTAACCCTACCTAACCCGAAACCTAACCCGAAACCTAAACTTACCCCAAACCCTCTACCTAAACCGTACCCAAACATATCCCGTACCCTAACCCTAACCCTAACCCATACGCAAACCCTAACAGTAACCCTAGCCCATACCCTAGCGCTAACCCTAACCCTAACCCTAACCCGGACCCTAAACCTAAACCTAACCCTGACCCTAACACTAAACCTATCCCGTACCCTAAACGTAAACCGTACACGAACCCTAACACTAAACCTGACCCATACCCTAACGCTAAACGTAACCCTAGCCCGTACCCAAAACCTAACCCGAACCTTAACCCTAACCCTAACCCGTACCCTAACCCCACCTGTAGCCTAATCCTAACTCTAACCCTAATCCTAACCCTAAGCCCTACCCTAACGCTTACCCGAACCTGTACCCAAACGGTAAACCTAACCCATACCCTAACACTAACCCAAACCCGTACTCTAACCCAAACCATAACCCAAACCCTAACCCTAACCCGTACCCTAAACTTAAACCTAACCCTAACCGAAACCATAACCCTTAACCGTAACCTAACCCTAACCCATAACCTAACCCTAACCCTAACTTTAACCATAACCCTAATCCGTACCCAAACCCTAAAACTAACCCATACCATAACCCCTAACCTAACGCTAACCCATACCCTAACACTAACCCTAACCCTAACACTGACACTAAACCTAACCCTAACCCTTACACTAACCCTAACCCTAACCCTAACCCACACCTAAACCTAACCCTAACCCGTAACCTAAGCCTAAACCTAACCCTAAACTTAACCCGTACACTAACCCTATGCCGTACAATTTACCTAACCCTAACCCGTAAACTAACCGTAAACCGAAACCTAAGCCTAACCCGTACATTAACCCTAACCCTGACACTAACACTAACCCTACCCCGTACTCTAACCCTAACCCTAACTCTAACCCTAACCTGTACCCTAACCCTAACCCTAACCCTAACACTAACCCTACCCCGTACTCTAACCCTAACAAAAACCCTAACCCTAACCCATACCCTAACCCTAACCCTAACCCTAACACTAACCCTAACTCGTACTCTAACCCTAACCCTAACCCTAACCCTAAACCGTACCCTAACCCTAACCCAAACCCTAAAACTAACCCTAACCCGTATTCTAACCCTAACCCTAACCCTAACCCTAACACTAACCCTACCCCGTACTCTAACCCTAACAAAAACCCTAACCCTAACCCATACCCTAACCCTAACCCTAACCCTAACACTAACCCTAACCCGTACTCTAACCCTAACCCTAACCCTAACCCTAAACCATACCCTAAACCTAACCCAAACCCTAACACTAACCCTAACCCGTATTCTAACCCTAACCCTAACCCTAATACTAACCCTACCCCGTACTCTAACACTAACCCTAATCCTAACCCTAACTTGTACCCTAACCCTAAATCTAACCCTAACCCTAACACTAACCCTAACCCGTACTCTGTCCCTAACCCTAACCGTATTCTAACCCTAACCCTAACCCTCACCCTAACCCTAACCCGTACTGTAACCCTAACCCGTACCATAACCCTAACCATAACCCGTACCCTAACACTAACCCCAACCCTAACCCTAACCCATAACACAACCCTAATGCTAACCCTAACCCGTACCCTAACCCTAACCCATACCCTAACCCTAAAACTAACCCGTACCCTAACCCCAACCCTAACCCTAACCCGTATCATAACCCTATCCTTAACCTTAACCCTGACCCTAAGCCTAACCCTAACCCGTACCCTAACCGTAACCCGCACCTAAACCTAACCCTAACCCATACCCTAACCCTAATCCTAACCCGTTGGCTAAACCTAACCCTAACCCTAACCCTATCAGTACACTAACCCTAACCCTAACCCTAACCCTAACACATACCCTTACCATACTCTAACCCTAACTCTAACCCTAAACCTACACTGACCCTAACCCTAACCCTAACCCATACCTTAAACCTAACCCGTACACTAACCCTAACCCTAACCCTAATCCGCACCCCAAACCTAACCCTAACCATAACTCGTACCCTAACCCTAACACTAACCCTGACCCTAAACCTAATCCTAACCCGTACCCTAAGCCTAACCCATACTCTAATCCTAACCCGAAACCTAACCCTAACCCTACTCGTACACTAAACCTAACCCTAACCCTTGACCTAACCCGTACCCAACCCTATCCCGAACCCTTACCCTAACCCTAACCCATACCCTAGCTTTAAGCCTAACCCTAACCTGCACCCTAAACCTAAACCTAACCCTAACCCTAACCATAACCCTGAACTGTACCATGACCCTTACCCATACCCTATCCCTAACCCTAACCTTAACCCTAAACCTGACCTGTACCCTAACCCTAAAACTAACCCAAAACCTAACCCCAACCCCAACCCTAACCCGTACCATAACCTTATCCCAAACGCTAACCCTGACCCTAAACCTAACCCTAACCCGTACCCTAATCCTAACCCTATGCCTTACCCTAACCCTAACCCTCACCTAAACCTAACCCTAACCCGTACCCTAACACTAACCCGTAACCTAAACCTAACCTAACACTAAACTTAACCCATACGCTAACCCTATCCTCTTCCCTAACCTAACCCTACTCGTAACCTAACCCTAACCCTAACCCTAACCCTAACCCTATCCGTACACTAACCCTAACCCTAACACAAACCCTAACTGTACTCTAACCCTAACCCTAACCCTAAACCTAACCCTGACCCTAACCCTAACCCTAACCCGTACCTTAAACCTAACCCGTACACTAACCCTAAACCTAACCCTAATCCGTAGCCCAAAACTAACCGTAACCATAACTCGTACCCTAACCCTACCCTAACCCTGACCCTAATCCTAAACCTAACCCATACCCTAAGCCTATCCCATACTCTAATCCTAACCCTAACCCTAACCCTAACCCGTACACTAAACCTAACCCAAACTCTTGACCTAACCCGTACCCAACACTATCCCGAACCCTTACCCTAACCCTACCCCATACCCTGTCTCTAAACCTAACCCTAACCCGCACCCTAACCTAAACCTAACCCTAACAATAACCATAACCCTTAACCGTACCGTAAACCTAACCCATACCCTAACCCTAACCCTAAATTTAACCGTAACCCTGACCTGTATCCTAACCCTAAAACTAAACTGTACCCTAACCCCAACCCTAACTGAACCCGAACCATAACCCTCTCCCAAACGCTAACCATGACCCTAAACCTAACCCTAATCCTAACACTACCCCTAACCCTAACGCTAACCCTCACCTAAACCTAACCTAACACTAAACTTAACCCATGCGCTAACCCTATCCTGTACCCTAAACCTAACCCTAACCCGTAACCTAACCCTAACCCTAACCCTAACCCTAACCCTATCGGTACACTAACCGTAACCCTAACCCTAAACCTAACCCTAACCCGTACGCTAACCCTAACCTGAAACCTAACCCTAACCCTAACCCGTACCCTAACCCTAACCGTTTCCTAACCCTAACCCTAAATATAACCCCTAACCCTAACACTAATCCTAACCCTTACCCTAACCCGTACCCTGGCGGTAAACCTAACCCGTACCCTAACACTAACCCAAACCCGTACTCTAAACCTAACCCGCACCCTAAACTTAACCCTAACCCTAACCCAAACCATAAGCCTTAACCGTAACCTAACCCTAACCCATACCCTAAACATAACCCAAACCTTAACCACAACCCTAACCCGTACCCTAACTCTAAAACTAACCCGTACCCTAACCCCAACCCTAACCTTAATACGTACACTAACACTAACCCTAACCCTAACCCTACCCTGACCCTCAACCTAACCCTAACCCTTACACTAACCCTAATCCTAACCCTAACCCGCACCCTAAACCTAACCCTAACCCGTACCCTAACCCTAAACCATAACCTAAACCTAACCGTAACCCTAAACTTAACCCGTACGCTAACCCTCTCCCGTACCCTAAACCTAACCCTAACCCATATCCTAACCCTAAACCTAACCCTAAGCTTAACCCGTACATTAACCCTAACCCTAACCCTAACCATACTCTAACCCTAACACTAACCCTCACCTTAACCCTAACCCGTACTGTAACCCTATACCATACCATAATCCTAAAACTTACCCATACCCTAAGCCTAACCCGTACCCTAAACCTAACCCGTACCCTAACCCTAACCCGTACCCTAAACCTAACCCTAAACCTAACCCGTATCCTAACCCTAACCCTAACCCTGACCCTAACCCTACCCCTAACCCGTACCCTAAGCCTAACACTAAAACTAACCCTAATCCTAAACTTAACCCATACGCTAACCCTATCCCATACCCTAAACCTAACCCTAACCCGTATCCTAACTCTAAACCTAACCCTAAGCCTAAACCGTACATTAACCCCAACCCTAACACTAACACTTACACTAATCCTACCCAGTACTCTAACCCTAACCCTAACCCTAACCCTAACCCTAACCCTAACCGTAAACCTAAACTTAACCCTAACCCTAACACTAACCCTAACCCGTACTCTAAACCTGACCCTAACACTAACACTAACAATAACCGTATTCTAACACTAACCCTAACCCTCACCCTAACCCTAACACGTATTGTAACCCTAACCCGTACCAAAACCTTAACCTTAACCCGTACTCTAACCCTAACCCTCATACTCTAACACTAACGCTGACCCTAACCCTAACCCGTACTGTAACCCTATACCGTACCATAACCCTAAAACTAACCCGTACCCTAAACCTAACCCGTACCCTAAACCTAACCCGTACTTTAACCCTAACCCTAACCCTAACCCTAACACTAACCCTAACCCTAACCCTGACCCTAAACCTAACCCTAAATCTAACCCTAATCCGTACTCTAACCCTAACCCTAAACCTAAACCTAACCCTAACCCGTACTCTAACCCTATCCCGTCCCCTAACACTAACCCTTAACCTTACCCTAAACAAAACTCGTACCCTAACCCTAAACGTAACCCTAACCTGTACCCAAACCCTAAACCTAACACGTACCCTAACCCTAAACCTAACCCTAATCCTTACCCTCACCCGTACCCAAACGGTAAACCTAACCAGTATCCTAACACTAACCCAAGCCCATTCTCTAACCCTAACCCCAACCCTAACACTAACCCTACCCCGCACTCTAACACTAACCCTAACCCTAAACCTAACCCGTACCCTAAACCTAACCCTAACCCTAACACTAACCCTAACCCATACTCTAACCATAACCCTAACCCTAACACTAACTCTCCCCGTACTCTAACACTAACCCTAACCCTAACCCGTACCCTAACCCTAACTCTAAACCTAAACCTAACACTAACCCTAACCCGTACTCTATCCCTAAGCCTAACCCTAAGCCTAAACGTATTCTAACACTAACCCTAACCCTCACCCTAACCCTAACCCGTACTGTAACCCTAACCCATACCATAACCCTAAACCTAACCCGAACCCTAACCCTAACCCTAATTCGTACCCTGCCCTAACCCTAATCCTGACCCTAACCCTAACCCTAACTCGTATCCTAAACCTAACCCATACCCTAACCCTAAACCTAACCCTAACCGGTACCCTAAATCTAACCATAACCCGTACCCAACCCTAACCCTAACCCTAACCCTGACCCTAACCCTAACCCTAACCCGTACCTTAAGCCTAACCCATACCCTAACCCTAAACCTAATCCTAACACTAACGCTAACACGTAACCTAAACCTAACCCTAACACTTAACCTAACCCGTAACCTAACCCTAACCCTAACCGGTACCCAAACCCTAACAGTAACCCTAAACCATTCCCTAGTACTAACACTAACCCTAACCCTAACCCTAACCATTACCCGTACCCTAACCCTAAACCATACCCTAACACTAACCCTAAACTTAACCGTAACCATGACCCGTACACTAAACCTAAAATTAACCCGTACCCTAACCCCACCCTAACCCTAACCTGTACCCTAACCCTAACCCTAACCCACACCAAACCTAACCCTGACCAGTAACCTAAGCCTAACCCTAACCCTAACTTAACCCATACGCTAAACCTACCCCGAACAATAATCCTAACCTTAAACCGTAACCTAACCCTAAATCTAACCCTAAGCCTTACACGTATATTAACCCTAACCCTAACCCTAACACTAACCCTACCCCATACTCTAACCCTAACACAAACCCTAACCCTAAACCGTACTCTATCCCTGACCCTAACGTAACCCTAACCCTAACCCTATCCGCACTCTAACCCTATCCCTAACCCTAACCCTAACACTAAACCTAACACGTACTCTAGCACTAACACTAAACCTAAACGTAAACCTAACCCATACGCTAACACTAACCCGTACCCTAACACTAACCCTAAACCTAACACTATCCCTAACCCGTACTCTAACCCTAAACCTAACCCTATCTCTAACCCAAACCCGTACTATAACCCTAAACCTAACCCTAACCCTAAACTTAAACCTAACCCACTCTAACAATATCCCAAAGCCTAACACAAACTCTAACCCTAACCCCTAACTCTAAACCTATCCCTAACCCTTACCTAACCCGTACCCAAAAGGTAAACCTAACCCGTTTCCTAACACTAACCCAAAACCGTACTCTAACCCTAACCCTAACCCTAAACCGCACCCTAAACTTAACCCTAACCCTAACGCTAACCATAACCCTTATCCGTACCCTAACCCTAACCCTAACTCATACCCTAACCCTAACACTGACCCTAACCCTAACCCGTACACTAATCCTAACCGTACCCTAATCCTAACCCTAACCCTAACCCTATCCGTACTCTAACCCTAACCCTAACCCTACCCTGTACACTAACCCAAAGCCTAACTCTAACCCTAACCCGTACCTTAACCCTTAACCTAACCCTAACACTAACCCTACCCCATACTCTAACCCTAACCCTAAACCTAACTGTAACCCTAAACCATACCCTAAACCTAACCCTAACCCTAACTCGTACCCTATCCCTAACCCTAACCCTGATCATAACCTTAACCCTAACCCGTACCTTAACCCTAACACTAACCCTAACACTAAACCTAACCCGTACTCTAACCCTAACCCTATCCCGTACCCTAAACCACACCCTAACCCTAACTCGTACCCTAACACTAACCCTAACCCTGACGCTAACCCTAACCCTAAACCATACCCTAAACCTAACCCATACCCTAAACGTAACCCTAAACCTAACCCGAACCCTATCCCGTACCCTAAATCTAACACTAACCCTTGTCCTAACCCGTAACCAACCCTATCCCGTAACCTAACCCTAACCCTAACCCGTACCCAAACCCTAAGAGTAACCCTAACCCATACCCTAGTGCTAACCCTAAACCTAACCCTAAGCCTAACCCACACCCTAAACCTAAACCTAACCACAACCCTAACCATAACCCTTACCCGTAGCCGAAACCTAACCCATACCTAACACTAACCTTAAAATTAACCGTAACCCTAACACGTACCATAACCCTAAAAATAACCTGTACCGTAACCCAAACCCTAACCATAACCCATACCATAACCCTATCCCTAATCCTAACCCGTACCCAAAACCTAACCATAACACGTACCCTAACCCTAACCCTAAACCTAACATTACCCTAACTCGTACCCAAACGGTAAACCTAACCGATACCCTAACACTAACCCAAACCCGTTCTCTAACCCTAACCCGAACTATAACCATAACCCGCCCCCTAAACTTAACCCTAATCCTAACCCAAACCATAACCCTTAACCGTAACCTAACCCTAACCCATACCCTAAACCTAACCCTAACCTTAACCGTAACCCTAACCCATATCCTACCCCTAAAACTAACCCGTACCCTAAACACAACTCTAACCCTAACCCGTGCCCTAACATTAACCCTAACCCTAACCCTGACTCTAAACCTAACCCTAACCCTTACACTAATCCTAACCCTAACCCTAACCCGCACCCAAAACCTAACCATAACCCGTACCCAAACCCTAACCCATAACCTAAACCTAACCATAACCCTAAACTTAACCCGTACGCTAACCCTATCCCGTACCCTACACCTAACCCTAAACAGTATCCTAACCCTAAAGCTAACCCTAAGCCTAAACCGTACATTAATCCCAAACCTAACACTAACACTAACCCTACACCGTACTCTAACCCTAACCCTAACCCGTACACTAACCCTAACCCTAACCCTAACCCTAACACTAATCCTACCCCGTACTCTAACCCTAAACCTAACCCTAACCCCAACCCTAACCCGTACCCTAACCCTAACCCTAACCCTAACCCTAACACTAACTGTATTCTTACCCTAACCCCAAACCTCACCCTAACCCTAACCCGTACTGTAACCCTAACCCATAGCATAACCCTAAACCTAACCCGTACCCTAACCCTAACCCTAACTCGTACCCTAAACCTAACCCTAACCCTGACCCTAACCCTAACCCTAACCCGTACCCTAAACCTAACCCGTACTTTAAACCTAACCTTAAGACTAACCCGTACCCTAAACGTAACCCTAAACCTAACTCGTACTGTAAACCTACCCTAACCCTGACCCTAACCCTAACCCTAACCCATACCCTAAGCCTAACCCACTCCCACCCTAACCCTAAACCTAACCCTAACCCTAAACCATACCCTAAACGTAACCCTAACCCTCTTCCTAACCCGTACCCAAACCTATCCCGTAACCTAACCCTAACCCTAACCCGTACCCAAACCCTAACAGTAACCCTAACCTATAACCTAGCGCTATCCCCAACCCTAACCCTAACCCGGACCCTAAACATAACCCTTACCCTGACCCTAAAACTAACCCTATCCCGTACCCTAACCCTAAACCGTACACGAACACTAACCCTAAAGCTAACCCATACCCTAACCCTAAATGTAACTCTAGCCCTTACCCAAACCCTAACCCAAAACTTAACCCTAACACTAACCCGTACCCTAACCCTACCCGTAGCTTAATCCTAACTCTAAACCTAACCCCTAAAACTAAGCCTAACCCTAACCCTTACCTGAACACGTACCCAAATGGTAAACCTAACCCGTACCATAACACTAAACCAAACCTGTACTCTAACCCTAACCATAACCCTAACCCTAACCCTAACACGCACCCTAACACTAACCCTAAACCATACTCTAACCCTAACTCTAACCCTAACCGTATTCTAACCCTAACCCTAACCCTAACCCTCACCCTTACCCTAACCCGTACTGTAACCCTAACCCGTACCATAACCCTAACCCTAACCCGTACCCTAACCCTAACGCTAATTCGTACCCTAACCCTAATCCTAACACTTACTGTAACCCTAACCCTAACCCGTACCCTAACCCTAACCCTAACCCTAACCCTGACCCTAAACCTAACCCGTACCCTAAACCTAACCCATACCCTAACCCCAAATTAACCCTAACCTGTACCCTAAAATTAACCCTAACCCGTACCCTAACCCTAATCCTAACCCGTACCCTAAGCCTATCCCATACCGTAACCCTAACCCTAATCCTAACCCTAACCCTAACCCGTACCTAAACCTAACACTAACCCTTGACCTAACCCGTACCCAACCCTATCCCGTAACCTAACATTAACCCTAACCCGTACCCAAACCCTAAGAGTAACCCTAACCCATACCGTAGCGCTAACCCTAACCCTAACCCTAACCCTAAACCTGACCCTAACCCTAACCCTAAACCGTACACTACACCTAACCCATACCCTAACCCTAACCCTAACCCTAACCAAAACACCAACCTTACCCTGTACTCTATCCCTAACCCTAACCCTAACCCTGACCCGTACCCGTACCCTAACCCTAACCCTAAACCTAACCCTAACACCACCTATCCCATACTCTAACCCTAACCCTAACCCTAACCCTAACTGTACTCTAAGCCTTACCCTAAACCTCACCCTAACCCTAACCCGTACTGTAACCCAAACCTGTACCATAACCCTAAACCTAACCCTTACGCTAACCCTAAACCTAATTCGTACACTAACCCTAACCCTAAACCTGACTCTAACCCTAACCCTAACCCGTACCCTAAACCTAACCTGTACCTTAACCCTAAACCTAACCCGAACTGTACCCTAAACCTAACCCTAACACGTACCCTAACCCTAACCCTAACTCTAAACCTAACCCGTACCCTAAGCCTAACCCATACCCTAACCCTAACCCTAATCCTAACCCTAACCCTAACCCGTACCCTAAACCGAACCCTAACCCTTGACCTAACACGTACCCAACCCTATCCCGTAACCTAACCCTAACCCTAAACCGTACCCAAAACCTAACAGTAACCCTAACCGATACCCAGGCGCTAACCCAAACCCTAACTCTAACCCTAACCCGCCCCCTAAACCTAAACCTAACCCTAAACCTAACCATAACACTTACCCGTACCCTAACCCTAACCCAAACCCTAAACCAAACCCTAAACTTAACCGTAAACCTGACCCATACCCTAACCCTAAAATTAACCCGTACCCTAACCCCAACCCTAACCCTAATTCGTAACCTAAACCTAACCCTAACCCTAACCTAACATACACCTAAACCTAACCCTAACCTGTAACCTACACCTAACCCTAACCCTAAACTTAACCCGTCCGCTAACCCTATCCCGTAACCTAAACCTAACCCTAACCCGTAACCTAACCCTAAACCTAACCCTAAGCCTAACCTGTACATTAACCCTAACCCTAACCCTAACACTAATGCTACCCTGTACTCTAACCCTAACCCTAACTCTAACCCTAACCCATACCCTAACCTTAACCCTAACCCTAACACTAAACCTAACCCGTACTCTAACACTAACCAGAACCCGTACCCTAAACCACACCCTAACCCTAACTCGTACCCTAACACTAAGGTAACCCTGACCCTAAAACTAACCCTAACCCGTACCCTAAACCTAACCCCTACCCTAAACCTAACCCTAAACCTAACCCTAACGCTATCCCGTACCCTAAATCTAACCCTAACCCTTGTCCTAACCCGTACCCAACCCTATGCCGTAACCTAACCCTAACCCTAACCCGTACCCAAACCCTAAGAGTAACCCTAACCCATACTCTAGCGCTAACCCTAACCCTAACCCTAAGACTAACCCGCACCCTAAACCTAAACCTAACCGTAACCCTAACCATAACCCTTACCCGTAGCCTAAACTTAACCCATACCTAACACTAACCCTAACATTAACCGTAACCCTAGCCGGTACCATAAACCTAAAAATAACCTGTACCGTAACCCCAACTCTAACCCTAACCCGTACCATAACCCTATCCCTAATCCTAACCCATACCCAAAACCTAACCATAACACGTACCCTAAACCTAACCCTAACCCTAAACCTTACCCTAACCCGTACCCAAACGGTAAACCTAACCCGTACCCTAACCCTAACCCTAACTCATACCCTAACCCTAACCCTAACCCTCACCATAACCGTAATCCGAACCCATACCCTAAACCTAACCCGTACTTTAAACCTAACCCTAACCCACACCCGTACCCTAAACCTATCCCTAACCCTAACTCGTACCCTAAACCTACCCTAACCCTGACCCTAAACCTAACCCTAACCCATACCCTAAGCCTAACCCATACCCTAACCCTAACCCTAAACCTAAACCTAACCCTAAACCGTACCCTAAACGTAACCCTAACCCTCTACCTAACCCATGCCCAAACCTATCCCATAACCTAACCCTAACCCTAACCCGTACCCAAACCCTAAGAGTAACCCTAACCCATGCCCTAGCGCTAACCGTAACCCTAACCCTAACCCGGACCCTAAACCTAACTCTTACCCTGACCCTAACACTAACCCTATCCCGTACCCTAACCCTAAACCGTACACGAACACTAACCCTAAACCTAACCCATACCCTAACCCTAAACGTAACCCTAGGCCGTACCCAAACCCTAACCCGAACCTTAACCCTAACCCTAACCCGTACCCTAACCCTACCCGTAGCCTAATCCTAAACCTAACCCTAACCCCTAAATCTAAGCCTAACCTAACCCTTACCCGAACCCGTACCCAAACGGTAAACCTAACCCATACCCTAACACTAACCCAAACCCGTACTCTAACCCTAACCATAACGCTAACCCTAACCCTAACTCGCACCCTAATCTTAACCCTAACTCTAACCCAAACCAAAACCCTTAACCATAACCTAACCCTAACCCATAACCTAACCCTCACCCTAACCTTAACCATAACCCTAATCCGTACCCAAACCCTAAAACTAACCCATACCCTAACCCCAACCTTAATGCTAACCCGTACCCTAACACTAACCCTAACCCTAACCCTGACCCTAAACCTAACCCTAACCCTTACCCTAACCCTAACCCAACCCGCACCCTAAACCTAACCCTAACCCGTACCCTAAAGCTAAACCGTAACCTAAACCGAACCCTAACCCTAAACTTAACCCATTCGCTAACCCTATCCCGTACCCTAAACCTAACCCTAACCCGTACCCTAAACCTACACTGTAACCAAAACCGAACCCTAACCCTAAACTTAACCCATTCGCTAACCCTATCCCGTACCCTAAACCTAACCCTAACCCGTAACCTAACCCTAAACCTAACCCTAAGCCTAACCTGTACATTAACCCTAACCCTAACCCTAACACTAATCCTACCCCGTACTCTAACCCTAACCCTAACTCTAACCCTAACCCGTACCCTAACCCTAACCCTAACCCTAACCCTAACACTAAACCTAACCCGTACTCTAACACTAACCCTAACCCGTACCCTAAACCACACCCTAACCCTAACTCGTACCCTAACACTAAGCTAACCCTGACCCTAAAACTAACCCTAACCCGTACCCTAAACCTAACCCATACCCTAAACCTAACCCTAAACCTAACCCTAACGCTATCCCGTACCCTAAATCTAACCCTAACCCTTGTCCTAACCCGTACCCAACCCTATGCCGTAATCTAACCCTAACCCTAACCCGTACCCAAACCCTAAGAGTAACCCTAACCCATACTCTAGCGCTAACCCTAACCCTAACCCTAAGACTAACCCGCACCCTAAACCTAAACCTAACCGTAACCCTAACCATAACCCTTACCCATAGCCTAAACTTAACCCATACCTAACACTAACCCTAACATTAACCGTAACCCTAGCCGGTACCATAAACCTAAAAATAACCCGTACCGTAACCCCAACCCTAACCCTAACCCGTACCATAAACCTATCCCTAATCCTAACCCATACCCAAAACCTAACCATAACACGTACCCTAACCCTAACCCTAACCCTAAACCTTACCCTAACCCGTACCCAAACGGTAAACCTAACCCGTACCCTAACCCTAACCCTAACTCATACCCTAACCCTAACCCTAACCCTGACCATAACCCTAACCCTAACCCAACCCTAAACCTAACCCGTACTTTAAACCTAACCCTAACCCACACCCGTACCCTAAACCTATCCCTAACCCTAACTCGTACCCTAAACCTACCCTAACCCTGACCCTAAACCTAACCCTAACCCATACCCTAAGCCTAACCCATACCCTAACACTAACCCTAAACCTAACCCTAAACTGTACCCTAAACGTAACCCTAACCCTCTACCTAACCCATGCCCAAACTTATCCCATAACCTAACCCTAACCCTAACCCGTACCCAAACCCTAAAAGTAACCCTAACCCATGCCCTAGCGCTACCCGTAACCCTAACCCTAACCCGGACCCTAAACCTAACTCTTACCCTGACCCTAACACTAACCCTATCCCGTACCCTAACCCTAAACCGTACACGAACACTAACCCTAAACCTAATCCATACCCTAACCCTAAACGTAACCCTAGGCCGTACCCAAACCCTAACCCGAACCTTAACCCTAACCCTAACCCATACCCTAACCCTACCCGTAGCCTAATCCTAAACCTAACCCTAACCCCTAAACCTAAGCCTAACCTAACCCTTACCCGAACCCGTACCCAAATGGTAAACCTAACCCGTACCCTAACACTAACCCAAACCCGTACTCTAACCCTAACCATAACGCTAACCCTAACCCTAACTCGCACCCTAATCTTAACCCTAACCCTAACCCAAACCATAACCCTTAACCCTAACCTAACCCTAACCCATAACCTAACCCTCACCCTAACCTTAACCATAACCCTAATCTGTACCCAAACCCTAAAACTAACCCATACCCTAACCCCAACCTTAATGCTAACCCGTACCCTAACACTAACCCTAACCCTAACCCTGACCCTAAACCTAACCCTAACCCTTACCCTAACCCTAACCCAACCCGCACCCTAAACCTAACCCTAACCCGTACCCTAAAGCTAAACCGTAACCTAAACCGAACCCTAACCCTAAACTTAACCCATTCGCTAACCCTATCCCGTACCCTAAACCTAACCCTAACCCGTACCCTAAACCTACACTGTAACCAAAACCGAACCCTAACCCTAAACTTAACCCATTCGCTAACCCTATCCCATACCCTAAACCTAACCCTAACCCGTATCCAAACCCTAACCTAACCCTAAGACTAACCCGTACATTAACCCTTACCCTAACCCTAACACTAACCCTACCCTGTACTCTAACCCTAACCCTAACACTAACCCTAATCCGTACCCTTAACCTATCCCTAAACCTAACTCGTACCCTAACCCTAACCCTAAACCTGACTCTAACCCCAACCCTAACCCGTACCCAAAACTAACCCATACCCTAAACCTAACCATAAACCTAACCCTAACCCTAACCCATACCCTAAACCTAACCCTAAACCTTGACCTAACCCATACCCAACCTTATCCCGTACCCTAACCCTAACCCTAACCCGCACACAAACCCTAACAGTAACACTAACCCATACCCTGGTGCTAACCCTAACCCTAACCCTAAGCCTAACCAGCACCCTAAACCTAAACCTAACCGTAACCCTAACCATAACCCTTACCCGTACCCTAACCCTAACCCATACCCTAACACTAACCCTAACCTTAACCGTAACCCTAACCCGTACCCTAATCCTAAAACTAACCCGTACCCTAACCCCAACCCAACCCTAACACATACCATAACCCTATCCCTAAACCTAACCCTGACCCTAAACCTAACCCTAACCCGTACCCTAACCCTAACCCGCACCTAAACCTAACCCTACCCCGTACCCTAACTCTAACCCATAACGTAAACCTAACCCTAACCGTAAACTTAACCCGTACACTAACCCTATCCCGTACCCTAAACCTAAACCTAACCCGTACCCAAAACCTAACAGTAACCCTAAACCATACCCTAGCGGTAACTCTAACCATAACCCTAACCCTAATATTACCCGTACCCTAACCCTAAACCATACCCTAACACAAACCCTAAACTTAACCGTAACCATGACCCGTACACTAAACCTAAAATTAACCCGTACCCTAACCCCACCCTAACCCTAACCTGTACCCTAACCCTAACCCACACCAAACCTAACCCTGACCAGTAACCTAAGCCTAACCCTAACCCTAACTTAACCCGCATGCTAACCCTATCCCGTACCCTAAACCTAACCCTAAACTGTAACCTAACCCTAAACCTAACCCTAAGCCTAACACGTACATTAACCCTAACCCTAACACTAACACTAACCCTACCCCGTACTCTAACCCTAACCCTAACTCTAACCCTAACCCGTACCCTAAACCTAACCCTAACCCTAACACTAACACTAACCGTACCCAATACTCTAACCCTAACACAAACCCTAACCCAAAACCTTTCTCTATCCCTGACCCTAACCCTAACCCTAACCCTAACATATCCACACTCTAACCCTAACCCTAACCCTAACACTATCACTAAACCTAACCCGTACTCTAGCACAATCCCTAAACCTAAACGTAACCCTAACCAATACGCTAACCCTAACCCGTACCCTAACACTAACCCTAAACCTAACACTATCCCTAACTCGTACTCTAACCCTAAACCTAACCCTATCTCTAACCCAAACCCGTACTATAACCCTAAACCTAACCCTAACCCTAAACCTAATCCTAACCTGTACTCTAACCCTATCCCATAGCCTAACACAAACTCTAACACTAACCGCTAACTCTAACCCTATCCCTAACCCTTACCTTACCCATACACAAACGGTAAACCTAACCCGTTTCCTAACACTAACCCAAACCCGTGCTCTAACCCTAACCCTAACCCTAAACCGCACCCTAAACTTAACCCTAACCCTACGCTAACCATAACCCTTAACCGTAACCTAACCATAACCCATGCCCTAACCCTAACGCTAACCTTCACCGTAACCCTAACCCGTACCCTAACCCTAAAACTAACCCGTAAACTAACCCCGACCCTAACCCTAACCCGTACCCTAACACTAACCCGTACCCTAACACTAAACCTTACCCTAACCCTAAACCTAACCCGTACCCTAACCCTTAATGTAACCCTAACCCGTACCCAAACCCTAACCCTAACACGTACCCTAACCCTAACCCTAACCTTAACCATAACGCTAACCTGTTTCCTAACCCTAAAACTAACCCGTACCCTGAACCTAACCCGTACACTAACACTAACCCTAACCCTAACATACACCATAAACCAAACCTTATCACTTACACTAAACCTAACACTAAACCTAACCCGCGCCTTAAACCTAACCCTAACCCGTACCCTAACCCTAACCCGTAACCTAAACCTAACCCTAACCCAAACTTAACCCGTACGCTAACCCTATCCCGTACCCTAAACCTAACCCTAATCCGTATCCTAACCCTAAACCTAAACCTAAGCCTAAGCCGTACATTAACCCTAACCCTAACCCTAACACTAACCCTAACCCTTACTCTAATCCTAACCCTAACCCTAACCCAAACTCGTTCCCTAACCCTAAACCTAACCCTAACCCTAACCCTAACACTAAACCTAACCCGTAATCTAACACTAACCCTAACCCTAACCATACTCTAAACCTAACCCTAACCCTCACCCTAACCTTAACCCGTACTCTAACCCTAACCCATACCAATACCCTAACCCTAACCCGTACCCAAACCCTAACCCTTACTCTTACCCTAACCCTAACCCTAACCCTGACCCTAAACCTAACCCTAACCTGTACCCTAAACTTAACCCGTACTCTAACCGTAACCCTAACCCTAACCCGTACCCTAAACCTAACCCTAAACCATACCCTAACGCTAACCCTAACCCTAACACTGACGTTAACCCTAAACCTAACTCGTACCCTAAGCCTAATCCATACCCTAAAACTAAACTTAATCCAAACGCTAACCCTAACCCTTACCCTAAACCTAAACCTAACCCTTGACCTAACCCGTCCCCAACCCTATCCCATAAACTAACCCTCACCCTAACCCGTACACAAACCCTAACAGTTACCCTAAACCATTCCCTAGGGCACACCCTAACACTAACCCTAACCCTAACCCTAACCCGCACCCTAAACCTAAAGCTAACCCTAACCCTAACCATAACCCTTACCCATACCCTTACCCTAACCCATACCCCAACCCTAACCCTAAAATTAACCATAACCCTAACCCGTACCTTAACCCCAACCTTAACCCTAACCCCTACCTTAACCCTATCACTAACCCTAACCCTGACCCTAAACCTAAACATAACCCGTACCCTAAACCTAACCCTAACCCGCACCTAAACCTAACCCAAACCCGAAACTAAACCTAACCCTAACCCTAAACTTAACCCGTATGCTAACCCTATCCCATAACCTAAACCTAAACCTAACCCGTACCCTAACCCTAACCCTAACACTATCCGTACACTAACACTAACACTAACCCTAACACTAACACTAACCCTAACCCGTACTCTAACCCTAACCCTAACCGTAAACCTAACCCTAACCCGTACTCTAACCCTAACCCGTACTCTAACACTAACCCTAACCCGTAATCTAACACTAAACCTAACTCTAAATCTAAAGCTAACCCGTACTATAACCCTAACCCTAACCCTAACCCTAACCCTAACCCTAACCGGTACAGTAACCCTAACCCGTACCCTAAAACTAACCCTAAACCGTAACCTAACCCTAAACCGTACCCTAACCCTAACCCTAACCCTAACCCTAAACCTAAAAAGTACCCTAATCCTAAACGTAACACTAACCGGTACCCAAACCCTAACCCTAACACAAACCCTAACCTAACCCTAAACCTAACCCGACACTAAACCTAACCCTAACCCTAGACCTAACACGTACACTACCCCGATACCGTACCCTAACCTTAACCCTCACCGGGTCCGTAACCCTCACACTAACCCTAACCCTAACCCTAATCCTAACCCTAACCCTAACCCTAACCCCTAACCCTAACCATTACCCTAACCCGTACCCAAACGGTAAACCTAACCTGAACCCTAACACTAACCCAAACCCGAGCTCTAACCCTAACCCTAAACCTAACCCTAACCCTAACCCTAACCCGTACAGTAACCCTAACGCGTACCCTAACCCTAACCCTAACCCTAATCTTGAACCTAAAGCTAACCATAACCCGTACCCTAACGCTAAACCATACCCTAACCCTAACCCTAAACCTAACCCGTACCCTAACCCTAAATGTAAGCCTAACCCGTACCCAAAATCTAGCCCTAACACGTACCCTAACCCTAACCCTAAACCTAACCCTAACTCGTACACTAACCCTAACCCGAACCCTATCCCTAACCGTATCCCGTACCCTAACCCTACCCGTAGCCTAACCCTAACTCTAACCCTAAACCTTAACCCTAACCCTAACCCTAACCCGTACCTAACCCTAACCCTAACCCTAACCCGCACCTAAACCTAACCCCAACCCGTACCAGAACCCTAACCCGTAACCTAATCCTAAACCTAACCCTAACACTATCCCAAAATAGTACTCTAAACCTAAACCTAACCCTAAATCTAACCCTAAACTGTAGTATAACCATAAACCTAACCCTAACCCTAAACCTAAACCTAACCCGTACTCTAACCCTATCCCGTTGCCTAACACTAAGTCTAACCCTAACCCCTAACCCTAAACCAAACCCTAACCCTAACACTTACCCTACCATGAACACAAACGGTAAACCTAAACCGTACCCTAACACTAACCCAAACCCGTACTCTAACCCTAACCCTAACCTTAACACTAACCCTACCCCGTACTCTAACCCTAACCCTAACCCTAACCCGCACCCTAACCCTAACCCTAACCCTAACACTATCCCTAACCCGTACTCTAAACATAAACCTAACCCGAAATCTAACCCTAACCCGTACTATAACCATAAACCTAACCCTAACCCTAAACCTAAACCTAACCCGTACTCTAACCCTATCCTGTAGCCTAACACTAAGTCTAACCCTAACCCCTAACCATAAACCTAACCCTAACCCTAACCCTTACCCTAACACTAACCCAAACGGTAAACCTAACCCGTACCCTAACACTAACCCAAACCCGTACTCTAACCCTAACCTTAACCCTAACCCTAACCCTAACACTAACCCTAACCCGTACTCTAACCCTAACCCTAACCCTAAACGTAACCCTAACCCGTTCTCTAACCCTAAACCTAACCCTAACACTAACCCTAACTCCCTACTATAACCCTAACCCGAAACCTAACGCTAACCCTAAAACTAACTCGTACCGTAACCCGAACTCGTACCCTAAACCTAACCCTAAACCTTACCCTAACCCTGACCCTAACCCTAAACCTAATCCCGTACACTAACCCTAACCCTAACCCGCATACTAAACCTAAACCTAAACCTAGACCTAAACAGTAACCTAACATTAACCCGTACCCTAACACCAACCCTAACCCTATTCCGTACCATAACCCTAACACTAACCCTAACCCATACCCTAACCCTAACCCGTACCCTATCCTTAACCCGATGCCTAACCCTAACCCACACCCTAAACGTAACCCTAACCCTAGACCTAAACCGTACCCTAAACTTATCCCGTAACCTAACCCTAATGCTAACCTGTACCCTAACCCTAACCCTAACACTAACCCTAATGCTAACCCTATCCCTTACACTAATCCTAACCCTAAACCTAACCCGTACCCTAACCCTAACCCTAACCCTAAACCTAACCCTAACCCTGACCCTAACCCTAAACCTAATCCCGTACCCTAACCGTAACCCTAACCCGCATCTTAAACCTAACCCTAACCCTAACCCTAACCCGTACCATAAACCTAACACTAACCCTAACCCGTACCCAAACCCTAACATGTACACTAACCCTAACCCGATGCCTAACCCTAACTAAAACCCTAAAACTAACCCTAACCCTAGACATAACCCATACCCTAAACCTATCCCGTACCCTAACCCTAACGCTAACCTGTACCCTAACCCTAACACTAACACTAACCCTAATTCTAACCCTATTCCTGTACACTATCCCTAACCCTAACCCTAACCTGTACCCTAACCCTAACCCGTACAGTTACACGTACCTTAACCCTAACCCGGACCCTAACCCGTAACCTAACCATAACACTAACCTGTACGCTAACACGTACCATAACCCTAACCCTAAACCTAACCCTAACCCTAATCCTAAACCATACCCTACCCCTCACCCTAACCCATACCCTAACCCTAACACTTACCGTAACCCCTAACCCTAACTCTAACCCGTACCCTAAACCTAACCCTAACCCTAACCCGTACCCTAACCCTAACCCTAACCCCGAAACTAACCCTAAACCTAACCCGTATCCTAACCCTAATCCGTACCCTAACCCTAACCCTAAAACTAAACCTAACCCTAACTCTAAACCTAAACCTAACCCGTACTCTAACCCGAACCCGCAACCTAACACTAACACTTACCCTAACCCTAAACCTAACCCGTACCGTAACCCTAAACATAAGCCTAACACGTACCCAAAACCTAACCCTAACACGTACCCTATCCCTAACCCTAACCCTAACCCGCACACTAAACCTAACCCTAACCCTAGACCTAACACGTACACTAACCCTATCCCGTAACCTAAACTTAACCCTAACCCGTACCGTAACCCTAACACTAACCCTAACCCTAACCCTAACCCTAAGCCGTACACTAACCCTAACCCGAACCCTCACCCTTACCCTAACCCGTACCCTAACCATACCCGTAGCCTAACTGTAACTCTAACCCTAACCCCCAACCCTAACCCTAACCCTTACCCTAAACTGTACCCAAACCATAAACCTAACCCATAGCCTAACACTAACCCAAACCCGTTCTCTAACCCTAACCCTACCCTAACCCTAACCAGCAACCTAAACATAACCCTAACCCTAACCCAAACCATAACCCTTAACCGTAACCTAACCCTAACCCATACCTTAACCCTAACCCTAACCTTAAACATAATGCTAACCCGTATCCTAACCCTAAAACTAGCCCGTACCCTGAACCCAAACCTAACCCTAACCCGTACACTAACACTAACCCTAACCCTAACACAGACCCTAAACCTAACCTTATCACTTACACTAAACCTTACCCTAAACCTAACCCGCGCCCTAAACCTAACCCTAACCCGTACCCTAACCCTAACCCATAACCTAAACCTAACCCTAACCCAAACTTAACCCGTACTCTAACCCTATCCCGTACCCTAAACCTAACCCTAAACCGTATCCTAACCCTAAACCTAACCCTAAGCCTAACCCGTACATTAACAATAACCCTAACACTACCACTAACCCTACCCCATACTCTAATCCTAACCCTAACCCTAACCCGTACCCTAACCCTAAACCTAACCCTAACCCTAACCCTAACCCTAACACTAACCCTAACCCGTACTTTAACCCTAACCCTAACTGTACTCTAAACCTAACCGAACCCTCACCCTACCCTTAACGCGTACTGTAACCCGAACCCGTACCAATACCCTAACCCTAACCCGTACCCTAACCCTAACCTTAACCCTGACCCTAAACCTAACCCTAACCCGTACCCTAAACCTAACCCATACTCTAACCGTAACCCTAACCCGTACCCTAAACCTAACCCTAAACCATACCCTAACGCTAACCCTAACCCTAACATTGACATTAACCCTAACCTTAACTCGTACCCTAAGCCTAACCCATACCCTAAACCTAAACTTAATCCAAACCCTAACCCTAAACCGAACCCTAAACCTAAACCTAACCATTGACATAACCCGTACCTAACCCTATCTCATAAACTAAACAACTAAACCTCACCCTAACCTGTACCCAAACCCTAACATTTACCCTAAACCATTCCCTAGCGCTAACCCTAACACTAACCCTAACCCTAACCCTAACCCACACCCTAAACCTAAAGCTAACCCTAACCCTAACCATAATCCTTATCCGTACCCTAACCCTAACCCATACCCTAACCCTAACCCTAACATTAACCGTAAACCTAACCCATCCCCTAAACTTAAAACTAACCCGTACCCTAACCCCAACCTTAACCCTAACCCATACCATAACCCTATCACTAACCCTAACCCTGACCCTAAACCTAAACCTAAACCTAACCCTAACCCGTACCCTAACCCTAACCCTAACCCACACCTAAACCTAACCCTAACCCGTACCCTAAACCTAATCCGTACCATAACCCTAAACCTAACCCTAACCCTAAACCTAACCCTAACCCGTACAGTAACCCTAACCCGTACCCTAACCCTAACCCTAAACCTAAACCTAACCATAACCCTGACCCTAAACCAAACCCTAACCCGTACCCTAACCCTAAACCGTACCCTAACCCTAACCCTAAACCTAACCCGTACCCTAACCCTAAATGTAACGCTAACCCATACCCAAAACCTATCCCTAACACGTACCCTAACCCTAACCCTAACCCTAACCCGCACACTAAACCTAACCCTAACCCTAGACCTAACACGTACACTAAACCTATCCCGTACCCCAGCCTTAATCCAAACCCATACCGTAACCCTAACACTAACCCTAACCCTAACCCTAACCCATACACTAACCCTAACCCGAACCCTAACCCTAACCCTAACCCGTACCCTAAGCCTACCTGTAGCCTAACCGTAAATCTAACCCTAACCCCTAACCCTAACCCTAAACCTAACCCTTACCCTAACACTTACCCAAACGGTAAACCTAACCCATACCCTAACACTAACCCAAACCCGTACTCTAACCCTAACCCTAACCCTAACCCAAACCCTCACCCTAAACTTAACCCTAACCCTAACCCAAACCATAACCCTTAACCGTAACCTAACCCTAACCCATACCCTAACCCTAACCCTAACCTTAACCGTAACCCTAACCTGTACCCTAACCCTAAAACTAACCCGTATCCTCAACCCAAACCTAACCCTAACCTGTACCCTAACACTAACCCGTACCCTAACACTAACCCTTACCCTAACCATAAACCTAACCCGTACCCTAACCCTAAACGTAACCCTAACCCGTACCCAAACCCTAACCCTAACCCGTACCCTAACCCTAACCCTAACCCTAACCTGCACACTAAACCTAACGCTAACCCTAGACCTAACACGTACACTAAACCTATCCCGTACCGTAAACTTAACGCTAAACCATACCGTAAACCTAACACTAACCCTAACCCTAAACCTAACCCTAACCCATTCACTAACACTAGCCCGAACCCTAACCCTAACCCTAAACGTACACTAACCCTAACCCTAACCCTAACACTAACCCTAACCTGTACTCTAAACTAACCCTAACCCTAAACCTAACCCTATCCCGTACTCTAACCCTAACCCTAAACCTAACACTAACCATAACCCTAACACTAAACCTAACCCGTTCTCTAACCCTAAACCTAACCCTAACACTAACCCTAACCCCTACTATAACCTAACCCTAAACCTAACCCTAACACTAACCCTAACTCGTACCGTAACCCGAACCCGTACCCTAACACTAACCCTAACCCTAAACCTAAACCTAACCCTGACCGTAACGCTAAACCTAATCCCGTACCCTAACCCTAACCCTAACCCGCATCCTAAACCTAACCCTAACCCTAGACCTAACCCGTACCCTAACCCTAACCCGTACCCTAACACTAACCCCAACCCTAACACTAACCCATACCATAACCCTAACGCTAACCCTAACCTGTACCCTAAACCTAACCCGTACCCTATCCCTAATCCGATGCCTAACCCTAACCCACACCCTAAAACTAACCCTAACCCTAGACCTAAACCATACCCTAAACCTAACCCACACCTAACTCTAAACCTTACTTTAAAAGTAACCCTTACCCATACCCTAACCCTAAAACTAACCCGTACTCTAAACCCAACCCTAACCCTCACCCATACCCTAACACTAACCCTAACCCTTACCCTGACCCAAAACCTAACCCTAACCCGTACACTAACCCTAACACTAACCCTAACCTGCACCTAAACTTAACCCTAACCAGTACCCTAACCCTAACCCGTAACCTAAACCTAACCCAAACCCTAAACTTAGCCGTATGCTAACCCTATCCCGTACCCTAAACCTAACACTAACCCGTAATCTAACCCTAAACCTAACCCTAAGCCTAACCCGTACATTAACCCTAACCCTAACCCTAACACTAAGCCTAACCCGTATTCTAACCCTTACAGTAACACTAACCCTAACCCTATCCCGTACCCTAACCCTAACCCTAAACCTTTCCCTAACCTTAACACTAACCCTAACCCGTACTCTATCCCTAACCCTAACCCTAACCCTAACCGTACTGTAACCCTAACCCGTACTACAACCCTAACCCTAACCCGTACCCTAACACTAACCCCAACGCTAACCCTAACCCATAACACAACCCTAACGCTAACCCTAAACCGCACCCTAACCCTAACTCGTACCCTAACCCTAAAACTAACCCGTACCCTAACCCCAACCCTAAACCTAACCCGTAACATAAACCTATCCCTAACCTTAACCCTGACACTAAGCCTAACCCTAACCCGTACCCTAACCGTAACCCGCACCTAAACCTAACCCTAACCCATACCCTAACCCTAATCCTAACCCGTTGCCTAAACCTAACCCTAACCCTAACCCTATCCATACACTAACCCTAAACCCTAACCCTAACACAAACCCTTACCGTACTCTAAGCCTAACCCTAACCCTAATCATAACCCTGACCCTAAACCTAACCCTAACCCGTACCTTAAACCTAACCAGTACACTAACCCTAACCCTAACCCTAATCCGTACCCCAAACCTAAACCTAACCATAACTCGTACCCTAACCCTAACCCTAACCCTGACCCTAATCCTAATCCTAACCCGTACCCTAAGCCTAACCCATACTCTAATCCTAACCCTAAACCTAACCCTAACCTTAAACCGTACACTAAACCTAACCCTAAACCTTGACCTAACCCGTACCCAACCCTATCCCGAACACTTACCCTAACCCTAACCCATACCCTAGCTTTAACCCTAACCCTAACCTGCACCCTAAACCTAACCCTAACCCTAACCCTAACCATAACCCTTAACCGTACCGTGACCCTAACCCATACCCTAACCCTAAACCTAACCTTAACCGTAACCCTGAAAAGTACCCTAACCCTAAAACTAACCCGTAAACTAACCCCAACCCCAACCCTAACCCATACCATAACCTTATCCCAAACGCTAACCCTGACCCTAAACCTAACCTTAACCCGTACCCTAATCCTAACCCTATCCCTAACCCTATCCCTAACCCTAACCCTAACCCTCACCTAAACCTAACCCTAAACCGTACCATAACACTAACCCGTAACCTAAACCTAACCTAACACTAAACTTAACCCATACGCTAAACCAATCATGTACCCTAAACCTAACCCTAACCCGTAACCTAACCTAACCCTAACCCTAACCCTATCCGTACACTAACCCTAACCCGAACACAAACCCTAACCGTACTCTAACCCTAACAATAACCCTAAACCTAACCCTGACCCTAACCCTAACCCTAACCCGTACCTTAAACCTAACCCGTACACTAACCCTAACCCTCACCCTAACCCTAACACGTATTGTAACCCTAACCCGTACCAAAACCCTAACCTTAACCCGTACCCTAACCCTAACCCTAACTCGTACTCTAACCCTAACGCTGACCCTAACCCTAACCCGTTCTGTAAACCTATACCGTACCATAACCCTAAAACTAACCCGTACCCTAAACTTAACCTGTACCCTAAACCTAACCCGTGCTTTAACCCTAACCCTAACCCTAACCCTAACACTAACCCTAACCCTGACCCTAAACCTAACCCTAACCCTAACTCTAAACCTAACCCGTACTCTAACCCTAACCCTAAACCTAAACCTAACCCTAACCCGTACTCTAACCCTATCCCGTCCCCTAACACTAACCCTTAAACTAACCCTGAACCTAAATCGTACCCTAACCCTAAACGTAACCCTAACCTGTACCCAAACCCTAAACCTAACACGTACCCTAACCCTAACCCTATACCGTACCCAAACCCTAACAGTAACACTAACCCATACCCTAGCGCTAACCCAAACCCTAACCTTAAGCCTAATCAGCACCCTAAACCTAAACCTAACACTAACCATAACCATAAACCTTACCCGTACCCTAAACCTAAACCATACCCTAACACTAACCCTAACCTTAACCGTAACGCTAACCCGTACCCTAACCCTAAAACTAACCCATACCCTAACCCCAACCCTAACCCTAAGACGTACCATAACCCTATCCCTAACCCTAACCCTGACCCTAAACCTAAAACTAACCCGTACCCAAACCCTAATCCTAACACGTACCCTAACCCTAAACCTAACCCTAACACTTTCCCTAACCCGTACCCAAACGGTAAAACTAACCAGTACCCAAACACTAACCCAAAACCGTACTCTAACCCTAAACCTTACACTAACACTAACCCTACCCGAACTCTAACACTAACCCTAACCCTAACACGTACCCTAATCCGTACTCTAACCCTAACCCTAACCCTAACCCTAACAATAACCATACCCCGTACTCTAACACTAACCCTAAACCTAACCCTAACCCGTACTCTAACCCTTACCCTAACCCTAACCCTAACCCTAACCCTAACACTAACCCTCACCCGTACTCTAACCCTAACCCTAACACTAATCCTAACCGTATTATAACCCTAAAACTAACCCTCAGCCTGACCCTAACCCGTACTGTAACCCTAACCCGTACCATAAACCTAACCTTAACCAGTACTCTAACCCTAACCATAACCCTGACACTAACCCTAACCCTAACCCGTACCCTAAACCTAACCTGTACCCTAACCCTAAACCTAACCCTAACCCATACCCTAAACCTAACCCTAACCCGTACCCTAACCCTAAACCTAAACCTAAACCTGACCCTAACCTTAACCCTAAACATACCCTAAGCCTAACCCATACTCTAACCCTAACCCTAACCCTAACCCTATCCGTACTCTAACCCTAACAATAAACCTACCCCGTACTCTAACCCTAACCCTAACACTAACACTAACCCGTATCATAAACCTAACCCTAACCCTAACTTGTACCCAAACCCTAATCCTAACCCTGGCCCTAAAACAAACCTTAACCCGTACCCTAAACCTAACCCATAGCCTAACCCTAACCCTAACCCTATCCCGTACTCTAAACCTAACCCTAACCCTTGTCCTAACCCGTACCCAACCCTATCCCGTACCCTAACCCTACACACTAACCCGTACCCAAACCTAAGAGTAACCCTAACTCATACCCTAGCGCTAACCCTAACCCTAACCCTAAGCCTAACCCACACCCTAAACCTAAACCTAACCATAACCGTAACCATAACCCTTACCCGTACCCTAACCCTAACCCATAACCTAACACTAACCCTAACCTTTACCATAAACCTAACCCATACCCTAACCCTAAAACTAACTTGTACCATAACCCCAACCCTAACCCTGAACCGTACCATAACCCTATCCCTAATCCTAACCCTGAACCTAACCCTAACCCTAACCCGTACCCTAACCCTTACCCACACCTAAAACTAACCCTAACCCGTACCCTAACCCTAACCCGTAACCTAAACCTAAACCTAAACCTAAACTTATCCCATACACTAACCCTATCCTGTACCCTTAACCTAACCCTAACCTGTACCCTAACCCTACCCTAACCGTAACCCTATCCGTACACTAACCCTAACCCTAACCCTAACACTAACCCTAACCCATACTCTAACCCTAACTCTAACCCTAAACCTAACCCTAACCCGTACACTAAACCTAACCCGTACCCTAACACTAACCCTTACCATAACCATAAACCTAACCCGTACCCTAACCCTAAACGTAACCCTAACCCGAACCGAAACCCTAAACCTAACACGTACCCTAACCCTAACCCTAACCCGCACACTAAAATTCGCCCTAACCCTAGACCTAACACGTACACTAAACCTATCCCGTACTGTAACCTTAACCCTAACCCGTACCGTAACCCTAACACTAACCCTAACCCTAACCCGAACCCTAGCACTCACCCGTAGACTAACCCTAACCCGAACCCTACCCTAACCCTAACCCTAAACGTACCCTAACCTTAACCCTAACCCTAATCTAACACTAACCCTTACCCGTACTCCAACTTAACCCTAACCCTCAACCCAACCCTTCCTGTACTCTAACCCTAACCCTAACTCTAACACTAAACATAACCCTAACACTATACCTAACCCGTACCCTAACCCTAACCCTAACCCTTAACCTAACCCTAACCCATACTCTAACCCTATCCCGTACCCTAACACTAACCCTTACCCTAACCCTAAACCTAACCCATACCCTAACCCTACACGTAACCCTAACCCGTACCAAAACCTAACCCTAACACGTAACCTAACCCTAACCCTGACTCTAAACCAAACCCTAACCCGTACCCTAACCCTAAACCACACCTCAACCTAACCCTAACGCGTACCCTAACTCTAACTCATAACGTAAACCTAACCCTAACTCTAAACTTAACCCGTACCCTAACCCTATCCCGTACCCTAAACCTAACCCTAAACCGTACCCTAAACCTAACCCTAACCCTAAAACTATCCGTACACTAAACCTAACACTAACCCTAACACTAACCCTAACACGTACTCTAACCCTAACCCTCACCCTAAACCTAACCCTAACCCGTACTCTAACCCTATCCTGTACCCCAACACTAACTCTTACCCTAACCCTAAAACTAACCTTTACCCTAACCCTAAACGTAACACTAACGCGTACCCAAACTCTAACCCTTACACGTACCCTAACCCTAACCCTAACCCTAACAATTACCCTAACCCGTACCCAAACGGTAAACCTAACCTGTACCCTAACACTAACCCAAACCCATACTCTAACCCTAAACCTAACTCTAACACTAACCCTACCCCGTACTCTAACACTAAACCTGACCCTAACCCGTACCCGTACCCTAACCCTAACACTAACCCTAACCCTAATACTAACCCTAACCCGTACTCTAACCCTAACCCTTACCCTAACCGTACTCTAACCGTAACCCTAACCCTCAACCTCACCCTAACCCGTACAGTAACCCTAAACCATAACATAACCCTAACCCTAACCTGTACCCTAACCCTAACCCTAATTCGTAACCTAACCCTAACCCTAACCCTGACCCTAATGCTAACCCTAACCCTTACCCTAAACCTAACCCATACCCTAACCCTAAACCTAAAACTAACCCGTACCCTAACCCTAAACCTAACCCGTACATTAACCCTAACCCTAACCCTAACACTAACCCTAACCCGTACTCTAACACTAAACCTAATCCTAACACTAACTCGTACCCTAACCCTAAACCTAACCTTAACCTTAACACTAACCCTAACCCGTACTCTATCCCTAACCCTAACCGTATTCTAACCCTAACCCTCACCCTAACCTTAACACGTACTGTAACCCTAACACATACCATAACCCTAAACCTAACCCGTACCCTAACCCTAACCCTAATTCGTACCCTAACCCTAACCCTAACCCTGACCCTAACCCTAACCCTAACCCGTACCCTAAACCTAACACATACCCTAACCCTAAACCTAAACCTAACCTGTACCCTAACCCTAACCCTAACCCGTAATCTAAACCTAACCCATACCCTAACCCTAAACCTAAACCTAACCTGTGCTCTAACCCTATCCCGTACACTAACACTACCCCTAATCCTAACCCTTGAACTAACCCGTAACGTAACCCTAACCCTAACCCGTACCCAACCCTTAACAGTAACCCTAAACCATACCCTAGCGCAAACACTAACCCTAACCCTAACTCTAACCATTACCCATACCCTAACCCTAACCCATAACCTAATCCTAAACCTAAACTTAACCGTAACCCTGACCAGTACCCTAAACCTAAAATTAACCCGGACCCTAATGCCAACCCTAACCCTAACCCGTACCCTAACCCTAACCCTAACCCTAACCCACACCTAAACCTAACCCTAACCGGTAACCTAAGCCTAACCCTAAACCTAAACTTAACTCGTACGCTAACCCTATCCCGTACCCTTAACCAAACCCTAACCCGTAACCTAACCCTAAACCTAACCCCAACCCTAACCCTAACCCTTACCCTAACCCTATCGCTAATGTGAACCCTGAACCTAAACCTAACACTAAACTGTACCCAAACCCTAACCCTAACACTAACCTTCACCTAAACCTAACCCTATCCCGTACCCTATACCTAATCCGAACCCTTGACCTAACCCGTACCCAACCTTATCCCGTACACTAACCCTAACCCTAACACGTACCCAAACCCTAAGAGTAACCCTAACCCATACCCTAGCGCTAAACGTAACCCTATCCCTAAGCCTAACCCGAACCCTAAACCTAAACCTAACCCTAACCCTAACCATAACCCTTACCGGTACCCTAACCCTAACCCATAAACTAACCATAACCCGCACCTAAACCGTACCCTAACACGTACCCTAACCCTAACCCGTAACCTAAACCTAACCTAACCCAAAACTTATCCCATACTAACCCAATCCCGTACCCTAAACCTAAACCTAACCTGTACCCTAAACCTAACCCTAACACTAACCCTATCTGTACACTAACCCTAACCCTAACACTAACCCTATGGCATACTCTAACCCTAACCCTAACCCTAAACCTAACTCTAACCAAAACATGAACTCTAACCCTAACCCTAACCCTAAACGTAAACCTAACCCATAATCTAACCCTAACCCGTACTCTAACACTAACCCTAACCCTAACACTATCCGTAACCCGTACCCAAACCCTAACCCTAACACGAACCCTAACCCTTACCCTAACCCGCGCACTAAAACTAAGCCTAAACCTAGACCTAACACATACACTAACCCTAACCCTAACCCGCACCCTAAACCTAACCATAACCCGTACCCTAAACCTAACCCATAACCTAATCCTAACCCTAACCCTAAACTTAACCCGTACGCTAACCCTATCCTGTACCCTAAACCTATCCCTAACCCGTATCCTAAACCTAAACCTAACCCTAAGCCTAACCTGTACATTAACCCTAACCCTAAACCTAACCCTAACACTAACCCTAACCCGTACTCAATCCCTAACCCTAACCGTATTCTAACCCTAACCCTAAACCTCCCCATAAGCCTAACCCTTACTGTAACCCTAAGCCATACCATAACCCTAAACCTAACCCGTACCCTAACCCTAACCCTAATTCGTACCTTAACCCTAACCGTAACCCTGACCCTAACCCGCACCTAAACCTAACCCTAACCCATAACCTAAGCCTAACCCTAACACTAAACTTAACCCGACGCTAACCCTATCCCGTACCCTTAACCTAACCCTAGCCAGTAAACTAACCCTAAACCTAACCCTAAGCCTAACCCGTACATTAAGCCTAATCCTAACACTAACACTAACCCTACCCCATACTCTAACCCTAACCCTAACTCTAACCCTAACCCGTACCCTAACCCTAAACCTAACCCTAACACTAACCCTACCCGTACTCTAACCCTAACAAAAACCCTAACCCTAACCCTAACCCTATCCCTAACCCATAACCTAACACTAACCCTAACACTAACCCTGACCCTAAACCTAACAATAGCCCGTACACTAACCCTAACCCTAACCCTAACCCACACCCTAAACCTAACCATAACCCGTACCCTACCCCCATCCCGTAACCTAATCCTAACCCTAACCCTAAACTTATCCCGTATACTAACCCTATCCCATACCCTAAACCTAACCCTAACCCGTAACCTAAACCTAAACCTAACCCTAAGCCTAACCCGTACATTAAAACTAACCCTAACCCTAAAACTAACCCTACCCCGTAATAAACCCTAACCATAACCCTAACCCTAACCCTAACCCATACCCTAACCCTAACCCTAAACCTTTCCCTAACCCTAACACTAACCCTAACCCTTACTCTAACCCTAACCCTAACCCTTACCCTAACTGTACTCTAACCCTAACCCTAAACCTCACCCTAACCCTAACCCGTACTGTAGCCCTAACATGTAACATAACCCTAACTCTAACCCGTACCCTAACCCTAACCCTAACTCATAGCCTAACACTAACCCTGACCCTAACCCTAACCCGTACCCTAAACCTAAACCGTAACCTAACCCTAAACCTAACCCTAAGCGGTACCCTAAACCTAACCCTAACCCTAACTCATACCCTAACCCTAACCCTAATCCTGACCCTAACCCTAACCGGTACCCTAAACCTAACACATACCCTAACCCTAATCCTAAACCTAACGCTAACCCTAACTCTTACCCCAAACCTAATCCTTACCCTTGACCTCACCCGTACCCAATCCTATCTCGTACCCTAACCCTAACCCTAACGCGTACCCAAACCTAACAGTAACCGTAACCCATTCCCTAGCGCTAAGCATAAACCTAAACCTAACCTAACCCGCACCCTAAACCTAAACCTAACGCTAACCCTAACCATAACCCTTACCCGTACCCTGACCCTAAGCATACCCTAACACTAACCCCAACCTGAACCGTAACCCTTACCCGTACCCTAACCCTAAAACTAACCCGTACCCTAACCCCAACCTTAACCCTCACCCGCACCTAAACCTAACCCTAACCCGTAACCTAACCCTTACCCGTAACCTAAACCTAACCCTAACCCTAAACTTAACCTGAACACTAAACATATCCCGTACCCTAATCCTAACCCTAAACTATACACTAACCCTAACCCTAACCCTAACACTATCCGTACACTAACCCTAACCCTAACCCTAACCCTAACCCTAACCCTAACCCGTACTCTAACACTAAACCTAACCCTAAACCTAACCCTAACCCGTACTCTAACCATAACCCGATCCCTAACACTAACCGTTACACTAACCCTAAACCTAACCCGTACCCTAACCCTAAACGTAACCCTAACCTGTACCCAAACTTTAACACTAAAACGTACCCTAACCCTAACCCTAACCCGCACACTAAACCTAACCCTAACCCTAAACCTAACACGTACACTAACCCTATCCCGTACCCTAACCTTAACCCTAACCTGTACCGTAACCCTAACACTAACCCTAACACTAACCCGTACCCTAACCCTATCCGTAGCCTAACCCTAACTCTAACCCTAACCCCCTACCCTAAACCTAACCCTTATCCTAACCCGTACCCAAATGGTAAACGTATCCCGTACCCTAACACTAACCCAAACAGTACTCTAATCCTAACCCTAACCCTAACCCGTACCCTAACCCGTACCCTAACCCTTCCCGTAGCCTAACCCTAACTCTAACCCTAACCCCTAACCCTATCCCTAACCCTAACCCTAACCCTTACCCTAACACGTACCCAAACGGTAAACCTAACACGTACCCTAACACTAACCCAAACCCGTACTCTAAAAATAACTCTAACCCTAACCCTAACCCTAACACTAACCCGCACCCTAAACTTAACCCTAACGCTAACGCAAACCATAACCCTTAACCGTAACCTAACCCTAAACCATACCCTAACCCTAAACCTAACCTTAACCATAACCCTAACTCCTACCCTAACCCTAAAACTAACCCGTACCCTAACCCCAACCCTAACCTTAACGCGTACACTAACACTAACACTAACCCTAACCCTGACCCTAAACGTAACCCAGCCACACACTAACCCTAACCCTAACCCTAACCTTAACACTAACCCTATCCCGTACTCTAAACCTAACCCTAACCCTAAAACTAACCCTAACCAGTACTCTAACCCTAAACGTAACCCTAACACTAACCCTAACCCCCTACTATAATCCTAACCCTAAACCTAACCCTTACCTAACCCTAACTCATACCGTAACCCGAACCCGTTCCCAAACCTAACCCTAACCCTAAACCTAACCCTAAACTTGACCCTAACCCTAAACCTAATCCCGTACCCTAACCCTAACCCTAACCCGCATCCTAAACCTAACCCTAACGCTAGACCTAACCCGTAGCCTAACCCTAACCCGTACCCTAACACTAACCCGAACCCTAACCCTAACACTAACCCTAACCCTAACCCTAACCCTAACCCGTACACTAACCATAACCCTAACCCATACCCTAACCCTAACCCATACCCTAACCCTAACCCAGGGCCTAACTCTAACCCGCACCGTAATCCTAACCCTAACCCTAGACATAACCCATACCCTAACCCTATCACGTACCCTAACCCTAGTCTTAACCCTTATCCTAACCCTAACACTAACCCTAACCATACCACTAACCCCAACCCGTACACTAACCCTAACCCTAACACTAACCCGTAACCTAACCCTAACCCGCACCGAAACCTAACCCTAACCCGTACCCAAACCCTAACCCGTAACCTAAACCCTACACTAACCCTAAACTTAACCCGTACACTAACCCTATCCCATACCCTAAACCTAACCCTAACCCGTACCCTCACCCTAAATCTAACCCTAACACAATCCGTACACTAACCCTAACCCTAACCCTAACACTAACCCTAACACGTACTCTAACACTAACTCTAACCCTAAACCTAACCCTAAACCGTAATCTAACCCTATCCCGTAACATAACCCTAACCCAGGGCCTAACTCTAACCCGCACCGCAAAACTAACCCTAACCCTAGACCTAACACTTACACTAAACCTATCCCGTACCAGAACCTTAACCCTAACCCGTACTGGTACCCTAATATTAATCTTAACCCTAACCCTAACCCTAATCCTAAACCTAACCCGTACACTAACCCTAACCGTAACACGAACCCTAACCCTACCCGTAGCCTAACCCTAACTCTAAACCTAACCCCTAACCCTAACCTTAACCCTAACCCGCACCTAAACCTAGCCCTAACCCGTACCCGAACCCTAATCCTAACCCTAACCCTAACCCTATCCGTACACTGACCCTAACCCTAAACCGTACCCTAAACGTAAACATAACCCTTTACCTAACCCGTACCAAAACCTATCCCGTAACCTAACCCTAACCCTAACCCGTACCCAAACCCTAACAGTAACCCTAACCCATACCCTAGCGCTAACCCTAACCCTAACCCTAACCCGGACCCTAAACCTAACTCTTACCCTGACCCTAACACTAACCCTATCCAGTACCCTAACCCTAAACCAGACACGAACACTAACCCTAAACCTAACCCATACCCTAACCCTAAACGTAAACCTAGCCCGTACCCAAACCCTAACCCGAACCTTAACCCTTACCCTAACCCGTACCCTAACCCTACCCATAGCCTAATCCTAACTCTAAACCTAACTCCTAAACCTAAGCCTAACCGAAACCCTTACCCGAACCTGTACCCAAAAGGTAAACCTAACACGTACCCTAACACTAACCCAAACCCATACTCTAACCCTACCCATAACCCTAACCCTAACCCTAACTTGCACCCTAAACTTAACCCTAACCCTAACCCAAACCATAACCCTTAACCGTAACCTAACCCTAAACCATAACCTAACCCTTACCCTAACCTTAACCATAACCCTAATCCGTACCCAAACCCTAACAGTAACCCTAACCCATACCCTAGCGCTAACCCTAACCCTAACCCTAAGCCTAAACCGCACCCTAAACCTAAACCTAACCATAACCCTAACCATAACCCTTACCCGTACCCTAACCCTAACCCATAACCTAACACTAACCCTAACCTTAACCGTAACCCTAAACCGTACCCTAACCCTAAAACTAACCCGTACCCTAACCCGAACCCTAACCCTTACACATACCATAACCCTATCCCTAACCCTGATCCTGACCCTAAACCTAACCCTAACCCATACCCTAACCTTAACCCGCACCTAAACCTAACCCTACCCCGTACCCTAACTCTAACCCAACCTAAACCTAACCCTAACCGTAAACTTAACCCATACACTAACCCTATCCCGTACCCTAAACCTAAACCTAACCCGTGCCCAAACCCTAACAGTAACCCTAAACCATACCCTAGCGCTAACACTAACCCTAACCCTAACCCTAACCCTAACCCGTACCCAAACCCTAACAGTAACACTAACCCATACCCTAGCGCTAACCCTAACCCTAACCCTAAGCCTAACCCGCACCCTAAACCTAAACCTAACCGTAACCATAACCATAACCATAACCCTTACCCTTACCCTAACCCTAAACCATACCCTAACACTAACCCTAAACTTAACCGTAACCATGACCCGTACACTAAACCTAAAATTAACCCGTACCCTAACCCCACCTAACCCTAACCTGTACCCTAACCCTAACCCTAACCCACACCAAACCTAACCCTGACCAGTAACCTAAGCCTAACCCTAACCCTAAACTTAACCCGTACACTAACCCTATCCCGTACCCTAAACCTAACCCTAAACCGTAATCTAACCCTAAACCTAACCCTAAGCCTAACCCGTACATTAACCCTAACCCTAAAACTAACACTAACCCTACCCCGTACTCTAAACCTAACCCTAACTCTAACCCTAACCTGTACCCTAAACCTTACCCTAACCCTAACCCTAACACTAACCCTACCCCATACTCTAACCCTAACACAAACCCTAACCCTAAACCGTACTCTATCCCTGACCCTAACCCTAACCCTAACCCTATCGGCACTCTAATCCTAACCCTAACCCTAACCCTAACACTAAACCTACCCCGTACTCTAGCACTAACCCTAAACACTAAACGTAACCCTAACCCATACGCTAACCCTAACCGGTACCCTAACACTAACCCTAAACCTAACACTAACCCTAACCCGTACTATAACACTAAACCTAACCCTATCTATAACCCAAACCCGTACTATAACCCTAAACCTAACCCTAACCCTAAACCTAACCCTAACCCGTACACAAACTCTAACCCTAGCCCCTAACTCTAACCCTATCCCTAACCCTTACCTAACCCATACCCAAACGGTAAACCTAACCCATTTCTTAACACTAACCCAAACCCGTACTCTAACCCTAACTCTAACCCTAAACCGCACCCTAAACATAACCCTAACACTAACGCTAACCATAACCCATAACCGTACCCTAAACCTAACCCTAACTCGTACCCTAACCCTAACACTGACCCTAACCCTAACCCGTACACTAACTCTAACCCGTACCCTAATCCTAATCCTAACCCTAACCCTATCCATACTCCAACCCTAACCGTAACCCTATCCCGTACTATAACCCTAAGCCTAACTCTAACCCTAACACGTACCTTAACCCTTAACCTAACCCTAACACTAACCCTACCTCGTACTCTAAACCTAACCCTAAACCTAACCGTAACCCTAAACCGTACCCTAAACCTAACCCTAACCCTAACTCGTACCCTATCCCTAACCCTAACCCTGACCCTAACCCTAACCCTAACCCGTACCCTAAGCCTAACCCATACACTAACCCTAACCCTAACACTAACCCTTCCCCGTACTCTAACACTAAACCTAACTCTAACCCTAACCCGTACCCTAAACCTAAACCTAACTCTAACCCTAACACTAACCTAACCCGTACTCTAAACCTAAACCTATCCCGTACCCTAAGCCACACCCTAACCCTAACTCGTACCCTAACACTAACCCTAACCCTGTCCCTAACCCTAACCCTAACCCGTGCCCTAAACCTAACCCATACCCTAAACCTAACCCTAACCCTATCCCGTAACCTAAATTTAACCCTAACCCTTGTCCTAACCCGTACCCAACCCTGTCCCGTAACCTAAACCTAACCCTAACCCGTACGCAAACACTAAGAGTAATCCTAACCCATAACCTAGCGCTAACCCTAAACCTAACCCTAAGCCTAAATGGCACCCTAAACCTAAACCCAACCGTAACCCTAACCATAACCCTTACCCGTAGCCTAAACCTAACCCATACCTAACACTAACCCTAACCTTAACCGTAACCCTAACCCGTACCCTAACCCTAAAAATAACCCGTACCGTAACCCCAACCCTAACCCTAACCCGTACCATAACCCTATCCCTAATCCTAACCCGTACCCAAAACCTAACCATAACACGTACCCTAAACCTAACCCTAACCCTAACCCTCACCCTAACCCATACACAAACGGTAAACCTAACCCGTACCCTAACACTAACCCAAACCAGTACTCTAACCCTAATCCTAAATATAACCATAACCCACACCCTAAACTTAACCCTAACCCTAACCCAAACCATAACCCTTAACCGGAACCTAACCCTAACCCATAACCTAAACCTAACCCTAACCTTAACCATAACCCTAACCCATACCCTAACCATAAAACTAACCCGTACCCTAAACCCAACACTAACCCTAACCGTACCCTAACACTAACCCTAACCCTAAGCCTGACCTAAACCTAACCCAAACCCTTACACTAATCCTAACCCTAACCCTAACCCGCACCAAAACCTAACCATAACCCATACCCTAACCATAACCTGTAACCTAAACCTAACCATAACCCTAAATTTAACCCGTATGCTAACCCTATCCCGTACCCTACACCTAACCCTAAACCGTATCCTAACCCTAAAGCTAACCCTAAGCCTTAACTGTACATTAATCCCAAACCTAAACCTAACACTAACCCTACACCGTACTCTAACCCTAAACCTAACCCTAACCCTAACCCGTACGCAAACCCTAAGAGTAATCCTAACCCATAACCTAGCGCTAACCCTAAACCTAACCCTAAGCCTATACCGCACCCTAAACCTAAACCTAACCGTAACCCTAACCATAACCCTTACCCGTAGCCTAAACCTAACCCATACCTAACACTAACCCTAACCTTAACCGTAACCCTAACCCGTTCCCTAACCCTAAAAATAACCCGTACCGTAACCCCAACCCTAACCCTAACCCGTACCATAACCCTATCCCTAATCCTAACCCGTACCCCAAACCTAACCATAACACGTACCCTAAACCTAACCCTAACCCTAACCCTTACCCTAACCCATAACCAAATGGTAAACCTAACCCGTACCCTAACACTAACCCAAACCAGTAATCTAACCCTAATCCTAAATATAACCATAACCCGCACCCTAAACTTAACCCTAACCCTAACCCAAACCATAACCCTTAACCGTAACCTAACCCTAACCCATAATCTAAACCTAACCCTAACCTTAACCGTAACCCTAACCCATACCCTAACCATAAAACTAACCCGTACCCTTAACTCAACCCTAACCCTAACCCGTACCCTAACACTAACCCTAACCCTAAACCTGACCTAAACCTAATCCAAACCCTTACACTAATCCTAACCCTAACCCTAACCCGCACCAAAACCTAACCATAACCTGTACCCTAAACATAACCTGTAACCTAAACCTAACCATAACCCTAAATTTAACCCGTACGCTAACATAACCTAGCGCTAACCCTAAACCTAACCCTAAGCCTAACCCGCACCCTAAACCTAAACCTAACCGTAACCCTAACCATAACCCTTACCCGTAGCCTAAACCTAACCCATACCTAACACTAACCCTAACCTTAACCGTAACCCTAACCCGTTCCGAAACCTAGGAACCCTTAACCGTACCCTACACCTAACCCTAAACCGTATCCTAACCCTAAAGCTAACCCTAAGCCTAAACTGTACATTAATCCCAAACCTAAATCTAACACTAACCCTACACCGTACTCTAACCCTAAACCTAACCCTAACCCTAACCCGTACACTAACCCTAACCCTAACCCTAACCCTAACACTAATCCTACCCCGTACTCTAACCCTAAACCTAACCCTAACCCTATGCTAACCCTAACCCGTACCCTAACACTAACCCTAAACCTAACGATAACACTAACTGTATTTTAACCCTAACCCTAACCCTCACCCTAACCCTAACCCGTACTGTAACCCTAACCCATACCATAACCCTAAACCTAACCCGTACCCTAACCCTAACCCTAACTCGTACCCTAACCCTAACCCTAAACCTGACACTAACCCTATCCTTAACCCGTACCCTAAACCTAACCCGTACTTTAAACCTAACCCTAACCCTAACCCATACCCTAAGCCTAACCCATACCCACCCTAACCATAAACCTAACCTTAACCCTAAACCGTACCCTAAACGTAACCCTAACCCTCTACCTAACCCGTACCCAAACCTATCCCGTAACCTAACCCTAACCCTAACCCGTACCCAAACCCTAACAGTAACCCTAAACTATACCCTAGCGCTAACCCTAAACCTAACCCTAACCCGGAACCTAAACCTAACACTTACCCTGACCCTAACACTAACCCTATCCCGTACCCTAACCCTAAACCGTACACGAACACTAACCCTAAACCTAACCCATACCCTAACCCTAAACGTAACGCTAGCTTGTACCCAAACCCTAACCTGAACCTTAACCCTAACCCTAACCCGTACCCTAACCATACCTATAGCGTAATCCTAACTCTAACCCTAAACCCTAAACCTAAGCTTAGCCCTAACCCTTACCCGAACCCGTACCTAAACGGTAAACCTAACCCGTACCCTAACACTAACCCAAACCCGTACTCTAACCCTAACCATAACCCTAACCCTAAACTAACCCACACCCTAAACTTAACCCTAACCCTAACCCAAACCATAACCCTTAACCATAACCTAACCCTAACCCATAACCTAACCCTAACCCTAAACTTAACCATAACCCTAATCCGTACCCAAACCCTAAAACTAACCCATACCCTAACCCCAACCCTAATGCTAACCCGTAACCTAACACTAACCCTAACCCTAACCCTGACCCTAAATCTAACCCTAACCCTTTCCCTAACACTAACCCTAACCGAACCCGCACCCTAAACCTAACCCTAACCCGTACCCTAAAGCTAAACCATAACCTAAACCAAAGCCTAACCCTAAACTTAACCCGTAGGCTAACCCTATCCCGTACCCTAAACCTAACCCTAAACCGTATCCAAACCCTACCCTAACCGTAAGCCTAACCCGTATATTAACCCTTACCCTAACCCTAACACTAACCCTACCCCGTACTCTAACCCTAACCCTAACCCGTACCCTTAACCTATCCCTAACCCTAACTCGTACCCTAACCCTAACCCTAAACCTGACCCTAACCCTAACCCTAACCCGTACCCTAAAACTAACCCATACCCTAACCCTAACCATAAACCTAACCCTAACTCTAACCCGTACCCTAAACCTAACCCTAACCGTTGACCTAACCCGTACCCAACCTTATCCCGTACCCTAACCGTAACCCTAACCCGTACCCAAACCCTAACAGTAACACTAACCCATACCCTAGCGCTAACACTAACCCTAACCCTAAGCCTAACCCGCACCCTAAACCTAAACCTAACCGTAACCCTAACCATAACCCTTTCCCATAACCTAAGCCTAACCCATACCTTAACACTAACCCTAACCAAAACCGTAACCCGAACCCGTACCCTAACCCTAAAACTAACCCATACCCTAACCCCAACCCTAACCCTAACACGTACCATAACCCTATCCCTAACCCTAATCCTGACCCTAAACCTAACCCTAACCCGTACTCTAACCCTAACCCGCACCTAAACCTAACCCTACCCCGTACCCTAACTCTAACCCATAACCTAAACCTAACCATAACCGTAAACATAACCCGTACACTAACCCTATCCTGTACCCTAAACCTAAACCTAACTCGTGCCCAAACCCTAAGTAACCCTAAACCATACCCTAGCGCTAACACTAACCCTAACCCTAACCCTAACCATTACCCGTACCCTAACCCTAAAACATACCCTAACACTAACCCTAAACTTAATCGTAACCATGACCCGAAAACTAAAACTAAAATTAACCCGTACCCTAAACCCACCCTAACCCTAACCTGTACCCTAACCCTAACCCTAACCTTAACCCACACCAAACCTAACCCTGACCAGTAACCTAAGCCTAACCCTAACCCTAAACTTAACCCGTACACTAACCCTATCACGTACACTAAACCTAACCCTAAACCACAACCTAACCCTAAACCTAACCCTAAGACTAACCCGTACATTAACCCTAACCCTAACCCTAACACTAACCCTACCCCGTACTCTAACACTAACCCTAACTCTAACCCTAACCCGTACCCTAAACCTAACACTAACCCTAAACCTAACACTAACCCTACCCCATACTCTAACCCTAACACAAACCCTAACCCTAAACCGTACTCTATCCCTGACCCTAACCCTAACCCTAACCCTATCCGCACTCTAACCCTAACCCTAACCCTAACCCTAACGCTAACACTAAACCTAACCCGTACTCTAGCACTAACCCTAAACTTAAACGTAACCTTAACCCATACGATAACCCTAACCCGTACCCTAACACTAACCCTAAACCTAACACTATCCCTAACCCATACTCTAACCCTGAACCTAACCCTATCTCTAACCCAAACCCGTACTATAACCCTAAACCTAACCCTAACCCTAAACCTAACCCTAACCCGTACTCTAACCCTATCCCATAGCCTAACACAAACTCTAACCCTAACCCCTAACTCTAACCCTATCCCTAACCCTTACCTAACCCGTACCCAAACGATAAACCTAACCCGTTTCCTAACACTAAACCAAAACCGTACTCTAACCCTAACCCTAACTCTAAACCGCACCCTAAAATTAACCCTAACCCTAACGCTAACCATAACCCTTAACCGTACCCTAACCCTAACCCTAACTCGTACCCTAAACCTAACCCGTACAATAACCCTAACCCGTACCCTAATCCTAACCCTAACCCTAACCCTATCCGTACTCCAACCCTAACCGTAACCCTATCCTGTACTCTAACCCTAAGCCTAACTCTAACCCTAACACGTACCTTAACCCTTAACCTAACCCTAACACTAACCCTACCTCGTACTCTAAACCTAACCCTAAACCTAACCGTAACCCTAAACCGTACCCTAAACCTAACCCTAACCCTAACTCGTACCCTATCCCTAACCCTAACCCTGACCCTAACCCTAACCCTAACACTAACCCGTACCCTAAGCCTAACCCATACACTAACCCTAACCCTAACACTAACCCTTCCCCGTACTCTAACACTAAACCTAACTCTAACCCTAACCCGTACCCTAAACCTAAACCTAACTCTAACCCTAACACTAAACCTAACCCGTACTCTAAACCTAAACCTATCCCGTACCCTAAACCACACCCTAACCCTAACTCGTACCCTAACACTAACCCTAACCCTGTCCCTAACCCTAACCCGTTCCCTAAACCTAACCCATAACCCTAAACCTAACCCGTACCCTAACCCTAACCCTAACTCGTACCCTAACCCTAACCCTAAACCTGACCCTAACCCTAACCTTAACCCGTACCCTAAACCTAACCCGTACTTTAAACCTAACCCTAACCCTAACCCCTACCCGAAACCTAACCCTAACCCTAACTCGTACCCTAAACCTACCCTAACACTGACCCTAACCCTAACCCTAACCCATACCCTAAGCCTAACCCATACCCACCCTAACCATAAACCTAACCCTAACCCTAAACCGTACCCTAAACGTAACCCTAACCCTCTACCTAACCCGTACCCAAACCTATCCCGTAACCTAACCCTAACCCTAACCCGTACCCAAACGCTAACAGTAACCCTAAACTATACACTAGCGCTAACCCTAACCCTAACCCTAACCCGGACCCTAAACCTAACACTTACCCTGACCCTAACACTAACCCTATCCCGTACCCTAACCCTAAACCGTACACGAACACTAACCCTAAACCTAACCCATACCCTAACCCTAAACGTAACGCTAGCTTGTACCCAAACCCTAACCCAAACCTTAACCCTAACCCTAACCCGTACCCTAACCATACCTGTAGCGTAATCCTAACTCTAACCCTAAACCCTAAACCTAAGCCTAGCCCTAAACCTTACCCGAACCCGTACCTAAACGGTAAACCTAACCCGTACCCTAACACTAACCCAAACCCGTACTCTAACCCTAACCATAACCCTAACCCTAACCCTAATCCACACCCTAAACTTAACCCTAACCCTAACCCAAACCATAACCCTTAACCGTAACCTAACCCTAACCCATAACCTAACCCTAACCTTAACCATAACCCTAATCCGTACCCAAACCCTAAAACTAACCCATACCCTAACCCCAACCCTACCGCTAACCCGTAACCTAACACTAACCCTAACCCTAACCCTGACCCTAAATCTAACCCTAACCCTTTCCCTAACACTAACCCTAACCGAACCCGCACCCTAAACCTAACCCTAACCCGTACCCTAAAGCTAAACCGTAACCTAAACCAAAGCCTAACCCTAAACTTAACCCGTACGCTAACCCTATCCCGTACCCTAAACCTAACCCTAAACCGTATCCAAACCCTAACCTAACCGTAAGCCTAACCCGTATATTAACCCTTACCCTAACCCTAACACTAACCCTACCCCGTACTCTAACCCTAACCCTAACCCGTACCCTTAACCTATCCCTAACCCTAACTCGTACCCTAACCCTAACCCTAAACCTGACCCTAACCCTAACCCTAACCCGTACCCTAAAACTAACCCATACCCTAACCCTAACCATAAACCTAACCCTAACTCTAACCCGTACCCTAAACCTAACCCTAACCGTTGACCTAACCCGTACCCAACCTTATCCCGTACCCTAACCGTAACCCTAACCCGTACCCAAACCCTAACAGTAACACTAACCCATACCCTAGCGCTAACACTAACCCTAACCCTAAGCCTAACCCGCACCCTAAACCTAAACCTAACCATAACCCTAACCATAACCCTTACCCATAACCTAACCCTAACCCATACCCTAACACTAACCCTAACCATAACCGTAACCCTAACCCGTACACTAACCCTAAAACTAACCTGTACCCTAACCCCAACCCTAACCCTAACACGTACCATAACCCTATCCCTAACCCTAACCCTGACCCTAAACCTAACCCTAACCCGTACTCTAACCCTAACCCGCACCTAAACCTAACCCTACCCCGTACCCTAACTCTAACCCATAACCTAAACCTAACCATAACTGTAAACTTAACCCGTACACTAACCCTATCCCGTACCCTAAACCTAAACCTAACCCGTGCCCAAACCCTAAGTAACCCTAAACCATACCCTAGCGCTAACACTAACCCTAACCCTAACCCTAACCATTACCCGTACCCTAACCCTAAAACATACCCTAACACTAACCCTAAACTTAATCGTAACCATGACCCGAAAACTAAACCTAAAATTAACCCGTACCCTAAACCCACCCTAACCCTAACCTGTACACTAACCCTAACCCTAACCTTAACCCACACCAAACCTAACCCTGACCAGTAACCTAAGCCTAACCCTAACCCTAAACTTAACCCATGCGCTAACCCTATCACGTACACTAAACCTAACCCTAAACCACAACCTAACCCTAAACCTAACCCTAAGCCTAACCCGTACATTAACCCTAACCCTAACCCTAACACTAACCCTACCCCGTACTCTAACACTAACCCTAACTCTAACCCTAACCCGTACCCTAAACCTAACCCTAACCCTAAACCTAACACTATCCCTACCCCATAATCTAACCCTAACCCTAACCCTAACCCAAACCCTAACACTAAACCTAACCCGTACTCTAGCACTAACCCTAAACCTAAACGTAACCCTAACCCATACGCTAACCCTAACCCGTACCCTAACACTAACCCTAAACCTAACACTATCCCTAACTCGTACTCTAACCCTGAACCTAACCCTATCTCTAATCCAAACCTGTACTATAACCCTAAACCTAACCCTAACCCTAAACCTAACCCTAACCCGTACTCTAACCCTATCCCATAGCCTAACACAAACTCTAACCCTAACCCCTAACTCTAACCCTATCCCTAACCCTTACCTAACCCGTACCCAAACGGTAAACCTAACCCGTTTCCTAACACTAACCCAAAACCGTACTCTAAGCCTAACCCTAACCCTAAACCGCACCCTAAACTTAACCCTAACCCTAACGCTAACCATAACCCTTAACCGTACCCTAACCCTAACCCTAACTCGTACCCTAACCCTAACACTGACCCTAACGCTAACCCGTACAATAACCCTAACCCGTACCCTAATCCTAACCCTAACCCTAACCCTATCCGTACTCCAACCCTAACCCTAACCTTACCCCGTACTCTAAACCTAAGCCTAACTCTAACCCTAACCCGTACCTTAACCCTTTTCCAAACCCTAACACTAAACCTACCCCGTACTCTAACCCTAACCCTAAACCTAACCGTAACCTTAAACCGTACCCTAAACCTAACCCTAACCCTAACTCATACCCTATCCCTAACCCTAACCCTGACCCTAACCCTAACCCTAACCCGTACCCTAAGCCTAACCCATACCCTAACCCTACCCTAACACTAACCCTACCCCGTAATCTAACCCTAACCCTAACTCTAACCCTAAACCCTAACCCTAACCCTAACCCTATTCCTTACCCTATGCCGTACCCAAACGGAACACCTAACCCGTACGCTAACACTAACCCAAACCCGTACTCTAACCCTAACCATAACCCTAACCCTATCCCTAAATTGCACCCTAAACTTAACCCTAACCCTAACACTAACCTTAACCCTTAACCGTACCCTAACCCTAACTCACACCCTAACCCTAACCCTAACTTTAACTGTAACCCTAACCCGTAACCTAACCCTAAAACTAACCCGTCCCCTAACCCCAACCCTAACCCTAACCCATAACCTAACACTAAACCTAACACTAACCCTGACCCTAAACCTAACCCTAACCCGTACACTAACCCTAACCCTAACCCTAACCCACACCCTAAACCTAACCCATACCCTAACCCTAATCCTAAACCTAACGCTAACCCTAACTCTTACAATATACCTAATCCTAACCCTTGACCTAACCCGTACCCTAACCCTATCCCGTAACCTAATCCTAACCCTAACCCTAAACTTATCCCGTACGCTAACCCTATCCCATACCCTAAGCCTAACCTTAACCCGTAACCTAACCCTAACCTAACCCTAAGCCTAACCCGTACATTAACCCTAACCCTAACCCTAACACTAACCCTACCCCGTAATCTAAACCTAACCTTAACCCTAACCCTAACCCTAACCCTAACCCTAACCCATACCCTAACCCTAACCCTAAACCTTTCCCTAACACTAACACTAACCCTAACCCTTACTCTAACCCTAACCCTAACCCTTACCCTAACTGTACTCTAACCCTAACCCTAAACCTCACACTAACCCTAACCCATACTGTAACCCTAACATGTAACATAACCCTAACTCTAACCCATACCCTAACCTTAAACCTAACTCATCGCCTAACACTAACCCTGACCCTAACCCTAACCCGTACCCTAAACCTAACCCGTACCCTAACCCTAAACCTAACCCTAAGCCGTACCTTAAACCTAACCCTAACGCTAACTCATATCCTAACCCTAACCCTAACCCTCACCCTAACCCTAACCCGTACCCTAAACCTAACCCATACCCTAACCCTAATCCTAAACCTAACGCTAAACCTAACTCTTACAATATACCTAATCCTAACCCTTGACCTAACCCATACCCAACCCTATCTCGTACCCTAACCCTAACCCTAACCCGTACCCAAACCTAACAGTAACCCTAACCCATTCCCTAGCGCTAAGCCTAACCCTAAATCTAATCCTAACCCACACCCTAAACCTAAACCTAACGCTAACCCTAACCATAACCCTTACCCATACCCTGACCCTAAGCATACCCTAACACTAACCCCAACCTGAACCGTAACCCTAACCCGTACCCTAAACCTAAAACTAACCCGTACCCTAACCCCAACCCTAACCCTCACCCGCACCTAAACCTAACCCTAACCTGTAACCTAACCCTTACCCGTAACCTAAACCTAACCCTAACCCTAAACTTAACGTGAACACTAAACCTATCCCATAACCTAAACCTAACCCAAAACTATACATAACCCTAACCCTAACCCTAACACTATCCGTACACTAACCCTAACCCTAACCCTAACACTAACCCTAACCCGTACTCTAACACTAAACCTAACCCTAAACCTAGCCCTAACCCGTACTCTAACCATAACCCGTACCCTAACTCTAACCATTACACTAACCCTAAACCTAACCCGTACCCTAACCCGAAACGTAACCCTAACCCGTACCCAAACTTTAACCCTAACACGTACCCTAACCCTAACCCTAACCCCCACACTAAACCTAACCCTAACCCTAGACCTAACACGTACACTAACCCTATCCCGTACCCTAAACTTAACCCTAACCCGTACCGTAACCCTAACCCTAACCCGTACCCTAACCCTACCCGTAGCCTAACCCTAACTCTAACCCTAACCCCCAACCTTAACCCTAACCCTTACCCTAACCCGTACCCAAACGGTAAACCTATCCCGTACACTAACACTAACCCAAACCCGTACTCTAATCCTAACCCTAACCCTAACCATAAACCTAACCCTAACCCGTACCTTAACACTTCCCGTAGCCTAACCCTAACTCTAACCCTAACCCCTAACCCTATCCATAACATTAACCCTAACCCTTACCCTAAGACGTACCCAAATGGTAAACCTAACACGTACCCTAACACTAACCAAAACCCGTACTCTAAACCTAACCCTAACCCTAACCATAACCATAACCCTAACCCGCACCCTAAACTTAAACCTAACCTTAACGCAAACCATAAACCTTAACCGTAACATAACCCTAACCCATACCCTAACCCTAAACCTAACCTTAACCATAACCCTAACTCGTACCCTAACCCTAAAACTAACCCGTACCCTAACCCCAACCCTAACCTTAACGCGTACACTAACACTAAACCTAACCCTATTCCTGACCCTAAACCTAACCCTAACCGCACACTAACCCTAACCCTAACCCTAACCTTAACACTAACCCTATCCCGTACTCTAAACCTAACCCTAACCCTAACCATAACCCTAACCCGTACTCTAACCTTAACCCAAACCCTAACACTAACCATAACCCTAACACTAACACTAACCAGTACTCTAAACCTAAACGTAACCCTAACACTAAACCTAACCCCTACTATAATCCTAACCCTAAACCTAACCCTTACCCTAACCCTAAGTCGTACCATAACCCGAACCCGTACCCAACCCTAACCCTAACCCTAAATCTAACCCTAACCTTGACCCTAACCCTAACCCTAATAACGTACCCTAACCCTAACCCTAAACCGCATCCTAAACCTAACCCTAAACCTAGACCTAACCCGTAGCCTAACCCTAACCCATACCCTAACACTAACCCGTACCCTAACCCTAACACTAAACCTAACCCTAACCCGTACACTAACCATAACCCTAACCCATACCCTAACCCTAACCCGTACCCTAACCCTAACCCAGGGCCTAACTCTAACCCGCACCGTAAACCTAACCCTAACCCTAGACATAACCCGTACCCTAACCCTATCTCGTACCCTAACCCTATTCCTAACCCGTATCATAACCCTAACACTAACCCTAACCCTAACACTAACCCTAACCTGTACACTAACCCTAACCCTAAGCTGAACCCTAACCCTAACCCACACTGAAACCTAACCCTAACCCGTACCCTAACCCTAACCCGTAACCTAAATCTAACCCTAACCCTAAACTTAACCCGTACACTAACCCTATCCCATACCCTAAACCTAACCCTAACCCATACCCTAAACCTAATCTAACCCTAACACTATGCGTACACTAACCCTAACCCAAACCCTAACACTAACCCTAACACGTACTCTAACACTAACCCTAACCCTAAACCTAACACTAACCCGTAATCTAACCCTAACCCATAACCTAACCCTAACCCAGGGCCTAACTCTAACCCGCACCTTAAAACTAACCCTAACCCTAGACCTAACATTTACACTAACCCTATCCCATACCGAAACCTTAACCCTAACCCGTACCAGTACCCTAACATTAACCGTAACCCTAACCCTAACCCTAACCCTAAACCTAACCCGTAAACTAACCCTAACCCTAAACCTAAACCTAACCCTAACCCGTACCCTAACCCTACCCGTAGCCTTACCCTAACTCTAACCCTAACCCCTAACCCTAACCCTAACCCTAACCCGCACCTAAACCTAACCCTAACCCTAACCCTAACCCGCACCTAAACCTAAACCTAACCCATTCCCGAACCCTAACCCTAACCCTAACCATAACCCTATCCGTACACTAACCCTAACCCAAACCCTAAACCTAAACATAACCCATACTCTAACCCTAACCCGTACACTAACCCTAACCCTAACCCGTACCCTAACCCTAACCCTAACCATGACGATAACCCTAACCCTAACCGGTAACCTAAACCTAAACCGTACTTTTAACCTAACCCTAACCATAACCCGTACCCTAAACCTAACCCTAACCCTAACTCGTACCCTAAACCTACCCTAACCCTGACCCTAACCCTAATCCTAACCCATACACTAAGCCTAATCCATACCCTAACCCTAAACCTAAACCTAACCCTAACCCTAAACCGAAACCTAAACGTACCCCTAACCCTCTACCTAACCCGTTCCCAAACCTATCCAGTACCCTAACCCTAACTCTAACCCGTACGCAAAACCTAACAGTAACCCTAGCCCATACCCTAGCGCTAACCCTAAACCTAACTCTAACCCGGACCTTAAACCTAACCCTAACCCTGACCCTAACACTAACCCTATCCCGTATCCTAACCCTAAACCGTACAAGAACCCTAACCCTAAACCTAACCCATACCCTAATGCTAAACGTAAACCTAGCCCGTACCCAAACCCTAACCCGAACCTTAACCCTAACCCTAACCCGTACCCTAACCCCACCCGTAGCCTAATCCTAACTCCTAACCCTAAGCCTAACCCTAACCCTTAACCGAACCCGTACCCAAACGGTAAACCTAACCCATACCCTAACACTAACCCAAACCTGTACTCTAACCCTAACCCTAACCCTAACCCTAACCCTAACCCTAACACGCATCCTAAACTTAACCCTAACCAAAACCCAAACCATAACCCTTAACCGTAACCTAACCCTAACCCATAACCTAACCCTAACCCTAACTTTAACCATAACCCTAATCCGTACCCAAACCCTAAAACTAACCCATACCCTAACCTCTAACCTAACGCTAACCCTTACCCTAACACTAACCCTAACCCTGACACTAAACCTAACCCTAACCCTTACACTAACCCTAACCCTAACCCAACCCGCAGCCTAAAACTAACGCTAACCCGTACCAAAACCATAAACCGTAACCTACACCGAACCCTAACCCTAAACTTAACCCGTTCGCTAACCCTATCCCGTACCCTAAAGCTAACCCTAACCCGTATCCTAACCCTAACCTAACCCTAAGCCTAACCCGTACATTAACCCTTACCCTAACCCTAACACTAACCCTACCCCGTACTCTAAACCTAAACCTAACCCTAACCCTAACCCGTACACTTAACCTATTCCTAACCCTAACTCGTACCCTAACCTTAACCCTAAACCTGACCCTAACCCTAACCCTAACCAGTACCCTAAAACTAACCCTACCCTAACCCTAAACATAAACCTAACCCTAACCCTAACCCGTACCCTAACCTAAACCTAACACTTGACCTAACCCGTACCCAAACGGTAAAACTGACCCGCACCCTAACACTAACCCAAACCCGTACTCTAACCCTAACCCTTACCCTAACACTAATCCTACCCGTACGCTAACCCTAACACTAACTCTAACCCTAACCCGTACCCTAACCCTAACCCTAACCCTAACCCTAACACTATCCCTACCCCGGACTCTAACCCAAACCCAAACCCTAACCCTAACCCGTACCCATACCCTAACCCTAACCCTACACCCTAACACTAACAATAACCCGTACTCTAACCCTAACCCTTACCCTAACCGTACTCTAACCCTAACACTAACCCTCAACCTAACCCTTACCCATACCCTAAACCTAACCCATACCCTAACCCTAAACCTAACCCTAACCTGTACCCTAAACCTAACCCTAACCTGTACCCTAACCCTAATCCTAAACCGTACCCTACGCCTAACCCATACCCTAACCCTAACCCTAATCCTAACCCTAACCCTAACCGGTACCTAAACCTAAACCCAACCCTATCCCTAACCCGTAATCTAACCCTAACCCAAACCCTAACCCTAACCCGTACACGTAACCTAACCCTAACCCTAACCCTAACACTAACCGTAACCCTAACCCTGACCCTAAACCTAACCCTAACTCTAACCCTAACCCGTACTCTAACCCTAACCCTAAACCTAAACCTAACCCTAACCCATACTCTAACCCTATCCCGTCCCGTAACACTAATCCTTAACCTAACCCTAAACCTAACTCGTACCCTAACCCTAAACGTAACCTTAACCTGTACCCAACCCTAAACCTAACACGTACCCTAACCCTAACCCTAACCCTAACCCTAACCCTAACACTAACCCTACCCCACACTCTAACACTAACCTTAACCCTAACCCTAACCCGTACCCTAACCCTAACCCTAACCCTAACACTAACCCTAACCTGTACTCTAACCATAACCCTAACCCTAACACTAACCCTCCCCGTACTCTAACACTAACCCTAAACCTAACCCTAACCCGTACCCTAACCCTAACCCTAAACCTAAACCTAACACTAACCCTAACCCGTATTCTATCCCTAAGCCTAACCCTAACCCTAAACGTATTCTAACCCTAACCCTAAATCTCACCCTACCCTAACCAGTACTGTAAACCTAACCCATACCATAACCCTAAACCTAACACGTACCCTAACCCTAACCCTAATTCGTACCCTAACCCTAACCCTGACCCTAACCCTAACCCGTACCCTAAACCTAACCATAACCCGTACCCTAACCCTAACCCTAGCCCTGACCCTGACCCTAACCCGTACCCTAAGCCTAACCCATACCCTAACCCTAAACCTAATCCTAACCCTAACCCTAACACGTACCCTAAACCTAACCCTAACCCTTAACCTAACCCGTAACCTAACCCTAACCCTAACCCATACACAAAACCCTAACAGTAACCCTAAAACATACCCTAGCGCTGACACTAACCATAACCCTAACCCTAACCATTACCCGTACCTTAACCCTAAACCATACCCTAACACTAACCCTAAACTTAACCGTAACCATGACCCGTACATTAAACCTAAAATTATCCATACCCTAACCCCACCCTAACCCTAATCTGTACCCTAACCCTAACCCTAACCCTAACCCACACCAAACCTAACCCTGACCATAACCTAAGCCTAACCCTAACCCTAAACTTAACCCGTACGCTAACCCTGTCCCGTACCCTAAACCTAACCCTAAACCGTAACCTAACCCTAAACCTAACCCTAGCCTAACCCGTACATTAACCCTAACCCTAACACTAACACTAACACTAACCCTACCCCGTACTCTAACCCTAACCCTAACTCTAACCCTAAACCATACCCTAAACCTAACCCTAAACCTAACACTAACCCTACCCCAAACTCTAACCCTAACACAAACCCTAACCCTAAACCGTACTCTATCCCTGACCCTAACCCTAACCCTAACCCTAACCCTATCATCACTCTAACCCTAACCCTAACCAAACCCTAACACTAAACCAAACCCATACTCTAGCACTAACCCTATACCTAAATGTAACCCTAACCCATAAGCTAACCCTAACCCGTACCCTAACACTAACCCTAAACCTAACACTATCCCTAACCCGTACTCTAACCCTAAACCTAACCCTATCTCTAAACCAAACCCGTACTATAACCCTAAACCTAACCCTAACCCTAAACCTAACCCTAACCCGTACTCTAACCCTATCCCATAGCCTAACACAAACTCTAACCCTAACCCCTAACTCTAACCCTATCCCTAACCCTTACCTAACCCGTACCCAAACGGTAAACCTAACCCGTTTTCTAACACTAACCCAAACCCGTACTTTAACCCTAACCCTAACCCTAACCCTAAACCACACCATAAACTTAACCCCAAACCTAACACTAACCATAACCCTTAACCGTACCCTAACCCTAACCCTAACTCATACCCTAACCCTAACACTGACCCTAACCCTAACCCGTACACTAACCCTAACTTGTCCTCTAATCCTAACCCTACCATAACCCTATCCGTACTCCAACACTAACCCTAACCCTGCCCCGTACTCTAAACCTAAGCCTAACTCTAACCCTAACCCGTACCTTAACCCTTAACCTAACCCTAACACTAAACCTACCACGTACTCTAACCCTAAACCTAAAACTAACCGTAACCCTAAACCGTACACTAAACCTAACCCTAACCCTAACTCGTACTCTAACCATAACCCTAACCCTGAAACTAACCCTAACCCTAACCCGTACCCTAAGCCTAACCCATACCCTAACCCTAACCCTAAACCTACCCCTAACCCTATCCTGTACCCTAAACCTAATCCTAACCCTTGTCCTAACCCATACCCAACCCTATCCCGTACCCTAACCCTAACCCTAACCCTAACCTTCCCCGTACTCTAACCCTAACCCGTACCCGTACCCTAAACCTAACCCTAACCCTAACACTAATTGTAACCCGTACTCTAACCCTAACCCTAACCCTAAAACTAACCCTACCCCGTACTCTAACACTAACCCTTACCCTAACCCTAACCCGTACTCTAACCCTGACCCTAACCCTAACCCTAACACTAACCCTAACCCATACTCTAACCCTAACCCTAACCCTAACCGTATTCTAACCCTAAACCTAACCCTCACCCTAACCCTAACCCGTACCCTAAACCTAAACTGTACACTAACCCTAAAACTAACCCTAACCCGCACCCTAAACGTAAACCTAACCCATACCCTAACCCTAACCCTAACCCTAACCCTGACCCTGACCCTAACCCTAACCCGTACCCTAAAACTAACCCATACCCTAACCCCAAACTAACCCTAACCTGTACCCTAAACCTAACCCTAACCCGTACCCTAACCCTAATCCTAACCCGTACCCTAAGCATAATCATTACCGTAACCCTAACCCTAATCCTAACCCTAACCCTAACCCGTACCTAAACCTAACCCTAACCCTTGACCTAACCCGTACCCAACACTATCCCATAACCTAACCTTAACCGTAACCCATAACCAAACCCTAACAGTAACCCTAACCCCTACCGTAGCGCTAACCCTAACCCTAAACCTTACCCTAAACCTGACCCTAACCCTAACACTAAACCGTACCCTAAGCCTAACCCATACCCTAACCCTAACCCTAACCCTAACCCAAACACCAACCCTACCCCGTACTCTAAACCTAACCCTAACCCTAACCCTAACCCGTACCCGTACCCTAACCCTAACCCTAACCCTAACACCAACCCTATCCCGTACTCTAACCCTAACACTAACCCTAACTGTACTCTAACCCTAACCCTAAACCTCACCCTAACTCTAACCCGTACTGTAACCCAAACCCGTACCATTCCCCTAGCCTAACACTTACCCTAATCCTAACCCTAATTCGTACCCTAACCCTGACCCTTACCCTGACCCTAACCATAACCCTAAACGTACCCTAAACCTAACCTGTACCCTAAACCTAAACCTAACCCGAACCGTACCCTTAACCTACTCCTAACCCGTACCCTAACCCTAACCCTAACCCTGACCCTAACCCTAACCCGTACCCTAAGCCTAACCCATACCCTAACCCTTATCCTCATCCTAACCCTAACCCTAACCGTACCCTAAACCTAACCCTAACCCTTGACCTAACACGTACCCAACCCTACCCGTAACCTAACACTAACCCTAAACCGTACCCAAAACCTAACAGTAACCCTATCCCATACCCTAGCGCTAACCCTAACCCTAACCATAACCCTGACCTGCACCCTAAACCTAAACTGCACCCTAACCCTAAACCTAACCCTACCCCGTACTCTAACCCTAACCCTAATTCTAACCCTAACCCGTACCCTAACCCTAACCCTAAACCTAAACCTAACCTTAAACCTAACACTAAACCTAACCCGTAATCTAATCCTAAACTTAACCTGTACCATAAACCACACCCTAACCCTAACTCGTACCCTAAACTAACCGTAACCCTGACCCTAACCCTAACCATAACCCGTACCCAAACCTAACCCATATCCTAAACCTAACACTAAACCTAACCCAAACCCTATCCCGTACCCTAAATCGAACCCTAACCCTTGTCCAACCCGTACCCAACCCTGTCCCGTAACCTAAACCTAACCCTAACCCGTACCCAAACCCTAAGCGTAACCCTAACCCATACCCTAGCGCTAACCCTAACCCTAACCCTAAGCCTAACACGCACCCTAAACCTAACCCTAACCTTAACCATAAACCTAACCCATACCCTAACCCTAAAACTAACCCGTACCCTAAACCCAACCCTAACCCTAACCTGTACCCTAAAACTAACTCTAACCCTAACCCTACCCTAAACCTAACCCTAACCCTTACACTAATCCAAACCCTAAACCTAACCCGCACCCAAAACCTAACCCTAACCCGTACCCTAACCCTAACCCGTAACCTAAACCTAACCATAACCCTAAACTTAACCCGTACGCTAACCCTATCCTGTACCCTACACCTAACCCTAAACCGTATCCTAACCCTAAAGCTAACCCTAAGCCTAAACCGTTCATTAATCCCAAACCTAACCCTAACCCTAACCCTAACCCTAACCCGTACACTAACCCTAACCCTAACCCTAACCCTAACACGAATCCTACCCCATACTCTGACCCTAAACCTAACCCTAACATTAAACCTAACCCTAACCCGTACCCTAAACCTAACCCTAACCCTAACCCTAACACTAACTGTACTCTAAACCTCACCCTAAACCTCACCCTAACCCTAACCCGTACTATAACCCAAACCCATACCATATCCCTAAACCTAACGCCTACCCTAACCCTAACACTAACTCGTACCCTAACCCTAACCTTAACCCTAACCCTAACCCTAACCCTAACCCGTACCCTAAACCTAACCCGTACTTTAAACCTAACCCTAACCCTAACCCGTACCCTAAACTTAACCCTAACCCTAACTCGTACCCTAAACCTACCCTAACCCTGACCTTAACCCTAACCCTAACCCATACCCTAAGCCTAACCCAACCCTAACCCTAACCCTAAACCTAACTCTAACCCTAAACCGGTCCCTAAATGTAACCCTAACCCTCTCCCTAACCCGTACCCAAACCTATCCCATAACATAACCCTAACCCTAACCGGTACCCAAACCCTAACAGTAACCCTAACCCATACCCTAGCGCTAACCCTAACCCTAACCCTAACCCGGACCCTAAACCTAACTCTTACCCTGACCCTAACACTAACCCTATGCCGTACCCTAACCCTAAACCATAGACGAACACTAACCCTAAACCTAACCCATACCCTAACCCTAAACATAACCCTAGCCTGTACCCAAACCCTAACCCGAACATTAACCCTAACCCTAACCCGTACCCTAAACCTACCCGTAGCCTAATCCTAACTCTAACACTAACCCCTAAACCTAAGCCTAACCCTAAAACTTACCCGAACCGTACCCAAACGGTAAACCTAACCCGTACCCTAACACTAATCCAAACCCGTACTCTAACCCTAACCATAACCCTAACCCTAACCCTAACTCGCACCCTAAACTTAACCCTAACCCTAACCCAAACCATAACCCTTTACCATAACATAACCCTAACCCATACCCTAACCCTCACCCTAACCTTAACCATAACCCTAATCCGTACCCAAACCCTAAAACTAACCCATACCCTAACCCCAACCCTAACTCTAACCGGTACCCTAACACTAACCCTAACCCTGACCCTAAACCTAACCCTAACCCTTACCCTAACCCTAACCCTAACGCAACCCGCACCCTAAACCTAACCCTAACCCGTACCCTAAAGCTAAACCATAACCTAAACCGAACCCTAACCCTAAACTTTACCCGTTCGCTAACCCTATCCCGTACCCTAAACCTAACCCTAACCCGTACCCTAAACCTACACCGTTACCTAAACCGAACCCTAACCCTAAATTTAACCCGTTCGCTAACCCTATCCCGTACCCAAAACGTAAACCTAACCCGTATCCAAACACTAACCTAACCCTAAGCCTAACCCGTACATTAACCCTTACCCTAACCCTAACCCTAACCCTAAACCTAAACCTAAACCGTACCCTTATCCTATCCCTAACCCTAACTCGTACCCTAACCCTAACCCTAAACCTGACCCTAACCCTAACACTAACCCGTATCCTAAAATTAACCCATACCCTAACCCTAACCATAAACCTAACCCTAACCCTAACCCGTACCCTAAACCTAACCCTAACCCTTGACCAAACCTGTACCCAACCTTATCCCGTACTCTAACCCTATCCCTAACCCGTACCCAAACCCTTACAGTAACACTAACCCATACCCTAGCGCTAACCCTAACCCTAACCCTAAGCCTAACAAGCACCCTAAACCTAAACCTAACCCTAACCCTAACCATAAACCTTACCCGTACCATAACCCTAACCCATACCCTAACACTAATCCTAACCTTAACCGTAACCCTAACCCGTACCCTAACCCTAAAACTAACCCGTACCCTAACCCCAACCCTAACCCTAAAACTTTACCATAACCCGAAACCTAACCCTAACCCTGACCCTAAACCTAACCCTAACCCATACCCAAACCCTAACCAGCACCTAAACCTAACCCTACCCAGTACCCTAACTCTAACCCATAACCTAAACCTAACCCTAACCATAAACTTAACCCGTACACTAACCCTATCCCGCACCCTAAACCTAAACCTAACCCGTACCCAAACCCTAACCCTAACACGTACCCTAACCCTAAACCTAACCCTAACACTTTCCTTAACCCATACCCAAAGGTAAAACTAACCCGTGCCCTAACACTAACCCAAACCCGTACTCTAACCCTAACCCTTACACTAACACTAACCCTACCCGGTACTCTAACACTAATCCTAACCCTAACCCGTACCCTAAACCTAACCCTAACCCTAACCCTAACACTAACTCTAACCCTAACCGTATTCTAACCCTAAACCTAACCCTAACCCTAACCCTAACCCGTACTCTAACACTAACCCTAACCCTAACCATAACCCGTACTCTAACCCTAACACTAACCCTAACACTAACACTAACCCTAACCCGTTCTCTAACCCTAACCCTAACCCTAACCCTAACCCTAACCCTAACCGTATTCTAACCCTAAACCTAACCCTAACCCTCACCCTAACCCTAACCCGTACTGTAACCCTAACCCGTACCATAACCTAACCCTAACCAGTACCCTAACCCCTCAATAATTCGTACCCTAACACTAACCCTAACCCTGTCACTAACCCTAACCCTAACCCATAACCTAAACCTAACCTGTAACCTAACCCTAAACCTAACCCTAACCCGTACCCTAAACCTAACCCTAACCCATACCCTAACCCTAAACCTAACCCTAAAGCTGACACTAACCCTAACCCTAAAACGTACCCTAAGCCTGAACCATACCCTAACCCTAACCCAAACCCTAACCCTATCCGTACTCTAACCCTAACCCTAACCCTACCCCGTACTCTAACCCTAACCCTAACTCTAACCCTAACCCGTACCCTAACCCTAAACATAACCCTAATACTAAACTTACCCCGTACTCTAACCATAACCCTAACCCTAACACTAACCCGTACCATAAACCTAACCCAAACCCTAACTGTACCCTAACCCTAACCCTAACCCTGGCCATAAACAAAACCTTAACCCGTACCCTAAACCTAACCCATAGCCTAACCCTAACCCTAAACCTAACCCTATCCCTAACCCGTACCCTAAACCTAACCCTAACCCTTGTCCTAACCCGTACCCAAACCTATCCCGTACCCTAACCCTAACCCTAATCCGTACCCAACCCTAAGAGTAACCCTAACCCATACCCTAGAGCTAACCCTAACCCTAACCCTAAGCCTAACCCACACCCTAAACCTAAACCTAACAGTAACTCTAACCATAACCCTTACCCGTACCCTAACCCTAACCCATAACCTAACAATACCCTAACCTTAACCGTAACCCTAAGCCATACCCTAACCCTAAAACTAACCTGTACCGTAACCCCAACCCTAACCCTAACACAAACCATAACCCTATCCCTAATCCTAACCCTGACCCTAAACCTAACTTTAACCCGTACCCTAACCCTAACCCGCACCTAAACCTAACCCTAACTCGTACCCTAACCCTAACCCGTAACCTAAACCTAAACCTAAACCTAAACTTATCCCGTACACTAACCCTATCCTGTAACCTAAACCTAACCCTAACCTGTACCCTAACCCTAACCCTAACCCTAACCCTAAAACTAACCCTCACCCATACTCTAACACTAACCCTAACCCTAAACCTAACCCTAACCCGTACTCTAACCCTAACCCGTACCCTAACACTAACCCTTACCCTAACCATAAACGTAACCCGTACCCTAACCCTAAATGTAACACTAACCCGAACCAAAACCCTAAACCTAACACGTACCCTAACCCTAACCCTAACCCGCACACTAAAACTAACCCTAACCCTAGACCTAACACGTACACTAAACCTATCCTGTACCGTAACCTTAACCCAAACCCGTACCGTAACCCTAACACTAACCGTACCCCGTACTAACACTAAACCTTACCCTAACCCTAACCCGTACTCTAACTCTGACCCTAACCCTAACCCTAACCCTAACCCGTACTCTAACCCTAACCCTAACCCTAACCGTATTCTAACCTAACCCTAACCCTCACCCTTATCCTAACCCGTACTGGAACCCTAACCCGTACCATAATCCTAATCCTAACCCGTACCCTAACGCTAACCTTAATTCGTACCCTAAGCCTAATCCTAACCCTTACCCTAAACCTAAACCTAACCCGTACTCTAACCCTAAACCTAACCCTAACCCTAACCCTAACCCTAACCCTGACCCTAACCCTAAACCGTACCCTAAACCTAACCCATACCGTAACCCCAAACTAACCCTAACCTGTACCCTAAACCTAACCCTAACCCGTACCCTAACCCTAATCCTAACCCGTATCCTAAGCCTATCCCATACCGTAAACCTAACCCTAATCCTAACCCAAACCCTAACCTGTCTCTAAACCTAAACCTAACCCTTGACCTAACCCGTACCCAACCCATCCCATAACCTAACCTTAACCCTAACCCGTCTCCAAATCCTAACAGTAACCCTAACCCATACCGTAGTGCTAACCCTAACCCTAAACCTAACCCTAACCTGACCCTAACCCTAACCTTAAACCGTACCCTAAGCCTAACCCATACCCTAACCCTAACCCTAACCCTAACCCAAACACCAACCCTACCCCGTACTCTAACCCTAACCCTAACCCTAAACCTAAACCTTACCCGTACCCTAACTCTAACCCTAACCCTAACCCTAACACCAACCTTATCCCGTACTCTAACCCTAACCCTAACCCTAACCCTAACTGTACTCTAACCCTAACCCTAAACCTCACCCTAACCCTAAACCGTACTTTAACCTAAACCCGTACCATAACCCTAAACCTAACCCTTACCCTAACCCTAACCCTAATTCGTACCCTAACCCTAAACCTAACCCTGACCCTAATCCTAACCCTAACACGGACCCTAAACCTAACCTGTACCCTAACCCTAAACCTAACCCGAACTGTACCCTAAACCTAAACTTAACCCGTACCCTAACCCTAACCCTAACTTTAACCCTATCCCGTACCCTAAGCCTAACCCATACACTAAACCTAACCCTAATCCTAACCCTAACCCTAACCCGTACCCAAAACCTAACCCTAACTCTTGACCTAACACGTACCCAACCCTATCCCGTAACCTAACCCTAACCCTAACCCGTACCCAAAACCTAATAGTAACCCTAACCCATACCTAAGTGCTAACCCAAACCCTAACCCTAACCCTAACCCGCCCCCTTAACCTAAACCTAACCCTAACCCTAACCATAACACTTACCTGTACCCAAACCCTAACCCATACCCTAAACCAAACCCTAAACTTAACCGTAACCCTGACCCATACCCTAACCCTAAAATTAACCCGTACCCTAACCCCAACCCTAACCTTAACCTGTAACCTAAAGCAAACCCTAACCCTAAACCTAACCCACACCTAAACCTAACCATAACCCGTACCCTAAAACTAACCCATACCCTAACCCTAACCATAAACCTAAACCTAACCCTAACCCATACCCTAAAACTAACCCTAACCCTTGACCTAACCCGTACCCAACCTTTTCCCGTACCCTAACCGTAACCCTAACCTGTACCCAAACCCTAACAGTAACACTAACCCATACCCTAGCGCTAACCCTAACCCTAACACTAAGCCTAACCCGCACCCTAAACCTAAACCTAACCGTAACCCTAACCATAACCCTTACCCATAGCCTAAACCTAACCCATACCTAACACTAACCCTAGCATTAACCGTAACCCTAACCCATACCATAAACCTAAAAATAACCCGTACCATAACCCCAACCCTAACCCTAACCCGTACCATAACCCTATCCCTACTCCTAACCCGTACCCAAAACCTAACCATAACACGTACCCTAACCCTAACACTAACCCTAAACCTTACCCTAACCCGTACCCAAACGGCAAACCTAACCCGTACCCTAACACTAACCCAAACCCATACTCTATCCCTAACCCTAAACATAAACATAACCCGCACCCTAAACTTAACCCTAACCCTAACCCAAACCATAACCCTTAACCGTAACCTAACCCTAACTCATACCCTAAACCTAACCCTAACCTTAACCGTAACCCTAACCCATACCCTAACCCTAAAACTAACCCGTACCATAAACCGAAACCTAACCCTAACCCGTAAACTAACTCTAACCCTAACCCTAACCCTGACCCTAAACCTAACCATAACCTTACACTAATCCTAACCCTAACCCTACCCCGCACCCAAAATCTAACCCTAACCCGTACCCTAACCCTAACCCGTAACCTAAACCTAAACATTACCCTAAACTTAACCCATACGCTAACCCTATCCCATACCCTACACCTAACCCTAACCCGTATCCTAACCCTAAAGCTAACCCTAAGCCTAAACCGTATATTAATCCCAAACCTAACCCTAACACTAACCCTACACCGTACTCTAAACCTAACCCTAACCCTAATCCTAACACGTACACTAACCCTACCCTAACCCTAACCCTAACACTTATCCTACCCCGTACTCTAACCCTAAACCTAACCGTAACCCTAACCCGTACCTGAACCCTAACCCTAACCCTAACCCTAACACTAACTGTATTCTAAATCTAACCCTAACCCTAACCCGTACTGTAACACTAAACCATACCATAACCCTAAACCTAACCCGTATGCTAACCCTAACCCTAACCCGTACCCTAACCCTAACCCTAACCCTGACCCTAAACCTAACCCTAACCCATAGCCTAAGCCTAAGCCATACCCTAACCCTAACCCTAAACCTAAACCTAACCCTAAACCGTACCCTAAACGTAACCCTAACCCTCTACCAAACCCATGCCCAAACCTATCCCATAACCTAACCCTAACCCTAACCCGTACCCAAACACTAAAAGTAACCCTAACCCATGCCCTAGCGCTAACCGTAACCCTAACCCTAACCCGGACCCTAAACCTAACTCTTACCCTGACCCTAACACTAACCCTATCCCGTACCCTAACCCTAAACCACACACGAACCCTAAACCTAAACCTAACCCATACCCTAACCCTAAATGTAACCCTAGCCTGTACCCAAACCCTAACATGAACCTTAACCCTAACCCTAACCAGTATCCTATCCCTACCCATAGCCTAATCCTACTCTAACCCTAACCCCTAAACCTAAGCCTAACCCTAACCCTTACCCGAACCTGTACCCAAACGGTAAACCTAACCCGTACCCTAACACTAACACAAATCAGTACTATAAAACTTACCATAAGCCTAACCCTAACCCTAACTCTCACCCTAAACTTAAACCTAACCCTAACCCAAACCATAACCCTTAACCGTAACCTAACCCTAACCCATAACCTAACCCTAACCCTAACCTTAACCATAACCCTAATCCGTACCCAAACCCTAAAACTAACCCATACCCTACCCCCAACCCTAATGCTAACCCGTACCCTAACAATAACCCTAACCCTAACCCTGACCTAAACCTAACCCTTACCCTAACCCTAACCCTAACACAACCCGCTCCCTAAACCTAACACTAACCCGTACCCTAAAGCTAACCCTAACCATTGACCTAACCAGTACCCAACCTTATCCCGTTCCCTAACCCTAACCCTAACCCGTACCCAAACCCTAACAGTAACACTAACCCAAACCCTAGCGCTAACCCTAACCCTAACCCTAAGCCTAACCCGCACCCTAAACCTAAACCTAACCGTAACCCTAACCATAACTCTTACCCGTACCCTAACCCTAACCCATACCCTAACACTAACCCTAACCTTAACCGTAACCCTAACCCGTACCCTAACCCTAAAACTAACCAGTACACTAACCCCAACCCTAAACCTAACACGTACCATAACCCTATCCCTAACCCTAACCCTGACCCTAAACCTAACCCTAACCCGTACCCTAACCCTAACCCGCACCTAAACCTAACCCTACCCCGTACCCTAACTCTAACCCATAACCTAAACCTAACCCTAACCATAAACTTAACCCGTACACTAACACTATCCTGTACACTAAACCTAAACCTCACCCGTACCCAAACCCTAACAGTAACCCTAAACCGTACCCTAGCGCTAACACTAACCCTAACCCTAACCATTAACCGTACCCTAACCCTAAACCATACCCTAACACTAACCCTAAACTTAACCGTAACCATAACCCGTACACTAAACCTAAAATTAACCCGTACACTAACCCCACCCTAACCCTAACCTGTACCCTAACCATAACCCTAACCATAACCCACACCAAACCTAAGCCTGACCAGTAACCTAAACATAACCCTAACCCTAAACTTAACCCGTACGCTAACCCTATCCCGTATCCTAAACCTAACCCTAAACCGTAACCTAACCCTAAACCTAACCCTAAGCCTAACCCGTACATTAACCCTAACCCTAACACTAACACTAACCCTACCCCGTACTCTTACCCTAATCTCTAACTCTAACCCTAACCCGTACCCTAAGCCTAACCCATACCCTAACGCTAACCTTAACACTAACCCTACCCCGTACTCTAACCCTAACCCTAACTCTAACCCTAACCCGTACCATAACCCTAACCCTAACCCTAACCCTAACCCTAAACCTAACCCATACTCTAACCATAAACCTATCCCGTATCCTAAACCACACCCTAACCCTAACTCGTACCCTAAAACTAACCCTAAACCTGACCCTAACCCGTACCCTATCCCGTACTCTACACCTAACCCTAACCTGTATCCTAACCCTAAACCTAACCTTAAGCCTATACCGTACATTAATCCCACCTAACCCTAACACTAACCCTACACTGTACTCTAACGATAAACCTAACCCTAACCCTAACCCGTACACTAAACCTAACCCTCACCCTAACCCTAACCCGTACTGTAACCCTAACCCATACCATAACCCGAAACCTAACCCGTACCCTAACCCTAACCCTAACTCCTACCCTAACCCTAACCCTAACCCTGACCCTAACCCTAACCCTAACCCGTACCCTAAACATAACCCGTACTTTAAACCTAACCCTAACCCTAACACATACCCTAAACCTAAACCATACCCACCCTAACCCTAAACCTAACCCTAAACTTAAACCGTACCCTAAACGTCACCCTAACCCTCTACATAACCCGTACCCAAACCTATCCCGTAACCTAACCCTAACCCTAACCTGTACCCAAACCCTAACAGTAACCCGAACCTATACCCTAGCGCTAAACTTAACCCTAACCCTAACCCGGACCCTAAACCTAAACCTTACCCTGACCCTAACACTAACCCTATCCCGTACCCTAACCCTAAACCGTACAAAACACTAACCCTAAACCTAACCCATACCCTAACCCTAAACGTAACCCTAGCCCATACCCAAACCCTAACCCGAACCTTAACCCTAACCCTAACCCGTACCCTAACTCTACCCGTAGCGTAATCCTAACTCTAACCCTAACCCCTAAACCTAAGCCTAACCCTAACCCTTACCCAAACCCGTACCCAAACGGTAAACCTAACCCGTACCCTAACACTAACACAAACCCGTACTCTAACCCTAACCATAACCCTAACACTAACCCTAACCCACAACCTAAACTTAAACCTAACCCTAACCCAAACTATAACCCTTAACCGTAACCTAATCCTAACCCATAACCTAACCCTAACCCTAACCTTAACCATAACCCTAACCCGTACCCAATCCCTAAAACTAACCCATACCCTAACCCCAAACCTAACGCTAACCCATACCCTAACACTAACCCTAACCCTAAACCTGACCCTAAACCTAACCCTAACACTTACCCTAACCCTAACCCTAACCCAACCCGCAACCTAAACCTAACCCTAACCCGTACCCTAAAGCTAAACCGTAACCTAAACCGAAGCCTAACCCTAAACTTAATCCGTTTGCTAACCCTATCCCGTACCCTAAACCTAACCCTAACTGGTATCCAAAACCTAATCTAACCCTAAGCCTAACCCGTATATTAACCCTTACCCTAACCCTAACACTAACCGTACCCCGTACTCTAACCCTAACCCTAACCCTAACCCGTACCCTTAACCTATCCTTAACCCTAACTCATACCCTAACCCTAACCCTAAACCTGACCCTAACCCTAACCCGTACCCTAAACCTAACCCTAACCCTTGACCTAACCCGTAACCCAACATTATCCCGTACCCTAACCCTAACCCTAACCCGTACCCAAAACCTAACAGTAACACTCACCCATACCCTAGCGCTAACCCTAACCCTAACCCTAAGCCTAACCAGCACCTAAACCTAAACTTAACCGTAACCCTAACCATAACACTTACCCGTACCCTAACCCCAACCCATACCCTAACACTAACCCTAACCTTAACCGTAACCCTAACCCGTACCCTACCCCTAAAACTAACCCGTACCCTAACCCCAACCCTAAACCTAACACGTACCATAACCCTATCCCTAACCCTAACCCTGACCCTAAACCTAACCCTAACATGTACCCTAACCCTAACCCGCACCTAAACCTAATCCTACCAGGTACCCTAACTCTAACCCTAACCTAAACCTAACCCTAACCGTAAACTTAACCCGTACACTAACCCTATCCCGTACACTAAACCTAAATCTAACCCGTGCCCAAAACCTAGTAGTAACCCTAAACCATACCCTAGCGCTAACACTAAACCTAACCCTAAACCTAACCCTAACCATTACCCGTACATTAACCCTAAACCATACCCTAACACTAACCCTAAACTTAACCGTAACCATGACCCGTACAATAAACCTAAAATTAACCCGTACCCCAACCCACCCTAACCCTAACCTGTACCCTAACCCTAACCCTAAACCTAACCCACACCAAACCTAACCCTGACCAGTAACCTAAGCCTAACCCTAACCCCAAACTTAACCCATACGCTAACCCTATCCCGTACCCTAAACCTAACCCTAAACCGTAACCTAACCCTAAACCTAACCCTAAGCCTAACCCGTACATTAACCCTAACCCTAACACTAACACTAACCCTACCCCATACTCTAAACCTAACCCTAACTCTAACCCTAACCCGTACCCTAAGCCTAACCCTAACCCTAACCCTAACACTAACCCTACCCCATACTCTAACCATAACACAAACCCTAACCCTAAACCGTACTCTATCCCTGACCCTAACCCTAACCCTAACCCTATCCGCACTTTAACCCTAACCCTAACCCTAACCCTAACACAAAACCTAACCCGTACTCTAGCACTAACCCTAAACCTAAACGTAACCCTAACCCATACGCTAAACCTAACCCGTACCCTAACACTAACCCTAAACCTAACACTATCCCTAACCCGTACCCTAACCCTAACCCTAACCCGCACACTAAAACTAACCCTAACCCTAGACCTAACACGTACACTAAACCTAGCCTGTACCGTAACCTTAACCCTAACCTGTACCGTAACCCTAACACTAACCCTAACCCTAACCCTAACCCTAACACTAACCCTAACCCGTACTCTAACTTAACCCTAACCGTAAACCTAACCCTAACCCGTACTCTAACCCTAACCCTAACCCTAACACTAACCATAATCCTAACACTAAACCTAACCCGTTCTCTAACCCTAAACCTAACACTGACACTAACTCTAACCCCCTACTATAACCCTAACCCTAAACCTAACCCTATCCATAACCCTAACTCGACCGTAACCCGAACCCATACCCTAACACTAAACCTAACACTAAACCTAACCTTAACCCTGACTCTAACCCTAAACCTAATCCGGTACCCTAACCCTGACCCTAACCCGCATCTAAACCTAACCCTAACCCTAGACCTAACCCGTACCCTAACCGTAACATGTACCCTAACACAAACCCTAACCCTAACCCGTACCATAAACCTAACACTAACCCTAACCCGTACCCTAACCCTAACCCGTACCCTACCCAAAGCCGATGCCTAACCCTAACCCACACCCTAAACCAAACCCTAACCGTAGTCCTAACCCGTACCCTAAACCTATCTCGTACCCTATCCCTAATGCTAACCTGTCCCTAACCCTAGACCTAACCCGTACCCTAACCCTAACCCATACCATAAACCTAACCCTAACCCTAAACCTAAACAGTACCCTAACCTTAACCCTAACCCTAATCCTAACACTAACACTAACCCTAATCCTAACACTATCCCGTACACTAACCCTAACCCTAACCCGTACCCGTACCCTAACCCTAAACCTAACTCTAAGCCTAACACTAAACCTAACCCGTACTCTAACCCTAACCGAAACCGTAACCCTAACCCGTACCCTAACGCGTAACCTAACCCTAAACCTAACCTGTATGCTAACACGTAAGATAACCCTAACCCTAATCCTAACCCTAACCCTAAACCTAACCCATACCCTACCCCTCACCCTAACCCATACCCTAACCCTAACTCATACCCTAACCCTAACCCTAACCCTTACCCTAACCCCTAACCCTAACCTGTACCCTAAACCTAACCCTAACCCTAACTCGTACCCTAAACCTAACCCTTACGCTAACCCCTAAACCTAACCCTAACCCGTACCCTAACACTAACCTTAACCCTAACCCGTACCCTAACCCTATCCCTAACCCTAACACTAACACTAACCCTAATCCTAACCCTATCCCGTACAGTAACCCTAACCCTAACCCGTACCTGTACCCTAACCCTAACCCTAACCCTAACCCTAACCCTAACCCTAACACGTACCCTAACACTAACCCTAACCCTAACCCTAACACTAACTCTACTCTAACACTAATCCTAACCTTCACCCTAACCCTAACCAGTACTGTAACCCTAACCCATACCATAACCCTAAACCTAACCCGTACCCTAACCCTAACCCTAACTCGTTCCCTAACCCTAAACTTAACCCTGACCCTAACCCTAATCCTAACCCGTACCCTAAACCTAACCCGTACTTTAACGTAACCCTAACCCTAACCCGTACCCTAAACCTAACCCTAACCCTAACTCGTACCCTAAACCTACCCTAACCCTGACCCTAAACCTAACACTAACCCATACCCTAAGCGAACCCATACCCTAACCCTAACCCTAAACCTAATCCTAACCCTAAACCGTAACCTAAACGTAACCCTAACCCGTACCCAAACCTATCCCGTAACCTAAACCTAACCCTAACCCGTACCCAAAACCTAACAGTAACCCTAACACATACCCTACCGCTAACCCTAACCCTAACCCTAACCAAGACCCTAAACCTAACCCTTACTCTGACCCTAACAATAATCCTATCCCGTACCCTAACCCTAAACCGTACATGAACCCTAACCCTAAACCTAACCCATACACTAACCCTAAACGTAACCTAGCCTGTACCCAAACCCTAACCTGAACATTAACCCTATCCCTAACCCGTACCCTAACCCTACCCGTAGTCTAATCCTAACTCTAACCCTAACCCCTAACCCTAAGCCTAACCCTAACCCTTATCCGAACCCGTACCTAAACGGTAAACCTAACCCATACCCTAACACTAACCCAAACCCGTACTCTAACCCTAACCATAACCCTAACCCTAACCCTAAACCGCACCATAACTTAACCCTAACCCAAACCATAACCCTTAACCGTAACCTAACCCTAACCCATAACCTAGCCCTAACCCTAACCTTAACCATAACCCTAATCCATATCCAAACCCTAACACTAACCCATACCCTAACCCCAAGCCTAACGCTAACCCATACCCTAACACTAACCCTATCCCTAACCCTGACCCTAAACCTAACCCTATCCCTTACCCTAACCCTAACCCTAACCCAACCCGCACCCTAAACCTAACCCTAACCTGTACCCTAAACCTAAACTCTAACCTAAACCGAACCCTGACCCTAAACTTAACCCGTTCGCTAACCCTATCCCGTACCCTAAACCTAACCCTAACCCATACCCTAAACCTACACCGTAACCTAAACCTAACCCTAACCCTAACCTTAACCCACACGCTAACCTTATCCCATACCCTAAACCTAACCCTAACCCGTATCCAAACCCTAACCTAACCCTAAGCCTAACCCGTATATTAACCCTTACCCTAACCCTAACACTAACCCTACCCCGTACTCTAACCCTAACCCTAACCCTAACCCTATCCCTAATCCGTACACTTAACCTATCCCTAACCCTAACTCGTACCCTAACCCTAACCCTAAACCTGACCCTAACCCTAACCCTAACCCGTACCCTAAAACTAACCCATAACCTAACCCTAACCATAAACCTAACCCTAACCCATAACCTAACCCTAACCCGCACCAAAACCTAACCCTATCCCATACCCTAACTCTAACCCATAACCTAAACCTAACCCTAACTGTAAACTTAACCCATACACTAACGTTATCCCATACCCTAAACCTAACCCTAACCCGTCCCCAAACCCTAACCCTGACACGTACCCTAACCCTAAACCTAACCCTAACACTTTCCCTAACCCGTACCCAAACGGTAAAACTCACCCGTACCCTAACACTAACCCAAACCCATACTCTAACCCTAACCCTTACCCTAACACTAACCCTACCCCGTACTCTAACACTAACCCTAACCCTATCCTGTACCCTAACCTTAACCCTAACACTAACCCTAACCTGTACTCTAACCCTAACCCAAACCCTAACACTAACCCTACCCCGTACTCTAACACTAACCCTAACCCTAACCATAACCCTAAGCCGTACTCTAACGCTAACCCTAACCCTAACCCTAACACTAAGCCTAACCCTATCCCGTACCCTAAACCTAACCCTAACCCTTGTCCTAACCCTAAGAGTAACCCTAACTCATACCCTAGCGCTAACTCTAACCCTAACCCTAAGCCTAAACCGCACCCTAAACCTAAACCTAACCGTAAAACCTAACCATAACCCTTACCCATACTCTAACCCTAACCCATAACCTAACACTAACCCTAACCTTAACCGTAACCCTAACACGTACCCTAACCCTAAAACTAACCCGAACCGTATTCCCAACCCTAAACCTAACCCGTACCATAACCATATCCCTAATCCTAAACCTGACCCTAAACCTAACCCTAACCTGTACCCTAACCCTAACCCGCACCTAAACCTAACCCTAACCCGTAACCGAAACCTAAACCTAAACCTAAACTTATCCCGTACACTACCCTATCCCGTACCCTAAACCTAACCTTAAACTGTACCCTAACCCTAACCCTAACACTAACCCTATCCGTACACTAACCCTAACCCTAACACTAACGCTAACCCATACTCTAACCCTAACCCTAACCCTAAACTTAACGCTAACCCTTACTCTAACCTTAACCCGTACCCTAACACTAACCCTTACCCTAACCCTAAACCTAACCCGTACCGAACCCTAAACGTAACCCTAACCCGAACCCAAACCCTAAACCTATCCTGTACCCTTACTCTAATGCTAACCTGTCCCTAACCCTAGACCTAACCCATACTCTAACCCTAACCCGTACCGTAACACTAACCCTAAACCTAAACCTAAACCGTACCCTAACCCTACCCCTAACCCTAACACTAACCCTAATCCTAACACTATCCCGTACACTAACCCTAACCCTAACCCTAACCCGTACACTAACGCTAACCCTAACTCTAACCCTAACACTAACACTACCCCGTACTCTAACCCTAACCCAAACCGTCACCCTAACCCGTACCCTAACTCGTAACGTAACCCTAACGCTAACCTGTACGCAAACACGTACCATAACCCTAACCCTAATCCTAACCCTAACCCTAAACCTAAACCATACCCTAACCCTCACCTTAACCCATACCCTAACCCTAACTCATACCCTAACACTAACCCTTACCCTAACCCCTAACCCTAACCCTAACCCGTACCCTAAAACTAACCCTAACCCGTACCCTAAACCACCACATAACCTAAACCTAACCCTAACCCTAAACTTAACCCACACGCTAACCCTATCCCGTACCCTAAACCTAACCCCAATGCCTACCCTAACCCTAACCCTAACCCTAACCCTATCCGTACACTATCCCTAACCCTAACCCTAAACCTAAACCTAACCCTAACCCGTACTCTAACCCTAAACCTAACCCTAACTCTAAACCTAACCCGTAATATAACCCTAACACTAATCCTAAGCCTAAGCCTAACCCTAACCCTAACACTAACCCTAACCCGTACTCTAACCCTAACCCTAACCGTAACCATACTCTAACCCTAACCCTAACCCTCACCCTAACCCTAACCCGTACTGTAACCCTATACCGTACCATAACCCAAAACGTAACCCGTACCCTAACCCTAAACCTAACTCGTACACTAACCCTAACCCTGATCCTAACACTAACTCCAAACTATACCCTAAACCTAACCCGTACCCTAAACCTAACCCTAACCCTAAACCTTACCCTCACCCGTACACAAACGGTAAAACTAACCCATACCCTAACACTAACCCAAACCCCTACTCTAACCCTAACCCTAACCGTAAACCTAACACGCACACTGAACTTAACCCTAACCCTAACACAAACCATAACCCTTAACTGTAACCTAACCCTAACACATACCATAACCCTAACCCTAACCTTAACCGTAAACCTAACCCATACCCTATCCCTAAAACTAACCCGTACCCTAACCCCAACCCTAACCCTAACCCATACCCTAACACTAACCCTAACCCTAACCCTGACCCTAAACCTAACCCTAACCCTTACACTAATCCTAACCCTAACCCTAACCCGTAACCTAAACCTAACCCTAAGCCTAAACCGTACATTAACCCCAACCCTAACCCTAACACTAACACTACCTCGTACTCTAACCCTAACCCTAACCCTGACCCTAACCCATACACTAACCCTAGCCATAACCCTAACAATAATCCTACCCCGTACTCTAACCCTAAACCTAACCCTAACCCTAACACTAACCCTAACCCGTACTCTAACACTAACCCTAAACCTAAACGTAACTCTAAACCTTACGCTAACCCTAACCCGTACCCTAACACTAACCTTAACCCTAACACTATCCCTAACCGTACTCTAACCCTAAACCTAACCCTAACTCTAACCCTAACTCGTACTATAACCGTAAACCTAACCCTAACCATAACCTAACCTTAACCCGTAATCTAACCCTATCCCGTAGCCTAACCCTAACCCTAACCCTAAACCCTAACCCTAACCCTAACCCTATTCCTTACCCTATGCCGTACCCAAATGGAACACCTAACCCATAACCTAACACTAACCCAAACCCGTACTCTAACCCTAACCATAACCCTAACCCTATCCCTAAACCGCACTCTAAACTTAACCCTAACCCTAACACTAAACTTAACCCTTAACTGTACCCTAACCCTAACCCTACCCTAACCCTAACCCTAAATTTAACCGTAACCCTAACCCGTAACCTAAACCTAAAACTAACCCGACCCTAACCCCAACCCTAACCCTAACCCATAACCTAACACTAACCCTGACCCTAAACCTAACCCTAACCCGTACACTAACCCTAACCCTAACCCTAACCCTAACCCGCACCCTAAACCTAAGCATAACCCGTACCCTAACCCTATCCCATAACCTAATCCTAACCCTAACCCTAAACTTATCCCGTACGCTAACCCTATCCCATACCCTATACCTAACCCTAACCCGTAACCTAACCCTAAACCTAACCCTAAGCCTAAACTGTACATTAACCCTAACCATAACCCTAACATTAACCATACCCCGTATCTAACCCTAAACCTAACCCTAACCCATACCCTAACCCTAACCCTAAACCTTTCCCTAACCCTAACACTAACCCTAACCCTTACTCTAACCCTAACCCTAACCCTTACCCTAACTGTACTCTAACCCTAACCCTAAACCTCACCCTAACCCTAACCCGTACTGTAATCCTAACATGTAACATAAGCCTAACTCTAACCCGTACCCTAACCCTAACCCTAACTCATAGCCTAACACTAACCCTGACCCTAACCCTAACCCGTACCCTAAACCTAAACCATACACTAACCCTAAACCTAACCCTAAGCCGTACCTTAAACCTAACCCTAACCCTAACTCATACCCTAACCCTAACCCTAACCCTCACCCTAACCCTAACCCGTACCCTAAACCTAACCCATACCCTAACCCTAATCCTAAACCTAACGATAACCCTAACTCTTACCCTAAACCTAATCCTAACCCTTGACCTAACCCGTACCCAACTCTATCTCGTACCCTAACCCTAACCCTAACCCGTACCCAAACCTAACAGTAACCCTAACCCATTCCCTAGCGCTAAACCTAACCCTAAAACTAATCCTAACCCGCACCCTAAACCTAAACCTAACGCTAACCCTAACCATAACCCTTACCCGTACCCTGACCCTAAGCATACCCTAACACTAACCCCAACCTGAACCGCAACCCTAACCCGTACCCTAACCCTAAAACTAACCCGTACCCTAACCCCAACCCTAACCCTAACCCGCACCTAAACCTAACCCTAACCCTTAACCTAACCCTTACCCGTAACGTAAACCTAACCCTAACCCTAAACTTAACCTGAACACTAAACCTATCCCGTACCCTAAACCTAACCCTAAACTATACACTAACCCTAACACTATCCATACACTAACCCTAACCCTAACCCTAACACTATCCCTAACCCGTATACTAACACTAAACCTAACCCTAAACCTAACCCTAACCCGTACTCTAACCATAACCCGTACCCTAACACTAACCCTTACACTAACCCTAAACCTAACCCGTACCCTAACCCTAAATGTAACCCTAACCCGTACCCAAACTTTAACCCTAACACGTACCCTAACCCTAATCCTAACCCCCACACTAAACCTAACCCTAACCCTAGACCTAACACGTACACTAACCCTATCCCGTACCCTAAACTTAACCCTAACCCATACCGTAAACCTAACACTAACCCTAACCCTAACCCTAACCTGTACACTAACCCTACCCGTAGCCTAACCCTAACTCTAACCCTAATTCCCAACCCTAACCCTAACCCTTACCCTAACCCGTACCCAAATGGTAAACCTATCCCGTACCCTAACACTAACCCAAACCCGTACTCTAATCCTAACCCTAACCCTAACCCTAACCCGTACTCTAACCCTTCCCGTAGCCTAACCCTAACTCTAACCCTAACCACTAACCCTATCCCTAACCCTAAACCTAACCCTTACCCTAACACGTACCCAAACGGTAAACCTAACACGTACCCTAACACTAACCCAAACCCGTACTCTAAACCTAACCCTAACCCTAACCCTAACCCTAAACCGCACCCTAAACTTAACCCTAACCCTAACGCAAACCATAACCCTTAACCGTAACCTAACCCTAACCCATACCCTAACCCTAAACCTAACTTTAACCATAACCCTAACTCGTACCCTAACCATAAAACTAACCCGCACCCTAACCCCAAACCTATCCTTAACGCGTTCACTAACACTAACCCTAACCCTAAACCTGACCCTAAACCTAACCCTAACTGCACACTAACCCTAACCCTAACCTTAACACTAACCCTATCCCGTACTCTAAACCTAATCCTAACCCTAACCATAACCCGTACTCTAACCTTAACCCTAACCCTAACACTAACCATAACAGTAACACTAACCCTAACCAGTACTCTAAACCTACATGTAACCCTAACACTAACCCTAAACCCCTACTATAATCTTAACCCTAAACCTAACCCTTACCCTAACCCTAAGTCGTACCGTAACCCGAACCCGTACCCAACCCTAACCCTCACCCTAAACCTAACCCTAACCTTGACCCTAACCCTAACCCTAATCCCGTACCCTAACCCTAACCCTAACCCGCATCCTAAACCTAACCCTAACCCTAGACCTAACCCGTAGCCTAACCCTCACCCATACCCTAACACTAACCCGAACCCTAAACCTAACACTAACCCTAACACTAACCCGTACACTAACCATAACCCTAACCCATACCCTAACCCTAACCCGTACCCTAAAACTAACCCAGGGCCTAACACTAACCCGCACCGTAAACCTAAACCTAACCCTAGACATAACCCGTACCCTAAACCTATCCCGTACACTAACCCTAGTCCTAACCAGTATCCTAACCCTAACACTAACCCTAACCCTGACACTAACCCTAACCAATACACTATCCCTAACCCTAACCCTAACCCGTACCCTAACCCTAACCCACACCGAAACCTAACCCTAAACCATACCCTAACACTAACCCGTAACCTAAACCTAACCCTAACCCTAAACTTAACCCGTACACTAACCCTATCCCATACCCTAAACCTAACCCTAACCCATACCCTAACCCTAAATCTAACCCTAACACTATCTGTACACTAACCCTAACCCTAACCCTAACACTAACCCTAACACATACTCTAACACTAACCCTAACCCTAAACCTAACCCTACCCCGTAATATAACCCTAACCCGTAACCTAACCCTAACCCAGGGACTAACTCTAACCCGCACCATAAAACTAACCCTAACCCTAGACCTAACACTTACACTAACCCTATCCCGTACCGGAACCTTAACCCTAACCCGTACCGGTACCCTAACATTAACCGTAACCCTAACCCTAAACCTAAACCTAACCCGTACACTAACCCTAACCCGAACCCTAACCCTAACCATAACCCGTACCCTAACCCTACCCGTAGCCTAACCCTAACTCTAACCCTAACCCCTAACCCTAACCCTAACCCACACCTAAACCTAACCCTAACCCTAACCCTAACCCTAATCCCATACCCTAAACCTAACCCTAACCCGCATCATAAACCTAACCCAAAACCTAGACCTAACCCGTAGCCTAACCCTAACCCGTACCCAAACCTTAACAGTAACCCTAAACCACACCCTAGCACTAACACAAACCCTAACCCTAACTCTAACCGTTACCCGTACCCTAACCCAAAGCCATACCCTAACCCTAACCCTAAACTTAACTGTAACCCTGAGCAGTACCCTAAACCTAAAATTAACCCGGACAATAACGCCAACCTTAACCGTAACCCGTACCCTGACCCGTACCCTAACCAGTACCCTAACCCTTACCCTATCCGTACTCTAACCCTAACTCTAACCCTAACCTTAACCCGCACCTAAACCTAACCCTAACCCGTACCCTAAACGAAACCCGTAACCTAAACCTAACCCTAAACCTAAATTAACCCGTACGCTAACCCTATCTTGTACCCTTAACCTAACCCAAACCTGTAACCTAACCCTAAACCTAAAACTAACCTAACCCGTACATTAACCCTAACCCTAACCATAACACTAACCCTACCCCATACTCTAACCTTAACCCTAACCCTAACCCGTACCCAAAACCCTAACCCGTACCCTAACCCTAACACTAACGCTAACCCATACTCTAAACCTAACCCTAACCCTCACCCTAACCCTAAACCGTACTGTAACCCTAACCCATACCATAAACCTAAACCTAACCCGTACCCTAACCCTAAACCTAACTCGTTACCTAACCCTAAGCCTAACGCTGACCCTAACCCTAACACTAACCCGTACCCTAAACCTAACCCGTACCCTAACCCTAACCCTAACCCTAACTCGTACCCTAAACCTAACCCTAACCCTTGACCTAACGCGTACCCAACCCTATCTCGTACACTAACCCTAACCCTAACCCGTACCCAAACCCTAACAGTAACCCTAACCCATACCCTAGCGCTAACTCTAACCCTAACACTAAGACTACCGCGCGCCCTAAACCTATACCTAAAACTAACCCTAACCATAACCCTTACCCGTACCCTAACCCTAACCCATACCCTAACACTGACACTAACGTTAACCCGTACTCTAAACCTAACCCTAACCCTCACCCTAACCCTAAACCGTACTGTAACCATAACCCATACCATAACCCTAAACCTAACCAGTACCCTAACCCTAAAGCTAACTCGTTACCTAACCCTAACCCTAACCCTGACCCTAACCCTAACCCTAACCCGAACCCTAAACCTAACCTGTACCCTAACCCTAAACCTAACCCTTACCCTTACCCTAACCCTAACACTAACCCTAACGCATACCTAACCCAAACCCTAACCCGCACCTAAACCTAACCTTACCCGTAACCTAAACCTAACCCTAACCCTGAACTTAATTCTTACGCTAACCCTATCCCATACCCTAAACCTAACCCTAACCCGTAACCTAACCCTAAACCTAACCCTAAACCTAACCAGTACATTACCCTTAACCCTAACCCTAACACTAACCCTACCCTGTATTCTAAACCTAACCCTAAATCTAACCCTAACCCGTACCCTAAACCTAACCCTAAACCTAACACTAACCCTAACCCTAACCCTAACTCGAAACCTAACCCGTACCCTAACCCTAACCCTAACTCTAACCCTAACCGTACTCTAACCCTAACCCTAACCCTCTCCCTAACCCTAACACATACTGTAACATTAACCCGTACCATAACCCTAAACCTAACCCTAACCTTAGCGTAACCCTGACCCGTACCATAACCCTAAATCTAACCCGGACCCTAACCCCAACCCTAACCCTAACCCTTACCTAACCCTATCACTAACGCTAACCCTGACCCTAAACCTAACCCTAAACTGTACCCTAACCCTAACCCTAACACTCACCTAAACCTAACCCTAACCCGTACCCTAACACTAACCCGTAACCTAAAACTAACCCTAACCCTAAACTTAACCCATATGCTAACCCTATCTCGTACCCTAAACCTAACCCTAACCTGTACCCTACCCATACCCTAACCCTAACCCTATCTGTACTCTAACCCTAACCCTAACCCTAACACTAACACTAACGCTAACTCTAACCCTACTCCTTATTCTAACCCTAACCCTAATCCTAAACATAACCCATACCCTAACCCTAACCCGTACCCTAACACTAACCCTAATTTAACACTAACCCAAACCCGTACTCTAACCCTAAACCTAACCCTACCTCTAACCCTAACCCGTACTATAACCCTACCCGTACCCTAACACTAACCCTAACCCTAACACTAACCCTACCCCGTACTCTAACCCTAAACCTAACCCTAAATCTAACCCTAACACGTACAGTAACCCTAATCCTAACCCTAACCCTAACCCTAACCCTAACCCGTACAGTAACCCTAACACGTACCCTAACCCTAACCCTAACCCGCACCCTAAACCTAACCCTAACACGTACCCTAACCCTGAACCGTAACCTAAACCTAACCCTAACCGTAAATGTAACCCATACGCTAATCCTATCCCGTACCCTAAACCTAACCCTAAGCCTAACCCGTACCTTAACACTAACTCTAACCCTAACACTAACCCTAACATGTACTCTAAACCTAACCCTAACCCTAACCCTAAACCTAACCCTAACCCGAATTCTAAACCTAACCCTAACCCTAACCCTCACCCTAACCCTAACCAGTACTGTAACACTATCCCGTACCATAAACCTAACCCTAACCCGTATCCTAACCCTAAAGCTAACCCTTAGCGTAACCCGTACATTAACCCTAACTCTAACCCTAACACTAACCCTAACACGTACTCTAAACCTAACCCTAACCCTAACCCTATCCCTAATCCGTATTCTAAACCTAACCCTAACCCTAACCCTCACCCTAACCCTAACCAGTACTGTAACCCTAACCCGTACCATAACCCTAACCCTATCCCGTACCTAACCCTAACCCTAACTCGTACACTAACCCTAACACTAACCATGACCCTAACCCTAACCCTAACCCGTACCCTAAACCAAAACCGTACCCTAACCCTAACCCTAACCCTTACTCGTAAGCTAAACCTAACCCTAAACCTAACTCGTACTCTAAACCTAACCCTAACCCTGACCCTAACCCTAAAACTAACCCGTACCCTAACCTAACCCATACCCTAACCCTAACTCTAACACTAACCCGTACTATAACCCTAACTTTAACCCTAACCCTAACCCTAACACTACGCCATACTCTAACCCTATCCCGTAGCCTAACCCTAACTCTAACCCTAACCCCTAACTCTTACCCTAAACCTTACCTTAACCCGTACCCAAAAGGTAAACCTAACTCGTACCCTAACACTAACCCAAACCCATAATCTAACCCTAACCCTAACACTAACCCTAACCCTAAAGCGCACCCAAAACTTAACCCTAACCCTAACCCTAACCCACACCCTAAACCTATCCCTAACATTAACCGTAACCCTAACCCATACCCTAACCCTAAAACTAACCCATACCCTAACCCCAACCCTAAGGCTAACCCATACCCTAACACTAACCCTAACTCTAACCCTGACCCTTAACCTAAACCTAACCCGTACACTAACCCTAACCCTAACCGTAACCCGCACCTAAACCTAACCCTAACCCGTACCCTAACCCTAACCCATACCTAAACCTAACCCTAACCCATACCCTAACCCTAACCCGTAACCTAAACCTAACCCTAACCCTAAACTTAACCCATACACTAACCCTATCCCGTACCCTAAACCTAACCCTAACCCATACCTTAACCCTAACCCGTAACCTAAACCTAACACTAACCCTAAACTTAAATCATACCCAAACCCTATCCCGTACCCCAAATCTAACCCTAACCAGTATCCTAACCCTAAACCTAACCCTAAGGCTAATCCGTATATTAACCCTAACCCTAACACTAACACTAACCCTACCCCGTACTCTAACACTATCCTTAACCCTAACCCATACCCTAACCCCAAACCTAACCCTAACTCTAACCCTAACACTAACTCTAACCCGTACTCTAAACCTAACCCTAACCCTAACCCGTAACCTAACCCTAACCCTAACCCTAAACTTAACCCGTACACTAACCCTATCCCATACCCTAAACCTAACCCTAACAATAACCCGTACCCTAAACCTAAACCTAACCCTTGACCTAATGCGTACCCAACCCTATCTCGTACCCTAACCCTAACCCTAACCCGTACCCAAACCCTAACAGTAACCCTAACCCATAACCTAGCGCTAACACTAACCCTAACCATAAGCTTAGCGTGCACCCTAAACCTAATACTAAAACTAACCCTAACCATAACCCTTACCCGTACCCTAAACCTAACCCATACCCTAACACTAACCTAACCTTAACCATAACCCTAACCCGTACCCTAAACCTAAAACTAACCAGTACCCTAACCCCAACCCTAAACCTAACCCGTACCATAACCCTATCCCTAACCCTAACCTTGACCCTAAACCTAACCCTGACCTGTACCCTAACCCTAACCCGCACCTAAAACTAACCCTAACCCGTACCCTAACCCTAACCCGTAACCTATACCTAACCTTAACCCTTAACTTAACCCGTACACTAGCCCTATCCCATAGCCTAAACCGAACCCTCACCCGTACCCTAACCCTTAACCTAATCCTAACCCTATCTGTACACTAACCCTAACCCTAACCCTAACACTAACCCTAACCCGTACTCTAACACTAACCCTAACCCTAAAACTAACCCTAACCCGTACTCTAACCAAACCCTTACCCTAACCCCTACCCATACCCTAAGCCTAAACCATACCCTAAACTTAACCATAAACCTAACCCTAACCCTAACCCGTACCCTAAACCTAAACCTAACCCTTGACCTAACCCATAGCCAACCCTATATCGTAACCTTTTTTTACTTTTTTTAATTTTTTATTGGTGTTCAATTTATCAACATACAGAATAACTCCCAGTGCTCATCCCATCAAGTATCCCCATCAGTGCCCGCCACCCACTCAGGCCCACCCCCCGCCCCCCTCCCCTTCAACCATCCCCAGTTCGTCTCCCAGAGTTAGGAGTCTTTATGTTCTGTCTCCCTTGCTGATATTTCCCGCATATTTCTTCTCCCTTCCCTTATATTCCCTTTCGCTATTATTTATATTCCCCAAATGAATGAGAACATACACTGTTTGTCCTTCTCCGATTGACTTACTTCACTCAGCATAATACCCTCCAGTTCCATCCACGTTGAAGCAAATGGTCGGTATTTGTCGTTTCTAATGGCTGAGGAATATTCCATTGTGTACATAAACCACATCTTCTTTATCCATTCATCTTTCGATGGACACCTAGGCTCCTTCCACAGTTTGGCTATTGTGGACATTGCTGCTAGAAACATTGGGGTGCAGGTGTCCCGGCGTTTCATTGCATCTGAGTCTCTGGGGTAAATCCCCAACAGTGCAATTGCTGGGTCGTAGGGCAGGTCTATTTTTAACTCTTTGAGGAACCTCCACACAGTTTCCCAGAGTGGCTGCACCAGTTCACATTCCCACCAACAGTGTAAGAGGGTTCCCTTTTCTCCGCATCCTCTCCAACATTTGTGGTTTCCTGCCTTGTTGATTTTCCCCATTCTCACTGGTGTGAGGTGGTATCTCATTGTGGTTTTGATTTGTATTTCCCTGATGGCCAGTGATGCAGAGCATTTTCTCATGTGCATGTTGGCCATGTCTATGTCTTCCTCTGTGAGATTTTTCTTCATGTCTTTTGCCCATTTCATGATTGGATTGTTTGTTTCTTTGGTGTTGAGTTTAAGAAGCTCTTTATAGATCTTGGAAACTAGTCCTTTATCTGATACGTCATTTGCAAATATCTTCTCCCATTCCGTAGGTTGTCTTTTAGTTTTGTTGACTGTATCCTTTGCTGTGCAAAAGCTTCTTATCTTGATGAAGTCCCAATAGTTCATTTTTGCTTTTGTTTCTTTTGCCTTCATGGATGTATCTTGCAAGAAGTTACTGTGGCCAAGTTCAAAAAGGGTGTTGCCTGTGTTCTCCTCTAGGATTTTGATGGAATCTTGTCTCACATTTAGATCTTTCATCCATTTTGAGTTTATCTTTGTGTATGGTGAAAGAGAGTGGTCTAGTTTCATTCTTCTGCATGTGGATGTCCAATTTTCCCAGCACCATTTATTGAAGAGACTGTCTTTCTTCCAATGGATAGTCTTTCCTCCTTTATCAAATATTAGTTGACCATAAACTTGAGGGTCCACTTCTGGATTTTCTATTCTGTTCCATTGATCTATGTGTCTGTTTTTGTGCCAGTACCACACTGTCTTGATGACCACAGCTTTGTAGTACAACCTGAAATCTGGCATTGTGATGCCCCCAGATATGGTTTTCTTTTTTAAAATTCCCCTGGCAATTCGGGGTCTTTTTTGATTCCACACAAATCTTAAAATAATTTGTTCTAACTCTCTGAAGAAAGTCCATGGTATTTTGATAGGGATTGCATTAAACGTGTAAATTGCCCTGGGTAACATTGACATTTTCACGATATTAATTCTGCCAATCCATGAGCATGGAATATTTTTCCATCTCTTTGTGTCTTCCTCAATTTCTTTCAGAAGTGTTCTATAGTTTTTAGGGTATAGATCCTTTACCTCTTTGGTTAGGTTTATTCCTAGGTATCTTATGCTTTTGGGTGCAATTGTAAATGGGATTGATTCCTTAATTTCTCTTTCTTCAGTCTCATTGTTAGTGTATAGAAATGCCATTGATTTCTGGGTGTTGATTTTGTATCCTGCCACGCTACCAAATTGCTGTATGAGTTCTAACAATCTTGGGGTGGAGGCTTTTGGGTTTTCTATGTAGCGTATCATGTCATCGGCGAAGAGGGAGAGTTTGACTTCTTCTTTGCCAATTTGAATGCCTTTAATGTCTTTTTGTTGTCTGATTGCTGAGGCTAGGACTTCCAATACTATGTTGAAAAGCAGTGGTGAGAGTGGACATCCCTGTCTTGTTCCTGATCGTAGGGGAAAGGCTCCCAGTGCTTCCCCATTGAGAATGATATTTGCTGTTGGCTTTTCGTAGATAGCTTTTAAGATGTCGAGGAAAGTTCCCTCTATCCTTACACTCTGAAGAGTTTTGATCAGGAATGGATGCTGTATTTTGTCAAATGCTTTCTCCGCATCCAGTGAGAGGATCATATGGTTCTTGGTTTTTCTCTTGCTGATATGATGAATCACATTGATTGTTTTACGAGTGTTGAACCAGCCTTGTGTCCCGGGGATAAATCCTACTTGGTCATGGTGAATAATTTTCTTAATGTGTTGTTGGATCCTGTTGGCTAGTATCTTGTTGAGAATTTTTGCATCCATGTTCATCAGGGATATTGGTCTGTAATTCTCCTTTTTGGTGGGGTCTTTGTCTGGTTTTGGAATTAAGGTGATGCTGGCCTCATAGAACGAATTTGGAAGTACTCCATCTCCTTCTATCTTTCCAAACAGCTTTAGTAGAATAGGTATGATTTCTTCTTTAAACGTTTGATAGAATTCCCCTGGGAAGCCATCTGGTCCTGGACTCTTGTGTCTTGGGAGGTTTTTGATGACCGCTTCAATTTCCTCCCTGGTTATTGGTCTGTTCAGGTTTTCTATTTCTTCCTGTTCCAGTTTTGGTAGTTTGTGGCCTTCCAGGAATGCGTCCATTTCTTCTAGATTGCCTAATTTATTGGCATATAGCTGTTCATAATATGTTTTTAAAATCGTTTGTATTTCCTTGGTGTTGGTAGTGATCTCTCCTTTCTCATTCATGATTTTATTAATTTGAGTCTTCTCTCTCTTCTTTTTAATAAGGTTGGCTAATGGTTTATCTATCTTATTAATTCTTTCAAAGAACCAACTCCTGGTTCTGTTGATCTGTTCCACAGTTCTTCTGGTCTCGATTTCATTCAGTTCTGCCCGAATTTTAATTAACTCTCTTCTTCTGCTGGGGGTAGGGTCCATCTTTTGTTTTCCCTCTAGCTCCTTTATGTGTGAGGTTAGCTTTTGTATTTGAGTTCTTTCCATTTTTTGAATGGCTGCTTGTATTGCGATGTATTTCCCCCTTAGGACTGCTTTTGCTGCATCCCAAAGATTTTGAACAGTTGTATCTTCATTCTCATTAGTTTCCATGAATCTTTTTAATTCTTCCTTAATTTCCTGGTTGACCCTTTCGTCTTTTAGTAGGATGGTCCTTAACCTCCATGTGTTTGAGGTCCTTCCAAACTTCTTGTTGTGATTTAGTTCTAATTTCAAGGCATTATGGTCTGAGAATATGCAGGGGACGATCCCAATCTTTTGGTATCGGTTCAGACACGATTTGTGACCCAGTATGTGGTCTATTCTGGAGAAAGTTCCGTGTGCACTTGAGAAGAATGTGTATTCAGTTGAGTTTGGATGTAAAGTTCTGTAGATGTCTGTGAAGTCCATCTGGTCCAGTGTATCATTTAAAGCTCTCGTTTCTTTGGAGATATTGTGCTTAGCAGATCTATCTAGTATTGAAAGAGCTAGGTTAAAGTCCCCAAGTATAATTGAATTAATATCCAAGTATTTATTTACTTTGGTTAATAATTGGTTTAAATATTTGGCAGCTCCCACATTTGGGGCATATATATTGAGGATTGTTAAGTCCTCTTGTTGAATAGATCCTTTAAGTATGATGTAGTGTCCCTCTTCATCTCTCACTATGGTCTTCGGGGTAAATTTTAGTTTATCTGATATAAGGATGGCTACCCCTTCTTTCTTTTGAGGACCATTCGAATGGTAAATGGTTTTCCAGCCTTTTATTTTCAGACTGTAGGTGTCCTTCTGTCTAAAATGAGTCTCTTGTAGGCAGCAAATAGATGGGTCCTGCTTCTTTATCCAGTCTGAAACCCTGCGCCTTTTGATGGGGTCATTAAGCCCGTTCACGTTCAGAGTTACTATCGAAAGATATGAGTTTAGTGTCATCATGATGTCTATTTAGTCCTTGTTTTTGTGGATTGTTCCACTGAACTTCTTTTTAAAGGGGAATTTTAAGAGTCCCCCTTAAAATTTCTTGCAGAGCTGGTTTGGAGGTCACATATTCTTTCAGTTCCTGCCTGTCTTGGAAGCTCTTTATCTCTCCTTCCATTTTAAATGAGAGCCTTGCTGGATAAAGTATTCTTGGTTGCATGTTCTTCTCATGTAGGACCCTGAATATATCCTGCCAGCCCTTTCTGGCCTGCCAGGTCTCTGTGGAGAGGTCTGCTGTTACCCTAATACTCCTCCCCATAAAAGTCAGGGATTTCTTGTCTCTTGCTGCTTTAAGGATCTTCTCTTTATCTTTGGAATTTGCAAGCTTAACTATTAGATGTCGAGGTGTTGAACGGGTTTTATTGATTTTAGGGGGGGATCTCTCTATTTCCTGGATCTGAATGCCTGTTTCCCTTCCCAGATTAGGAAAGTTTTCAGCTAGGATTTGTTCAAATACATATTCTGGCCCTCTGTCCCTTTCGGCGCCCTCGGGAACCCCAATTAAATGTAGGTTTTTCTTCCTCAGGCTGTCGTTTATTTCCCTTAATCTGTCTTCATGGTCTCTTAATTGCCTGTCTCTTTTTTCCTCAGTTTCCCTCTTTGCCATCAACTTGTCTTCTATGTCACTCACTCGTTCTTCCACCTCGTTAACCCTCGTCGTTAGGACTTCTAGTTTGGATTGCATCTCGTTTAATTGATTTTTAATTTCTGCCTGATTGGATCTAAATTCTGCAGTCATAAAGTCTCTTGAGTCCTTTATGCTTTTTTCTAGAGAGACCAATAGCTGTATAATAGTGCTTCTGAATTGGCTTTCTGACATTGAATTGTAATCCAGATTTTGTAACTCTGTGGGAGAGATGACTGTTTCTGATTCTTTCTTTGGAGGTGGGGTTTTCCTTCTAGTCATTTTGTTCAGTGCAGAGTGGCCAAAAGCAAGTTGTATTAGGAAAAGAAAAAAAGAGAGAGGGAGAAGGAAAGAAAAGAGAAAAAGAAGAGGAAACAAGAGAAAAGGAAGAAAGAATGAAAAAATAAGAGAAGGAAAAAGAAAGGTGAAAAAAAAGGGGTGGGGGAAGCAATCAGAAATCAAAAGGAAAAAGAAAAAACAAAAACAAAAACAAAAAAGAACTCAAAAGACAAAAAACAAAAAAAAACCCCAAAAATACAAAACACACGGGGGAGTATCTTCTGATTCCGTCTTCTTTAAGTCCCTTGACTTCCCCTGGAACTTGTCTGTCCAGCTGGTCTTCTGGGGGAGCCGTTCTCGGAGCTGCGCAGCCCCCTCCCCGCGGAGCGTCTTCCTCTGCGGGAGCCGCCGCCTTGGAGCTGTTCCCGGAGCCGCGCAGCCCCCTCCCTGCGGAGCCTCTTCCTCTCTGGGAGCTGCCGCCTCGGAGCTGTTCCCGGAGCCGCGCAACCCCCTCCGCGTAGCCTCTTCCTCTGCGGGAGCCGCCGCCGCGGAGCTGTTCCCGGAGCCACGCAACCCCCTCCCCGAGGAGCCTCTTCCTCTGCGGGAGACGCCGCTGCGGAGCTGATCCCGGAGCCGAGCAGCCCCCTCCCCGCGGAGCCTCTTCCTCTGCGGGAGCCGCCGCAGTGGAGCTGTTCCCGGAGCGCCGCAGCCCCCTCCTTGGAGCCGCTGCCCGAGCCCCTCTGAGCTGCTCCGGGTCCCGCCGTGCGCTGCAGCCCTTAGGGAGCTCCGTGCACTCTCCTGGGCGTGCCGCAGGTGTCTGTTAGTGTCCCCGGGAGCCCGAGGGCATCCTCGCCCTCCTGGGTCCTGCTCTAACTCCCTGCGGGCCCCTCTCTGCCCAGGAAGGTCGGTGCAGCTCCTGATCCTCCAGGACGGGGACGGGGCTCTCCTGTCCTGGGGACACTGGCCCCGGCCTCAGCCCGGCTCCTCGCGGGGCTCTCCCCCTGGGAGGCCTTTTGTGTCTTTATTTCTTTTTCCCCGTCTTCCTACCTTGATAGAAGCGCGAACTCTTCTCACTGTAGCGTTCTAGCTGGTCTCTCTTTAAACCTCAGGGCGAATTCATAGATTTTCAGGATGATTTGAAGGTTATCTAGGTAATTTGGTGCGGACAGGTGATTTGGGGATCCTACTCTTCCGCCATCTTGCCCCTCCTCCTCTCCCTATATCGTAACCTAACCCTAAACCTAACCCGTACCCAAACCCTAAGTGTAACCCTAACCCATATCCTAGCACTAACACTAAACCTAACCCTGACCCGCACCCTAAACCTAAACCTAACCCTAACCCTAACGATAACCCTTACCCATTCCCTAACACTAAACCATACCCTAACCCTAACCCTAACCATAACCGTAACCCTAACCCGTACACTAACCCTAAAACTAATCCGTACACTAACCCCAACCCTAAAACTAACCCGTACCAAAACCCTATCCCTAATGCTAATCCTGACCCTAAACCTAACCCACACCCGTACCCTAAACCTACCTTACCCCTAACCCTAACCCTAACCCTAAACCTAACCCGTACACTAACCCTAACCCAAACCCTAACCCTACCCTAACCCATACCCTAACCCTACCCGTAGCCTAATTCTAACTCTGACCCTAACACCTAACCCTAACCCTAAACCTAACCCTTACCCTTACCCGTACCCAAACCTAAACATAACCTGTACCCTATCACTAACCCAAACCCGTACTCTAACCCTATCCCTAACCCTAACCCGCACCCTAAACTTAACCGTAACCCTAACACAAACCATTCCCTTAAACGTAACCTAAACATAACCCATAACCTAACCCTAACCCTAACCTTAACCATAACCCTAACCCGTACCCTAACCTTAAAACTAACCCGTACCCTAACCCCAACCCTAACGCTAACCCTTACCTAACACTAACCCTAACCCTAACCCTGACCCTAAACCTAACCCTAACCCGTAACCTAACCCTAAACCGTACCCTAACCCTAACCCTAAACCTAACCCGTACCCTAACCCTAAATGTAACCCTAACCCGTACCCAAACCCTAACCCTAACACGTACCCTAACCCTAACCCTAACCCGCACACTAAACCTAACCCTAACCCTAGACCTAACACCTACACTAACCCTATCCCGTACCCTAAACCTAACCCAAACCCGTACGCTAACCCTAACCCTAACCCTAATCTTATCCGTACACTAACCCTAACCCTAATCCTAACACTAACCCTAACCCGTACTCTAACCCTAAAACTAACCCGTACCCTAACCCCAACCCTAACCCTAACCCGTACCCTAACACTAACCCGTCCCCTAACACTAAACCTTACCCTAACCCTAAACCTAACCCATATCCTAACCCTAAACGTAACCCTAACCCGTACCCAAACCGAAACCCTAACACGTAACCTAACCCTAACCCTAACCCTAACCCGCACACTAAACCTAACCCTAATCCTAGACCTAACACATACACTAAACCTATCCCATACCGTAAACTTAACACTAAACCGTACCGTACACTTAACACTAACCCTAACCTTAACCCTAACCCTAACCCGTACACTAACACTAACCTGAACCCTAACCCTAACTCTAACCCTAAACGTACCCTAACCCTAATCCTAACCCTAACACTAACACTAACCCTAACCCGTACTCTAAACTAACCCTAAACCTAAACCTAACCCTATCCCGTACTCTAAACCTAACCCTAAACCTAACACTAACCATAACCCTAAAACTAAACCTAACCTGTTCTCTAACCCTAAACCTAACCCTAACACTAACCCTAACCCCCTACTATAACCCTAACCCTAAACCTAAACCTAACCCATTCAGTAACCCTAACCCATAACCTAACCCTAACCCTAACCCTAAACCTAACCCTAACCCTGACCCTAATCTTAACCCTATCCCGTACCCTAACCCTAAACTGTACACTAACCCTAACTCTAAACTTAACCCATACCCTAAACCTAAACGTAACCCTAACCCGTACCCAAACCCTAACCCTAACACATACCCTAACCTAACCCTAAACCTAACCCGCACACTAAACCGAACCCTAACCCTAGACCTAACACGTACACTACCCCGATACCGTACCCTAACCTTAAACCTCACCGGTACCGTAACCCTAACACTAACCCTAACCCTAACCCTAACCCTAACCTGTACACTAACCCGTACACTAACCCTAACCCGAACCCTAACCCGTACCCTAAACCGTACCCTAAACCTAACCCGCACCTAACCTAAACCAAACCCGTACCCTAACCTTAACCCGTAACCTAAACCTAACACTAACGCTAAACTTAACCCGTACACTAACCCTATCCCGTACCCTAAACCTAACCCAAACCCGTACGCTAACCCTAACCCTAACCCTAATCTTATCCGTACACTAACCCTAACCCTAACCCTAACCCTAAACCTAACCCTAACCCTAACCCGTACTCTAACCCTAACCCGAAACCTAAACCTAACCCTAACCCGTACTCTAACCCTAAACCTAACCCGTACCCTAACCCCAACCCTAACCCTAACCCGTACCCTAACACTAACCCGTCCCCTAACACTAAACCTTACCCTAACCCTAAACCTAACCCATATCCTAACCCTAAACGTAACCCTAACCCGTACCCAAACCCAAACCCTAACACGTAACCTAACCCTAACCCTAACCCTAACCCGCACACTAAACCTAACCCTAATCCTAGACCTAACACATACACTAAACCTATCCTGTACCGTAAACTTAACACTAAACCGTACCGTACACCTAACACTAACCCTAACCTTAACCCTAACCCTAACCCGTACACTAACACTAACCTGAACCCTAACCCTAACCCTAACCCTAAACGTACCCTAACCCTAATCCTAACCCTAACACTAACACTAACCCTAACCCGTACTCTAAACTAACCCTAAACCTAAACCTAACCCTATCCCGTACTCTAAACCTAACCCTAAACCTAACACTAACCATAACCCTAAAACTAAACCTAACCTGTTCTCTAACCCTAAACCTAACCCTAACACTAACCCTAACCCCCTACTATAACCCTAACCCTAAACCTAACCCTAACCCATTCAGTAACCCTAACCCGTAACCTAACCCTAACGGTAACCCTAAACCTAACCCTAACCCTGACCCTAATCTTAACCCTATCCTGTACCCTAACCCTAAACCGTACACTAACCCTAACCCTAAACTTAACCCGTACCCTAAACCTAAACGTAACCCTAACCCGTACCCAAACCCTAACCCTAACACATACCCTAACCTAACCCTAAACCTAACCCGCACACTAAACCGAACCCTAACCCTAGACCTAACACGTACACTACCCCGATACCGTACCCTAACCTTAAACCTCACTGGTACCGTAACCCTAACACTAACCCTAACCCTAACCCTAACCTGTACACTAACCCGTACACTAACCCTAACCCGAACCCTAACCCGTACCCTAAACCATACCCTAACCCTAACCCACACCTAACCTAAACCAAACCCGTACCCTAACCTTAACCCGTAACCTAAACCTAACACTAACGCTAAACTTAACCCGTACACTAACCCTATCCCGTACCCTAAACCTAACCCAAACCCGTACGCTAACCCTAACCCTAACCCTAATCTTATCCGTACACTAACCCTAACCCTAACCCGAAACCTAAACCTAACCCTAACCCGTACTCTAACCCTAAACCTAACCCGTACCCTAACCCCAACCCTAACCCTAACCCGTACCCTAACACTAACCCGTCCCCTAACACTAAACCTTACCCTAACCCTAAACCTAACCCATATCCTAACCCTAAACGTAACCCTAACCCGTACCCAAACCCAAACCCTAACACGTAACCTAACCCTAACCCTAACCCTAACCCTAACCCGCACACTAAACCTAACCCTAATCCTAGACCTAACACATACACTAAACCTATCCCGTACCCTAAACTTAACACTAAACCGTACCGTACACCTAACACTAACCCTAACCTTAACCCTAACCCGTACACTAACACTAACCTGAACCCTAACCCTAACCCTAACCCTAAACGTACCCTAACCCTAATCCTAACCCTAACACTAACCCTAACCCGTACTCTAAACTAACCCTAAACCTAAACCTAACCCTATCCCGTACTCTAAACCTAACCCTAAACCTAACACTAACCATAACCCTAAAACTAAACCTAACCTGTTCTCTAACCATAAACCTAACCCTAACACTAACCCTAACCCCCTACTATAACCCTAACCCTAAACCTAACCCTAACCCTAACCCTAACTCGTACTGTAACCCGAACCCGTACCCTAACCCCAACCCTAACCTTAAACCTAACCCTAACACTGACCGTAACCCTAAACCTATTCCCGTACCCTAACCCTAACCCTAACCCGCATCCTAAACCTAACCCTAACCCTAGACCTAACCCGTACCTTAACCCTAACCCGTACCCTAACACTAACCCCAACCCTAACCCTAACCCAAACCATAAACCTAAAGCTAACCCTAACCCGTACCCTAAACCTATCCCATACCCTATCCCTAACCCGATGCCTAACCCTAACCCACACCCTAAACCTAACCCTAACCCTAGACCTAAACCGTACCCTAAACCTAACCCTAACCCGTAACCTAACCCTAAACCTAACCCTAAGCCTAACCCGTACATTAACCCTAACCCTAACACTAACACTAACCCTACCCCGTACTCTAACCCTAAACCTAACCCTCACCCTAACCATAACCCGTACTATAACCCTAACCCGTACCATAACCCTAAACCTACCCCGTACCCTAACCCTAACCCTAATCATAACCCGGACCATAACCCTAACCCTATTCCGTTCCCTAAACCTAAACTGTACCCTAACCCTAAACCTAACTCTAACCCGTATCCTAAACCTAACCCTAAACCATACCCTAACCCTAACACTAACCCTAAACCTGACCCTCAACCTAACCCTAACCCGTACACTAATCCTAACCCATACCCTAACCCCAAACTAACCATAACCTCTACCCTAAACCTAACCCTAACCCATACCCTAACCCTAATCCTACCCGTACCCTAAGCCTAACCCATACCGTAACCCTAACCCTAACCATAACCCATACCTAAACTTATCCCTAACCCTTGACCTAACCCGTACCCAACCCTATCCCGTAACCTAACCTTAACACTAACCCGTACCCAAAACCTAACAGTAACCCTAACCCATACCGTAGCGCTAACCCTAACCCTAACCCTAACCCTAAACCTGACCCTAAACCTAACCCTAAACCGTACCCTAAGCCTAACCCATACCCTAACACTAACCCTAACCCTAACCCTAACCCAAACACCAACCCTACCACGTACTCTAACCCTTACCGTAACCCTAACCCTAACCCGTAACCGTACCCTAACCCTAACCCTAACCCTTACCCTAACACCAACACTATCCTGTACTCTAACCCTAACCCTAACCTTAACTGTACTCTTACCCTAACCCTAAACCTCACCCTAACCCTAACCCGTACTGTAAACCAAACCCGTACCATAACCCTAAACCTAACCCGTACCCTAACCCTAACCCTAATTCGTACCCTAACCCTAACCCTAACCCTGACCCTAACCCTAACCCTATCCCGTACACTAAACCTAACCTGTACCCTAACCCTAAACCTAACCCGAACCGTACTTTAAACCTAACCCTAACCCGTACCCTAACCCTAACCCTAACCCTAACCCTAACCCTAACCCTGACCCTAACCCTAAACCATACCCTAAGCCTAACCCTTACCCTAAACCTTACCCTAATCCTAACCCTAACCCTAACCCGTACCCTAAACCTAACCCTAACCCTTGACCTAACACGTACCCAACCCTATCCCGTAACCTAACCCTAACCTTAAACCGTACCCAAAACCTAAGAGTAACCCTAACCCATACCCAAGCGCTAACCCTAACCCTAACCCTAACCCGCACCCAAAACCTAAACTTATCCCTAACCCTAACCATAACCCTTACCCATACCCTAACCCTAACCCATACCCTTAACCAAACCCTAAACTTTACCGTAATCCTGACCCATACCCTAACCCTAAAATTAACCCGTACCCTAACCAACCCTAACCCTAACCCGTAACCTAAAACTAAACCTAACCCTAACCCACACCTAAACCTAACCCTAACCCGTAACCTAACCCTAAACCTAACCCTAAGCCTAACCTGTACTTTAACCCTAACCCTAACCCTAACACTAAACATACCCCGTACTCTAACACTAACCATAACTCTAACCCTAACCCTAACACTAAACCTAACCCGTACTCTAACCCTAACCCTAACCCGTAACCTAAACCACACCCTAACCATAACTCATACCCTAACACTAACCCTAACCCTGACCCTAACCCTAACCCTAACCCGTACCCTAAACCTAACCCATACCCTAAACCTAACCCTAATCCTAACCCTAACCCTATCCCGTACCCTAAATCTAACCCTAACCCTTGTCCTAACCCGTACCCAACACTATCCCGTACCTAACCCTAACCCTAACCCGTACCCAAACCCTAAGTGTAACCCTAACCCATACACTAGCGCTAACCCCAACCCTAACTCTAAGCCTAAACTGCATCCTAAACCTAAACCTAACCCTAAACCTAACCATAACCCTTACCCGTAACCTAAACCTAACCCATACCTAACACTAACCCTAACATTAACCGTAACCCTAACCCGTACCATAACCCTAAAAATAACCCGTACCATAACCCCAAACCTAACCCTAACCCCTTCCAAACCCTATCCCTAATCCTAACCCATACCCAAACCCTAACCATAAAACATACCCTAACCCTAATCCTGACACTAACACTTACCCTAACCCGTACCCAAACGGTAAACATAACCCGTACCCTAACACTAACCCAAACCCGTACTCTAACCCTAACCCTAACCATAACCATAAACCGCACCCTAAACTTAACCCTACCCTAACCCAAACCATAACCCTTAACCGTAACCTAACACTAACCCATACCCTAAACCTAACCCTAACCTTAACCGTAACCCTAACCCATACCCTAACCCTAAATCTAACCCGTACCCTAAAACCAACCCTAACCCTAACCCGTACCTTAACACTAAACCTAACCCTAACCCTGACCCTAAACCTAACACTAACCCTTACACTAACCTAAACCTAACCCTATCCCGCACCCAAAACCTAACCCTAAACCGTAACCTAACCCTAACCCGTAACCTAAACCTAACCATAACCCTAAACTTAACCCGTACGCTAACCCTATCCCGTGCCTTACACCTAACCCTAAACCGTATCCTAACCCTAAAGCTAACCCTAAGCCTTAACCGTACATTAACCCCAAACCTAACCCTAACACTAACCTTACACCGTACACTAACCCTAACCCTAAACGTAACCCTAACCCGTACACTAACCCTAACCCTAACCCTAACACTAATCCTACCCCGTACTCTAACCCTAAACCTAACCCTAACACTAACCTGTACCCTAACCCTAACCCTAACCCTAACCCTAACACTAACCTTACTCTAAACCTAACCCTAACCCTCACCCTAACCCTAACCCATACTGTAACCCTAACCCATACCATAACCCTAAACCTAACCCGTACCCTAACCATAACCGTAACTCGTACCCTAACCCTAACCTTAACCCTGACCCTAACCCTAACCTTAACCCGTACCCTAAACCTAACCCATACCCTAACCCTAAACGTAACCCTAACCCGTACACAAAACCTAACCCTAACACGTACCCTAACCCTGACCCTAAACCTAACCCTAACCCTTACACTAATCCTAACCCTAACCCTAACCCGCACCCTAAACCTAACCGTAACACGTACCCTAACCCTAACCCGTAACCTAAACCTAAGCCTAACCCTAAACTTAACCCGTACGCTAACCTTATCCCGTACCCTAAACCTAACCCTAACCCGAATCCTAAACCTAAACCTAACCCTAAGCCTAACCCGTATATTAACCCTAACTCTAACCCTAACACTAACCCTAACACGTACTCTAAACCTAACCCTAAACCTAACCTGTACTCTAAACCTAACCCTAACCCTATCCCTTCCCAAACCCTAACCCACACCCTAACCCTATTGCTAACTTTAACTGTAACCCTAACCCGTACCCTAACCCTAAAACTAACCCGTACCCTAACCCCAACCCTAATGCTAACCCATACCCTAACAGTAACACAAACCCTAACCCGTAACCTAACCCTAACCCTAACCCTAAACTTAACACGTACACTATCCCTATACCGTACCCTAAACCTAACCCTAACCCGTAACCTAACCCTAAACCTAACCCTAAGCCTAACGCGTACATTTTACCTAACCCTAACCCTAACACTAACCCTACCCCGTACTCTAACCCTAACCATAACCATAACCATAACCCGTACCATAACCCTAAACCTAACCCTAAACCTTTCCCTAACCCGAACACTAACCCTAACCCATAATCTAACCCTAACCCTAACCATAACCATAACCGTATTCTAACCCTAACCCTAACCCTCATCCTAACCCTAACCCGTACTGTAACCCTAACCCATAACATAAACCTAACCCTAACCTTAACCCTACACCGTACCCTAAACCTAACCCTAACCCTAACTCGTACCCTAACCCTAACTCTAACCCGTACCCTAAACCTAACCCATACCCTAATCCTAACCCTAAACCTAACCCTAACCGTAACCCGTACCCTAAACTTAACCCTAACCCTTGACCAAACCCGTAACCAAACCTATCCTGTACCCTAACCCTAACCCTAACCCATACCATAACCCTAATAGTAACCCTAACCCATACCCTAGCGCTAACCGTAACCCTAAACCTAAGCCTAACACCAACCCTAAACGTAAACCTAACCCTAACCCTAACCATAACCCTTACCCGTACCCTAAACCTAACCCTCACCCTAACACTAACCCTAACCTTTACTGTAACGCTAACACGTACCCTATCCCTAAAACTAACCCGTACCCTAACCCCAAACCTAACCCTAACCCGTACCGTAACCCTATCCCTAATCTTAACCCTGACCCTAAACCTAACCCTAACCCGTACCCTAACCCTAACCCGCACCTAAACCTAAACCTAACCCGTACCCTAACCCTAACCCTAACCTTAAACCTAACCATAACCTGCACACTAAACCTAAACCTAACCCTAGACCTAACACTTACACTAACCTTAACCCTAACCCGTACCGGTACCCTAACACTAACCGCAACCCTAACCCTAACCCTAACACTAACCCTAACCCGTAACCTAACCCTAACCCGCACACTAAACCTAACCCTAACCCTACACCTAACTAGTACACTAACCCTATCCCATACCGTAACCTTAACCCTAACCCGTACCGTAACCCTAACACTAAAAATAACCCTAACCCTAACCCTAACACGTTCACTAACCCTAACCCGAACCCTAACTCTAACCCGAACCCACACCCTAACCCTACCAGTAGCCTAACAATAACCCTAACCCTAACCCCTAACCCTAACCCTAACCCTAATCCTTACCCTAACCCGTACCCAAATGGTAAAACTAATCCATATCCTAACACTAACCCAAAACCGTACTATAACGCTAACCCTAACCCTAAACCTAACCCTAACACGCACCCTAAACTTAACCCTAACCCTAACCCAAACCATAACCCTAACCTTAACCTAACCCTAACCCATACCCTAACCCTAACCCTAAACTTAACCATAACCCTAACCCGTACCCTATCCCTAAAACTAACCCGTACCCTAATCCCAACCCTAACCCTAACCCGTACCCTAACACTAACCCAAACCCTAACCTGTACCCTACCCATACCATAAACCTAGCCCTAACCCTAACCTGAAACCTAACCCATACCCTACCCCTACCCCCAACCCGTACCCTATACCTAACACATACCCAAACCTAACCCTAACCCCTAAACCTAACCCTAAACCGTACCCTAAACATAACCCTAAACCTAACTCGTACCCTAACCCTAACCCTAACCCTGACCCTAACCCTAAACCTAACCTGTACCCTAAACCTAACAAGTACCCTAAACCAAACCCTAACCCTAACTCGTACCCTATCCCTAACCCTAAACATGACCCTAACCCTAACCCTAACCCGTACCCTAACCCTAACACTAACCCTAAACCTAACCCTAAACCATACACTAACCCTAACCCTAACCCGTACCCTAACCCTAACACTAACCCTAACCCTCACCCTAACCAGGCCTAACCCTAACCCACACCCTAAACCTAACCCTAACCCTAGACCTAACCCGTACCCTAACCCTATCCCGTACACTAACCCTAACGCTAACCCATAGCATAACCCTAACACTAACACTAACCCTAATCCTAACCCTATCCCGTACACTAACCCTAACCCTAACCCTAACCCGTACCCTAAACCTAACCAGTAGCCTAACCCTAACACTAACCCTACCATAAGCCTAACCCTTACCCTAACCCGTACCCAAACATTAAACCTAACCCGTACCCTAACACTAACACAAACCCGTACCCTAACCCGTACCCTAACCCTAACCCGTACCGTTACCCGTACCTTAAACCTAACCCTAACCCGTACCCAAACCCGTACACTAACCCTAACCCTAAACTGTACCCTAACATGTAGTATAACCCTAACCCTAACCCTAACCCTAACCCTAACCCTAACACATAACCTACGCCTAACCTTAACCCGTACCCTAACCCTATCCCTCACCATAACCCCTAACACTAACCCTCACCCGTACCCTAAACCTAATCCTAACCTTAACTCGTACCCTAACCCTAACCTTAACCCTGACCCTAACCCTAACCCTAACCCGTACCCTAACCCTAACCCGTCCCCTAACCCTAAACCTAACCCTAACACTAACCCTAACCCCCTACTATAAACCAAAACCTAAACCTAACCCTAAACCTAACCCTAACTCGTACCATTAACTTTACCCGTACCCTAACCGTAAACCTAACCCTAAACTTATCCGTAACCCAGACCCTAACCCTAACCCTAATCCCATACCCTAACCCTAACACTAACCCGCATCCTAAACATAACCCTAACTCTAGACCTAACCCTAATCCAGTACCCTAACACTAACACTAACCCGCAACCTAAACCTAACACTAACCCTAGACGTAACCTGTACCCTAACCCTAACCCGTACCCTAACTCTAACCCTTACCCTAAGCCTAACCCGTACCCTAAACCTAACCCTTACCCTAATCCTAACCCTAAACCTAACCCGTACCCTAACCCTAACCCGTACCCAAACCCTAACCCTAACACGTACCCTAACTCTAACCCTAAACCTAACCTTAACCCACACACTAAACCTAACCCTAACCCTAGACCTAACACCTACACTAACCCTATTCCGTACCCTAACCTTAACCCTAACCCGTACCGTAACCCTAACACTAACCCTAACCCTAACCCTAAACCTAAACCTAACCCGTACACTAACCCTCACCCGAACCCTAACCCTAACCCTAACCCGTACCCTAACCCTACCCATATCCTAACCGTTACTCTAACCCTAACCCCTAACCCTAACCCTAACCCTTACCCTAACCCGTACCCAAAGGGTAAACCTGACCCGTACCCTACACTAAACCAATCCCGTACTCTAACCGTAACCCTAAACCTAACCCTAACCCTAACCCGCACAATAAACTTAACCCTAAACCTAACCCAAACCATAATCCTTAACCGTAACTTAACCCTAACCCATACCCTAAACCTAACCCTAAACTTAACCATAACCGTAACCCGTAGCCTAACCCTAAACCTAACCCTAACACTTACACTAACCCTAACCATAACCCGTACCCTAAATCTAAACCTAACCCTAACCCTGACCCTAAACCTAACACTAACCCTTACACTAACCCTAACCCTAACCCGTACCCTAACCCTAACCCGTAACCTAAACCTAACCCTAACCCTAAACTTAACCTGTACGCTAACACTATCCCTTACCCTAAACCTAACCCTAACCCGTATTCTAAACCTATCCCGTACCCTAACACAAACCCTTACCCTAACCCTAAACCTAACCCGTACCCTAACCCTAAATGTAACCCTTGACCTAACCTGTACCCAACCCTAATTCGTAACCTAACCCTAACCTAACCCGTTCCCAAACCCTAACCCTAACCCTAACCCTATCCGTACACTAATCCTAACCCTAACCCTAATACTAACCCTAACCCGTACTCTAACCCTAACCCTAACCCTAAACCTAACCCTAACCCATACTCTAACCCTAACCCGTACCCTAACACTAACCCTTACCCTAACCATAAACCTAACACGTACCCTAACCCTAAACGTAACCCTAAGCAGTACCCAAATCCTAACCCTAACACGAACACTAACCCTAACCCTAACCCGCACACTAAACCTAACACTAACTCTATACCTAACACGTACACTAAACCTATCCCGTACCAGAACCTTAAACATAACCCGTAACATAAACCTAACAATAAGCCTAACCCTAAACCTAAACCAAACCCTAACCCATACACTAACCCTAACCTGAACCCTAACCCGTACCCTAACCCTACCCGTAACCTAACCCTAAATCTAACGCTAACCCCTAACCCTAAAACTAACCCTAACCCTACCCTAACCCATACCCAAACGGTAAACACAACCCGTACCCTAACACTAACCGAAAACCGTACTCTAACCCTAACCCTAACCCTAACCCGCACCCTAAACTTAACCCTACACCTAACCCAAACCATAACGCTTAACCGTAACTTAACCCTAACCGCAAACCTAACCCTAACCCGTACCCTAACACTAACCCTAACCCAAACCCTGACCCTAAACCTAACCCTAACCCAAATCCTAACCCTAACCCGTAACCTAAACCTAACCATAACCCTAAACTTAAAACGTATGCAAACACTATCCCGTACCCTAAACCTAAACATAACCCGTATCCTAACCCTAAACCTAACCCTAAGCCTACCCCGCAATCTAACCCTAACCCTAACCCTAACACTAACACTACCCCGTACTCTAACACTAACCCTAAACCTAACCCGTACCCTAACCCTAAACCTTACCCTAATCCTAACCCTAACCCTAACCTGTACCCTAACCCTAACCCGTATCCAAACCCTAACCCTAACCCGTACCCTAACACTAACCCTAACAGAAAACCCTGACCCTAAACCTAACCCTAACCCGAACCCTAACCCTAAACCGTAACCTAAACCTAACCCTAACCCTAAACTTAAAACGTATGCAAACACTATCCCGTACCCTAAACCTAAACATAATCCGTATCCTAACACTAAACTTAACCCTAAGCCTACCCCGTAATCTAACCCCATACCCTAACACTAACCCTACCCCGTACTCTAACACTAACCCTAACCCTAACCCGTACCCTAACCCTAAACCTAACCCTAACCCTAAACCTAACACTAACGCTAACACGTACTCTAACCCTAACCCTAACCCTAACCCTAACCGTACTCTACCCTAACCGATACCCTCACCCTAACCCTAACCCGTACTGTAACCCTAACCCGTACCATAACCCTAACCCTAACCCGTACCCTAACACTAACCCTAATTTGTACCCTAACTCTAACCCTAACCCTGACCCTAAACCTGACCCTAACCCGTAACCTAATCCTAACCCTAACCCTAACCCTCACCTAAACCTGACCCTAAACCGTACCCTAACCGTAACCCGCACCTAAACCTAAACCTAACCCATACCCTATCCCTAACCCATCACATAAACCTAACCCTAAACCTAAACTTAACCCGTGCACTAACCGTATTCCGTACCCTAAACCTAACCCTAACTCGTACCCTAACCCTAACCCTAACCCTAACACTATCCGTACATTAACCCTAACCCTAACACTAACACTAATCCTAACCCGTACTCTAACCCTAACCCTAAACCTAAACCTAACCCTATCCTGTACTCTAACCCTATCCCGTACCCTAACACTAACATTTACCCTAACCCTAAACCTAACCCGTACCCTATCCCTAAACGTAAACCTAACCCGTCCCCAAACCCTAACCCTACACGTACCCTAATCCTAACCCTTACCCTAACCCGTACCCAAACAGTAAACCTAACTTGTAACCTAACACTAACACAAACCCGTACTCTAAACCTAACCCTAACCCTAAAACTAACCCTACCCCGAACTCTAACACTAACACTAACCCTAACCATAACCCGTATCCTAACACTAACCCTAACCCTAACCCTAACACTAACCCTACCCTGTACTCTAACACTAACCCTAACCCGTACCCTAACACTAACCCTAACCCTAACCCTAACACTAACCCTATCCTGTACTCTAACCCTAACCCTAACCCTAACCCTAACCATATTCTAACCCTAACCCTAAACCTCACCCTAACCCTAACCCGTACTGTAAACCAACCCCGTACCATAACCCTAACCCTAACCCGTACCCTAACCCTAACCCTAATTCGTACCCTAACCCTAACCCTAACCCTGACCCTAACCCTAACCCTAACCCGTACCCTAAACCTAACCCGTACCCTAACCCTAAGCGTAACCCTAACCCGTACCCTAAACCTAAACCTAACCCGTACCCTAACCCTAACTCTAACCCTAAACCTGATCCTAACCCTAACCCTAACCCGTACCCTAAGCCTAACCCATACCCTAACCCTAACCCTAACCCTAACCCTAACCCTACCCCATACTCTAACCCTAACCCTAACCCTAACCCTAACCCTAACCCTAACCCCTAACCTTACCCTAACCTTAACCCTAACTGTAACCCTAACACTAATCCTATCCCGTACTCTAACCCTAACCCTAACCCTAACCGTACTCTAACCCATACCCTAAACCTCACCCTAACACTAACTCGTACCCTAACCCTAACCCTAACCCTGACACTAACCCTAACCCTAACCCGTACCTGAACCCTAAACCTAAACCTTTCCGTAACCCTAACACTAACCCTAAACCTTACTCTAACCCTAACCCTAACCCTTACCCTAACTGTACTCTAACCCTAACCCTAACCCTCACCCTAACCCTAACCCGTACTGTAACCCTAACCCGTAAAATAACCCTAACTCTAACCCGGACCCTAACCCTAACCCTAACTCATAGCCTAACCCTAACCCTGACCTAACCCTAACCCGTACCCTAAACCTAACCCGTGCCCTAACCCTAAACCAATCCCTAAGCGTACCCTAAACCTAACACTAACCCTAACTCATACCCTAACCCTAACCTTGACCCTAAACCTAACCCGTACCCTAAACGTAACCCATACCCTAACCCTAATCCTAAACCTAACCCTAACCCTAACCCTTACCCTAAACCTAACCCTAACCCTTGATCTAACCCATACCCAACCCCATCTTGTAACCTAACCCTAACCCTAACCCATACCCAAACCCTAACAGTAACCCTAACCCATTCCCTTGTGCTAACCCTAACCCTAAACCTAATCCTAACCCGCACCCTAAACCTAAACCTAACCCTAACACTAACCATAACCCTTACCCATATCCTAACCCTAACCCATACCCTAACACTAACCTTAACCTTAACCGTAACCCTAACCAGTACCCTAACCCTAAAACTAACCCGTACCCTAACCCCAAACCTAACCCTAATCCGCACGTAAACCTAACCCTAACCAGTACCCTAACCTAACCCGTAACCTAAATGTAACCCTAACCCTAAACTTAACCTGAACACTAAACCTATCCCGTACCCTAAACCTAACCCTAACCCAACACTAACCCTAACCCTAACCCTAACAATATCTGTACACTTACCCCAACACTAACCCTAAACCGTACCCTAACACTAATCCTAACCCTAACCCTGACCCTAAACCTAACCCTAAACCTTACATAACTCGAACCCTAACCCTAACCCGCATCCTAAACCTAACCCTAACCCGTACCCTAACACTAACCCGTAACCTAAACCTAACCCTAACCCTAAACTTAACCGGTACGCTAACCCTATCCCGTACCCTAAACCTAACCCTAACTCTTATGCTAACCCTAAACCTAACCCTAAGTCTAACCCGTACAATAACCTTAACCCTAACCCTAACACTAACCCTACCCCGTACTCTAAACCTAACCCTAACCATAAACCTAACCCTAACCTAACCCTAACACTAACCCTAACCCGTACTCTAACCTTAACCCTACCCTCACCGTAACACTAACCCGTACTGTAACCCTAATCCGTACCATAACCCTAAGCCTAAACCGAACCTTAACCCTAACCCTAACTCGTAAACTAAATCTAACCCTAACCCTGACCATAACCCAAACCCTAACCCGAACCCTAAACCTAACCCGTACCCTAACCCTAACTCTAACCCTAACTCGTACTATAACCCTAACCCTAACCCTAACCCTACACCTAATACTAACCCGTACTCTAACCCAATGCCATAGCCTAACCCTACCTCTAACACTAACACCTAACCCTATCCCTTACCCTAACACTTACCCAAACAGTAAACCTAACCCGTACCCTAACACTACCCCAAACCTGTACTCTAACCCTAACCCTAACCCTAAGCCTAAACCGCACCCTAAACTTAACCCTAAACCTAAGCCTAAACATAACCCTTAACCGTACCCTAACTCTAAGCCACACCCTAACCCTAACCCTAAATTTAACCATAACCCTAACCCAAACCCTAACCCTAAAACTAACCCGTACCCTAACCCAAACCCTAACCCTAACCCATACCCTAACAGTAACCCTAAGCCTAACCCTGACCCTAAATCTAACCCTAACCAGTACACTAACCGTAACCCTAAACCTAACCAGCACCCTAAACCTAACCTTAACCCGTACCCTAACCCTAACCCTAACCCTATCCGTACACTAACCCTAACCCTAACCCTAACACTAACCCTAACCCGTACTCTAACCCTAACCCTAACCAAAAACCTAACCCTAACCCGTACTCTAACCCTAACCCTAAATCTAAACATAACCATAACCCGAACTCTAACCCTAACCCGTACACTAACGCTAAACCTAACCCTAACACTAACCCTAACCCGTACTCTAACCCTAAACCTAACCCTAACTCTAACCCTAACCCGTACTATAACACTAACCATAACCCTAACCCTAACACTAACCCTACCCGCACCTAAACCTAACACCAACCTGTACCCTAACCCTAACCCGTAACCTAAACCTAACCCTAACCCTAAACTTAACCCGTACGCTAACCCTATCTCGTACCCTAAACCCAACCCTAACCCGTACCCTAACCCTAACCCTAACCCTATCCGGACACTAACCCTAACACTAACCCTAACACTAACACTAACCATAACCCGTACTCTAACCCTAAACCTAACCCTAACGCGGACTATAACCCTAGCCCTACCATAACCCTAAACCTAACGCTAACCCGTACAGTAAACCTAACCCGTTCCCTAAACCTAACCCTAACCCAGCCCTGATCCTAACCCTAACGCTAAACCATCCCTATCCCTAACCCGTACCTAAACCTAACCCTATCCCTTGAAGTAACCCGTAACCAACACTATCCCCTAACCTAACCCTAAGCCTAACCCGTACCCAAAACCTAACAGTAACCCTAACCCATACCCTAGTGCAAACCATAACCCTAACCCTAACCTGTACCGTAAACCTAAACCTAACCCTAACCCTAAACATAACCCTTAGCCTTACCCTAACCCTACTACATACCCTAACCCTAACCCTAACCTTAACCGTAACCCTGACCCGTACCCTAACCTTAAAACTAACCCATACCCTAACCACAAACCTAAACCTAACCTGTACCCTAACCCTAACCCTAACCCTAACACTCACCTATACCTAACCCCAACCCTTACCCTAACCCTAACCCGTAACCTAAACCTAACCCTAACCCTAAAATTAACCCGCACGCTAACCCTATCCCGTACCCTAAAGTTAATCCTAACCCGTACCCTAACCCTAAAGCTAACCCAACCCTATCTGTACACTAACCCTACCCTAACCCTAAATCTAACACTAACCCTAAACCATACTCTAACCCTAACCCTAACCCTAAACATAACCCTAACCTGACTCTAACCCTAACCCATACCCTAACACTAACCCTAACCCTAACACTAACCCTAACCCGTACTCTAACCCTAAACCTAACCCTAACTCTAAACCTAACCCGTACTATATTCCTAACTCTAACCCTAACCCTAACCTAACCCTAACACTAACCCTAACCCGTACTCTAACCCTAACCCTAACCCTCACCGTAACACTAACCCGTAATGTAACCCTAATCCGTACCATAACCCTAATCCTAACCCGAACCCTAACCCTAACCATAACTCGTAAACTAAATCTAACCCTAACCCTGACCATAATCCAAAACCTAACCCGTACCCTCAACCTAACCAGTACCCTAACCCTAACTCTAACCCTAACCCGTACTATAACCCTAAACCTAACCCTAACCCTAACCCGAACCCTAATACTAACCCGTACTCTAAACCTATCCCGTAGCTTACCCCTAACTCTAACCCTAACACCTAACCCTATCCCTTACCCTAACCCGTACCCAAACGGTAAACCTAACCCGTACCCTAACACTAACCGAAACCCGTACTCTAACCCTAACCCTAACCCTAACCCTAACCCTAACCCTAAACCACACCCTAAACTTAACCCTAAACCTAAGCCTAACCATAACCCTTAACCGTACCCTAACTCTAAGCCACACCCTAACCTAACCCTAAATTTAACCGTAACCCTTACCCTTACCCTAACCCTAAAACTAACCCATACCATAACCCTAACCCTAACCCTAACCCTAAACCGCACCCTAAACTTAACCCTAATCCTAACACTAACCGTAACCCTTAACAGTACCCTAACCCTATCCCACACCCTAAACCTATCCCTAACTTTAACCGTAACCCTAACTCATACCCTAACCATAAAACTAACCTTTACCCTAACCCCAACCCTATCCCTAACCCATGCCCTAACACTAGACCTAACCCTAACCCTGACCCTAAACCTAACCCTAACCCGTACACTAACCCTAACCCTAACCCGCACCCTAAACCTAACCCTAACCCGTACTCTAACCCTAACCCGTAACCTAAACCTAACCGTAACCCTAAACTTAACCTGTATGCTAAACCTATCCTGTACAGTAAACCTAACCCTAACCCCTAACCTAACCCTAAACCTATCCCTAAGACTAACAGGTACATTAACCCTAATCCTAAACCTAAAACTAACCCTACCCCGTACTCTATACCTATACCTAACCCTAACCTGTTCCCTAACCCTAAACCTAACCCTTTCCCTAACCCTAACACTAACCGTAACCCGTACCCTAACCCTAACACTAACCATACCCATAACCGTACTGTAACCCTAATCGTAACCCTCACCCTAACCCTAACCAGTACTGTAACCCTAACCCGTAACATAACCCTAACCATAACCTGTACCCTAACCCTAAACCTAACTCGTACCCTAACGCTAACCCTGACCCTAACCCTAAACCGTACCCTAAACCTATCCCGTAACCAAACCTAAAACTAACCCGTACCCTAACCAAAACCCTAACCCTAACCCGTACCATAACTCTATCTCTAACCCTAACCCTGACCTAAACCTAACCCTTACCCATACCCTAACCTTAACCCTCACCCTAACCCGCACCTAAACATAACCCTAACCCTTACCCTAACCCTAACCCATAACCTAAACCTAACCCTAACCCTAAACTTATCCCGTACGTTAACCCTATCGCGCACTAAACCTAACCCTAACCCGTACCCTAACCCTAACCCTATCCGTACACTAACCCTAACCCTATCCCTAAACCTAACACTAACCTTAAACCGTACTATAACCCAAACCCTAACCCTAAACCTCACCCTAACCCAAATTCTAACCCTAACCCGTACCCTAACACTAACCCTAACACTAACCCTAACCCGTACTCTAACCCTAAACGTAAACCTTACTCTAACCCTAACCCGTACTATAACCCTAACCCTAACCCTAACCCTAACCCTAACCCTAACCCGCACCTAAACCTAACCCTAACCCGTACCCTAACCCTAACTGGCAACCTAAACCTAACCCTAACCCTAAACTTAACCCGTACGCTAACCGTATCTCATACCCTAAACCTAAACCTAACCCGTAACCTAACCCTAACCCTAACCCTATCCGTACACTAACCCTAACCCTAAACCTAACACTAACACTAACCCTAACCTGTACTCTAACCCTAAACCTAACCCTAACCCGGACTATAACCCTAACCCTAAAACTAACCCTAAACCTAACCCTAAGCGGTACAGTAAACCTAACCCGTACCCTAACCCTAACACTAATACTAACCCTGACACTAACCCTAACCGTAACCCGTACCCTAAGCCTAACCCATACCCTAACCCTAACCGTAAACCATCCCTAACCCTAACGTTTACCCTAAACCTAACCTTATCCCTTGGCCTAACCCGTACCCAACCCTATCCCGTAACCTAACCGTAACCCTAAACCGTACCCAAAACCTAACAGTAACCCTAACCCATAACCTAGCACTAACCCGCACCCTAAACCTAACCCTAACCCGCACCCTAAACCTAAACCTAACCCTAACCCTAAACATAACCCTTACCCGTACCTTACCCTAACCCATACCCTAACAATAACCCTAACCTTAACCGTAACCCTGACCCGTACACTAACCCTAAAATTAACCCGTACCCTAACCTCAACCCTAAACCTAACCCGTACCCTATCCCTAACCCTAACCCTAACCCTCACCTATACCTAACCCTAACCCGTAACCTAACCCTAACCCGTAACCTAAACCTAACACTAACCCTAAACTTAACACGTACGCTACCCTATCCCGTACCCTAAACCTAACCCTAACCCTAACCCTAACCCTATACGTATACGTACACTAACCCTAACCCTAACCCTAAACCTAACACTAACCCTAAACCGTACTCTAACCCTAACCCTAACCCTAAACCTATCCCTAACCCGAACTCTAACCCTAACCAGTACCCTTACACTAACCCTAACCCTAACACTAACCCTTACCCATACTATAACCCTAACCCAAACCCTAATCCTAACCTTAACCCGACTCTAACCCTATCCCATAGCCTAACCCTAACTCTACCCCTAACTCTAACCCTAACCCCTAACCCTAACACTAACCCTAAACCTTAATCTAACCCATACCCAAATGGTAAACCTAACCCGTACCCTAGAACTAACCCAAACCCGTACTCTAACACTAACCCTAACCCTAACCCTAAACCGCACCCTAAACTTAACACTAACTCTAACCCTAAACATAACCCTTAACCGTACCCTAACCCTAACCCACACCCCTAACCCTATCCCTAAATTTACCCGTAACTCTAACCGGTACCCTAACCCTAAAACTAACCTGTACCCTAACCCCAACCCTAAAAGTAACCCATACCCTAACACTAACCCTAACTCTAACCCTGACCCTAAACCTAAACCTAACCCTAACCCTAACCCTATCGCTAAACCTAACCCTAACTCGTACCCTAACGCTAACACTGACCCTAAACCTAACCCTTACACTAAACCTAACCCAAACCCGTACTCTAACCCTAACCCTAAACCTACCCCTAACCCTAAACTGCACCCTAAACTTAACCCTAACCCTAAGTCTAACCATAACCCTTAACCATACCCTAACTCCAACCCACACCCAAACCCTAACTCAAAATTTAACCGTAACCCTAACCCGTACCCTAACCCTAAAACTAACCCGTACCCTAACCCGAACCCTAACCCTAACCCATACCCTAACAGTAATCCTAACCCTAACTCTGACCCTAAACCTAACCCTAACCAGTACACCAATCCTAACCCTAACCCTAACCAGCACCCTAAACCTAACCCTAACCCGTACCATAACCCTAACCCTAACCCTATCCATACACTAACACTAACCCTAACCCTAACACTAACCCTAACCCTAACCATAAACCTAAAACTAACCCGTACTCTAACACTAACCCGTACCCTAACTAACCCTTACCCTAACCCTAAACCTAACCCATACCCTAACCCTAAACGTAACCTTAACCCGTACCCAAACACTAAAGCTAACAAGTACCCTAACTCTAACCCTAACCCGCACTCTAAACCTAACCGTAACCCTAGACCTAACATGTACACTAACCCTATCCCTTACCGGAACCTTAACCCTAACCCATACCGTAACCCTAACACTAACCCTAACCCTAACCCTAACCGTAATCCTAACCCTAACCCGTACACTAACCCTAAGACGAAACCTAACCTTAAACCTAACCCGTACCCTAACACTCACCCATATCGTAAACCTAACCCTAATATTAACCATAACCCTGACCCGTACCCTAACCCGAAAACTAACCCGTACCCTAACCCCAACCCTAACCCTAACCCGTACCATAACCCTATCCCTAATGCTAACCCTGACCCTAAACCTAAACCTAACCCGTACCCTAACCCTAATCCTAACCCTAACCCTCAACTAAACCTAAACCTAACCCGTACCCTAACCCTAACCCTATCCGTACACTAAACATAACCCTAACCCTAAAGCTAACACTAACCCTAACCCGTACTCTAACCCTAAACGTAAACCTTACTCTAACCCTAACCCGTACTATAACCCTAACCCTAACCCTTACCCTTAACCTAACCCTAACCCGTACTCTAACACTATTCCGTAGCCTAACCCTCTTACCCTGACCCCTAACCCTAACCCTAACCCTAATACCAACACTAATCCGTACTCTAAACCTAACCCTAACCCTAAACCTAACCCTAACCCATACTCTATCCCTAACCCGTACCCGAACACTAATACTTACCCTAACCCTAAACCTAACCCGTACCCTAACCCTAAATGTAACCCTAACCCGCACCCAAAACCTAACCCTAACACGTACCCTAACCCTAACCCTAACCCGCACAATAACCTAACCCTAACCCTAGAACTAACACGTACACTAACCCTATACCATATGGTAAATTTAACCCTAACCCGTTCCGTAACCCTAACACTAACCCTAACCCTAACCCTAACACTAACACATACACTAACCCTAACCCGAACCCTAACCTTAAACCTAACCCGTACCCTAACATTCACCCATACCCTAACCCTAACCCTAACCTTAACGGTAAACCTGACCCGTACCCTAACCCTAAAATTAACCCGTACTCTCACCCCAACCCTAACCATAAACCGTACCATAACACTATCCCTAACGCTAACCCTGACATTAAACCTAACCCTAACCCGTACCCTAACAGTAACCCTAACCCTTACCTAAACCTAACCCTAACCAGTACCCTAACCATAACAAGCAACCTAAACCTAACCCTAACCCAAAATTTAACCCGTACGCTAACCCTAGCCCGTACCCTAAACCTAACCCTAACGCGAACACTAACCCTAACCAAAACCCTAATCGTACACTAAACCTAACCCTAACCGTAACCCTAACACTAACCCTAATCCGTACTCTAACCCTAAACCTAACCCTAACTCTAAACCTAACCCGTACTATAACCCTAAACCTAACGCTTACCCTAACCCTAACCCTAACCCGTACCCAAATGGTATACCTAACTTGTACCCTAACACTAACCCAAACCCGTACTATAACCCTAACCCTAACCCTAAACCGCACCCTAAACTTATCCCTAATCCTAACCATATCCATAACCCTTAACCGTACCCTAAACCTAACCTGCACCCTAATCCTAACCCTAACTTTAACCGTAACCCTAACCCGTACCCTAACCCTTAAACTACCCGTACCCTAAACCCAACCCTAACCCTAACCCGTACCATAACCCTATCCCTAACCCTAAACCTGACACTAACCTAACCCTAACCCGTACCCTAACCCTAAATGTAACCCTAACTCGCACCCAAACCCTAACCCTAACACGTAGCCTAACCCTAACCCTAAACCGCACACTAACCTAACCCTAACCCTAGACCTAACACGTACACTAACCCTATACCATACCGTAACCTTAACCCTAACCTGTTCCGTAACCCTAACACTAACCCTAACCCTAACCCTAACACTAACATGTACACTAACCCTAACCCGAACCCTAACCTTAAACCTAACCCGTACCCTAACATTCACCCATACCCTAACCCTAACCCTAACCTTAACCGTAAACCTGACCCGTACCCGAACCCTAAAATTAACCCGTACTCTCACCCCAACCCTAACCATATACCGTACCATAACACTATCCCTAACGCTAACCCTGACACTAAACCTAACCCTAACCCGTACCCTAACAGTAACTCTAACCCTTACCTAAACCTAACCCTAACCAGTACCCTAACCATAACAAGCAACCTAAACCTAACCCTAACCCAAAATTTAACCCGTACGCTAACCCTAGCCCGTACCCTAAACCTAACCCTAACCCAAACCCTAACCCTAACCAAAACCCTAATCGTACACTAAACCTAACCCTAACCATAACCCTAACACTAACACTAACCCGTACTCTAACCCTAAACCTAACCCTAACTCTAAACCTAACCCGTACTATAACCCTAACCCTAACCCTTACCCTAACCCTAACCCTAACCCGTACCCAAATGGTATACCTAACTCGTACCCTAACACTAACCCAAACCCGTACTATAACCCTAACCCTAACCCTAAACCGCACCCTAAACTTATCCCTAATCCTAACCATAACCATAACCCTTAACCGTACCCTAACCTAACCTGCACCCTAACCCTAACCCTAACTTTAACCGTAACCCTAACCCGTACCCTAACCCTTAAACTACCCATACCCTAAACCCAACCCTAAACCTAACCCGTACCATAACCCTATCCCTAACCCTAAACCTGACCCTAACCTAACCCTAACCCGTACCCTAACCCTAACCCGTAACCTAAGCCTAACTCTAACCCTAAACTTAACCCGTACACTAACCCTATACGTACACTAACCCTAACCCTAACACTAACCCTAACGCGTACTCTAACCCTAACCCTTACCCTAACATTAACCCTTACCCTAACCCTAAACCTAACCCGTAACCTAACCCTAAACGTAACCCTAACCCTTACCCAAACCCTAACACTAACATGTACCCTAACCCTAAACCTAACCCTAACCCTAACCCAAACACTAAACCTAACCCTAACCCTAGACCTAACATGTACACTAACCCTATCCCGTACCAAAACCTTAACCCTAACCCGTACCGTAACCCTAACTCTTACCCTAACCCTAACCCTAACCCTAACCCGTACCCTAAACCTACCCATAGCCTAACACTAACCCTACCCCTAACTCCTAACCCTAACCCTAACCCTTACCCTAACCCGTACCCAAACGGTAAACTTAACCCGTACCCTAACACTAACCAAACCCGTACTCTAACCCTAACCCTAACCCTAACCCGCACCCTAAACTTAACCCTAACCCTAACCCAAACCAAAACCCTTAACCGTAATCTACCCTAACCCATACCCTAACCCTAACCCTAACCTTAACCATAACCATAACCATATCCATAAACATAACCCTAACCTGTACCCTAACCCTAAAACTAACCCGTACCCTAACCCCAAACCTAACACTAACCCGTACCCTAACACTAATCCTAACCCTAACCCTGACCCTAACCCAACCCTAAACCTTACACTAACCCTAAACCTAACCCTAACCCGCACCCTAATCCTAACCCTAACCCGTACGCTAACCCTAACCCGTAACCTAAACCTAACCCAAACCCTAGTCTTAACCGGTATGCTAACCCTAACCCGTAGCCTAAACCTAACCCATACCCTAACCCTAACTCTAACCCTAACCTGTATTATAACCCTAACCTTAACCCTAACCCTAACCCTAATCTAACCCACACTAACCCTACCGCGAAGCCTAAACCTAACTCTAACCCTAACCCCTAACCCTATCCCTTACACTAACCCATACCCAAAAGGTAAACCTAACACGTACCCTAACACTAACCCAAACCCGTACTCTAACCCTAACCCTAACCCGAACCCTAAACCTAACCCTAAACCGCACCCTAAACTTAACCCTTAACCTAAGCCTAACCATAACCCTTAACCGTACCCTAACTCTAAGCTACTCCCTAAACCTAACCCTAACTTTAACCATAACCCTAACCCGTACCCAAACCCTCAAACTAACCCGTACCCTAACCCGAACCCTAAACCTAACCCATTCCCTAACAGTAAACCTAACCCTAACCCTGACCCTAAACCTAACCCTAACCAGTACACTAACCCTAACCCTAACCCTAACCGACACCCTAAACCTAACACTAACCCGTACCCTAACCCTAACCCTAACCCTATCCGTACACTAACAATAACCCTAAACCTAACACTAACCCTAACCAGTACTCTAACCCTAACCGTACCCTAAAACTAACCCTAACCCTAACCCTAAACCTGACACTAACCCTAAGCCGTACTATAACCCTAACCCTAACTCTAAACCTAACCCTAACCCGAACTCTAACCTAACCCGTACCCTAACACTAACCCTAACCCTAACACTAACCCTAACCCGTACTCTAACCCTAAACCTAACCCTAACTCTAACCCTAACCCGTACTATAACCCTAAAGATAACCATAACCCTAACACTAACCCTACCCGCAACTAAACCTAACACTAACCCTAACCCTAACCCTAACCCTATCCGTACACTAACCCTAACCCTAACCCTAAACCTAACATTAACCCTAAACCATACTCTAACCCTAAACCTAACTCTAAACCTAACCCTAACCCGAACTCTACCCCTAACCCGTACCCTAACACTAAACCTAACCCTAACACTAACCCTAACCCGTACTCTAACCCTAAACATAACCCTAACTCTAACCCTAACCCGTACTATAAGCCTAACCCTAACGCTAACCTTAACCCTAACCCGCACCTAAACTTAACCCTAAGCAGTACCCTAACCCTAACCCGTAACCTAAAGTTAACCCTAAACCTAAACTGAACCCGTACGCTAACCCTATCTCGTAACCTAAATCTAACCCTAACACGTACCCTAACCCTAACCCTAACCCTATCCGTGCACTAACCCTAACACTAACCCTAACCCTAACACTAACACTAACACTAACCCTAACCTGTACTCTTACCTTAAACCTAACCGTAACCCGGACTATAACCCTAACCCTAACCCTAACCCTAAACCTAACCCTAACCCGTACAGTAAACCTAACCTGTACCCTAACCCTAACCCTAACCCTAACCTTAACCCTGACACTGACCCTAACCCTAACCCGTACCCTAACCCTAACCCTAAACCATCCCTAACCCTAACCTGTACCCTAAACTTAAACCTATCCCTTGACCTAACCCGTACCCAACCCTATCCCGTAACCTAACCCTAACCCTAACCCGTACCCAAACCCTAACAGTAACCCTAACCCATACACTAGCGCTAAACCTAACCCTAACCCTAACCCGCACCCTAAACCTAAACTTAACCCTAACCCTAACCCTAACCCTAACCCACACATAAACTTAACCCTAACCCGTACCCTAACCCTAACCCGTAACCTAAACCTAACCCTAACCCAAAACTTAACCCGTACGCTAACCCTATCTCGTACCCTAAACCTAAACCTAACCCGTACCCTAACCCTAACCCTAACCCTATCCGTACACTAACCCTAACCCTAAACCTAACACTAACACTAACCCTAACCCGTACTCTAACCCTAAATCTAACCCTAACCCGGACTATAACCCTAACCCTAAACCTAACCCTAAACCTAACACTAAGCGGTAAAGTAAACCTAACCCGTACCCTAACCCTAACCCTAACCCTAACGCTAAACCTAACCCTAACTCGTACCCTAATGCTAACACTGACCCTAAACCTAACCCTTACACTAAACCTAACCCAAACCCGTACTCTAACCCTAACCCTAAACCTACCCCTAACCCTAAACTGCACCCTAAACTTAACCCTAACCCTAAGCCTAACCATAACCCTTAACCGTACCCTAACTCCAACCCACACCCAAACCCTAACTCAAAATTTAACCGTATCCCTAACCCGTACCCTAACCCTAAAACTAACCCGTACCCTAACCCGAACCCTAACCCTAACCCATACCCTAACAGTAATCCTAACCCTAACTCTGACCCTAAACCTAACCCTAACCAGTACACCAATCCTAACCCTAACCCTAACCGGCACCCTAAACCTAACCCTAACCCGTACCATAACCCTAACCCTAACCCTATCCATACACTAACACTAACCCTAACCCTAACACTAACCCTAACCCGAACTCTAACCCTAACCCTAACCATAAACCTAAAACTAACCCGTACTCTAACACTAACCCGTACCCTAACTAACCCTTACCCTAACCCTAAACCTAAACCATACCCTAACCCTAAACGTAACCTTAACCCGTACCCAAACACTAAAGCTAACAAGTACCCTAACTCTAACCCTAACCCGCACTCTAAACCTAACCGTAACCCTAGACCTAACACGTACACTAACCCTATCCCTTACCGGAACCTTAACCCTAACCCATACCGTAACCCTAACACTAACCCTAACCCTAACCCTAACCCTAACCGTAATCCTAACCCTAACCCGTACACTAACCCTAAGACGAAACCTAACCTTAAACCTAACCCGTACCCTAACACTCACCCATATCGTAAACCTAACCCTAATATTAACCATAACCCTGACCCGTACCCTAACCCGAAAACTAACCCGTACCCTAACCCCAACCCTAGACCTAACACGTACACTAACCCTATACCATATGGTAAACTTAACCCTAACCCGTTCCGTAACCCTAACACTAACCCTAACCCTAACCCTAACACTAACACATACACTAACCCTAACCCGAACCCTAACCTTAAACCTAACCCGTACCCTAACATTCACCCATACCCTAACCCTAACCCTACCCTTAACCGTAAACCTGACCCGTACCCTAACCCTAAAATTAACCCGTACTCTCACCCCAACCCTAACCATAAACCGTACCATAACACTATCCCTAACGCTAACCCTGACATTAAACCTAACCCTAACCCGTACCCTAACAGTAACACTAACCCTTACCTAAACCTAACCCTAACCAGTACCCTAACCATAACAAGCAACCTAAACCTAACCCTAACCCAAAATTTAACCCGTACGCTAACCCTAGCCCGTACCCTAAACCTAACCCTAACGCGAACACTAACCCTGACCACTAACCCTAAACCGTACCCTAACACTAACACTTACCATAACCCTAACCCTAACCCTGACCTAAACCTAACCCTAACCCGTAACCTAACCCTAACCCGTAACCTAAACCTAACCCTATCCCTAAACTTAACCCGTATGCTAACCCTATCCCGTACCCTAAACCTAACCCTAAACCGTACGATAACCCTAACCCTACCCCTAACTCTATCCATACTCTAACCCTAACCCTAACGCTAAACCTAACACTAACCCTAACCCGTACTCTAACCCTATCCCTAAACCTAAAGGGAAACCTAACCCGTACTCTAAACCTAACCCGTACTCTAACCCTAACCCTAATACTAAAACTAACCCTAACCCCTTCTCCAACCCTAACCCGTACCTTAACTCTAACCCTTTCCCTAACCTTAAACCTAACACGTACCCTAACCCTAACCGTAACCCTAAACCGCACACTAAACCTAACACTAACCCTACTTAACACTTACACTAACGCTATCCCATACCGTAACCTTAACCCTAGACCGACCCATAACCCTAACACTAACCCTAAACCTAACCATAACCCTAACCACTACACTAACCCTAACCCGAACCGTAAACCTAACCCTAACCCGTACCCTAACCCTACACGTACCCTAACCCTAACTATAACACTAACCCCTAACCCTAACCCTAACCCTAACCCTTAACCTAACACGTACCCAAACGGTAAACCTAACCCGTACCCTAACACTAACCCAAACCCGTACTCTAACCCTAACCCTAACCTTAACCCGCACCCTAAACTTAAACCTAACCCTAAGCCAAACCATAACCCTTAACCGTAACCTAACCTAACCCATAACTTAACCCTAACATTAACCTTAACCGTAACCCTAACCTGTACCCTAAACCTAAAACTAAACCGTACACTAACTCCAAACCTAACCCTAACCCATACCCTAACACTAACCCTAATCATGACCCTGACCCTAAACCTAGCCCTAAGCCTACACTAACCGTACCCTAATCCTAACCCGCACCCTAAAAACACCTCTAACCCATACCCTAACCCTAAACCGTAACCTAAACCTAACCCTAACCCTAAACTTAACCCGTACGCTAACCCTATCCCGTACCCTAAACCTAACCATAACCCGTATCTTAACCCTAAACCTAACCCTAAGCCTAACTCGTACATTAACCATAACCCTAACCCTAACACTAACCCTACCCCGTACTCTAAACCTAACCCTAACCCTAACCCGTACCCTAACCCTAACCCTAACCCTTACCCTAACACAAACCCTAACCCGTAATCTAACCCTAACCCTAACCCTAACCCTAACCCTAACCCTAACGGTACTCTAACCCTAACCCTAACCCTCACCCTAACCCTAACCCGTACTGTAGCCCTAACCCGTACCAAAACCCTAAACCTAACCCGTACCCTAACCCTAACCCTAACTCATACCCTAACCCTAAACCTAACCCTGACCCTAAATCCAAACCTAACCAGTACCCTAAACCTAACCCGTATCTTAACCCTAACCCTAACCCGTACCCTAAACCTAACGCTAACCCTACCACTAATCCTAACCCTAACCCGTAACCTAACCCTAAGCCTAACCCTAAACCTAACCCTGACACTGACCCTACCCCGTACTCTAAACCTATCCCTAACCCTAACCCGTAACCTAACCCTAAACCTAACCCTAACACTAACCCTACCCCGTACTCTAAACCTAACCCTAACCCTAACCCTAAACCTAACCCTATCCCTTGACCCAACCCGTACCCAACCCTATCCCATAACATAACCCTAAACCTAAACCGTACCCAAACCCTAACCGTAACCCTAAACCATACCCTAGCGCTAACCCTAACCCTAACCCTAACCCTAAACCGCACCCTAAACCTAAACCTAACCGTAACCCCAAACATTACCCTTACCCGTACCCTAACCCTAAAACATACCCTAACCCTAACCCTAACCTGAACCGTAACCATGACACGTACCCTAACCCTAAAACTAACCCGTACCCTTACCCCAACCCTAACGTAACCCATACCCTAACCCTAACCCTAACCCTAACACTCACCTATACCTAACCCTAACCCGTACCCTAACCCTAAGCCGTAACCTAAACCTCACCCTAACCCTAAACTTAAACCATACGTTAACCCTATCTCGTACAATAAAACTAACCCTAAACCGTACCCTAACCATAACCCTATCCGTACACTAAACCTAACCCTAACCCTAAACCTAACACTATCCTTAAACCGTACTATAACCCTAACCCTAAACCTAAACCTAACCCTAACCCAAACTCTAACACTAACCCGTACCCTAACACTAACCCTAACACTAACACTAACCCTAACCCATACTCTAACCCTAAACCTAAACCTAACTCTAACCCTAACCCGTACTATAACCCTAACCCTAACCCTAACCCTAACCCTAACCCTAACCCGCACCCTAATCCTAACCCGTACCCTAACCCTAACACGTAACCTAAACCTAACCCTAACCCTAAACTTAACCCGTACGCTAACCCTATCTCGTACCCTAAACCTAAACCTAACCCGTACCCTAACCCTAACCCTAACCCTATCCGTACACTAACCCTAACCCTAAACCTAACACTAACACTAACCCTAACCCGTACTCTAACCCTAAACCTAACCCTAACCCGGACTATAACCCTAACCCTAAAACTAACCCTAAACCTAACCCTAAGCGGTACAGTAAACCTAACCCGTACCGTAACACTAACCCTAATACTAACCCTGACACTAACCCTTACCCTAATCCGTACCCTAAGCCTAAACCATACCCTAAACCTAACCCTAAACCATCCCTAACCCTAACGTTTACCCTAAACCTAACCTTATCCCTTGGCCTAACCCGTACCCAACCCTATCCCGTAACCTAACCCTAACCCTAAACCGTACCCAAAACCTAACAGTAACCCTAAACCATACCCTAGCAGTAACCCTAACCCTAAACCTAACCCTCACCCTCACCCTAAACCTAAACCTAACCCTAACCTTAACCATAACCCTTACCCGTACCCTAACCCTAACCCATACCCTAACCCATACCCTAACCTTAACCATAACCCTGACCCGTACACTAACCCTAAAACTAACCCTTACCCTAACCCCAACCCTAAACCTAACCCGTACCCTAACCCTAACCCTAACCCTAACCCTAACACTCAACTATACCTAACCCTAACCCGTAACCTAACCCTAACCCATAACCTAAACCTAACACTAACCCTAAACTTAACACGTATGCTAACCCTATCCAGTACCCTAAACCTAACCCTAAAACTAACCCTAACCCTAACCCTATCCGTACACTAACCCTAACCCTAACCCTAAACCTAACACTAACCCTAAACGGTACTCTAACCCTAACTCTAACCCTAAACCTATCCCTAACCCGAACTCTAACCCTATCCCGTACCCTAACACTAACCCTAACCCTAACACTAACCCTAACCAGTACTATAACCCTAACCCTAACCCTAATCCTAACTCTAACCCGACTCTAACTCTATCCCGTAGCCTAACCCTAACTCTAAACCTAACCCCTAACCCTTACACTAACCTTAACCCTTAATCTAACCCGTACCCAAATGGTAAACCTAACCCGTACCCTCAATCTAACCCAAACCCGTACTCTAACCCTAACCCTAACCCTAATCCTAAACCGCACCCTAAACTTAACCCTAACCCTAACCATAACCCTTAACCGTACCCTAAACCTAACCCACACCCCTAACCCTATCCCTAAATTTACCCATAACTCTATACCGTACCCTAACCCTAAAACTAACCTGTACACTAACCCCAACCCTAACCCTAACCCATACCCTAACACTAACCCTAACTCTAACCCTGACCCTAAACCTAACCCTCACCCGTACCCTAACCCTAACCCTAACCCTAACGCTAAACCTAAACCTAACTCGTACCCTAACGCTAACCCTGACCTTAAACCTAACCATTACCCTAAACCTAACCCAAACCTGTACTCTAACCCTAACCCTAACCCTACCCCTAACCCTAAACCGCACCCTAAACTTAACCCTAACCCTAAGCCTAACCATAACCCTTAACCGTAACCTAACTCTAACCCACACCCAAACCCTAACCCGAAATTTAACCGTAAACCTAACCCGTACCATAACCATAAAACTAACCCGTACCCTAACACGAACCCTAACCCTAACCCATACCCTAACAGTAATCCTAACCCTAACTCTGACCCTAAACCTAACCCTAACCAGTACACTAATCCTAACCCTAACCCTAACCGGCACCCTAAACCTAACCCTAACCCGTACCATAACCATAACACTAACCCTATCCGTACACTAACACTAACCCTAAACCTAACACTAACCCTATACCGAACTCTAACCCTAACCGGCACCCTAAACCTAACCCTACCCGTACTCTTACCCTAACCGGTAAACTAAACCTAACCCTAACCCTAAACTTAACCCATATGCTAACCCTATCCCGTACACTAAACCAACCCTATCCCGTACACTAACCCTAACCCTAACCCGAACCCTATCCGTACACTAAACCTAACCCTAACCCTAGACCTAACATGTAAACTAAACCTATCCCATACCGAAACTTAACGTTAACCCGTACCGTAACTCTAACACTAACCCTAACCCTAACCCTAAAACTAACCCTAACCCTAACCCGTACACTAACCCTAACACGAACCCTAACCCTAACCCTAACCCGTACCCTAACCCTACCTGTAGCCTAACCCTAACTCTAACCCTAACCCCTAATCCTAAACCTAATCCTTACCCTAACCCGTACCCAAACGGTAAACCTAACCCGTACCCTAACACTAACGCAAACCCGTACACTAACCCTAACCCTAACCCGCACGTTAAACTTAACCTTAACCCTAACCCAAACCATAACCCTTAACCGTAACCTAACCCTAACACATACCCAAACCCTAACCCTAACCTTAACCATAACCCTAAACTGTACCCTAACTCTAAAACTAACCCGTACCCTAACGCCAACCCTAACCCTAACCCGTACTCTAACACTAACCCTAACCCTAACCCTGACCCTAAACCTAACCCTAACCCTAACCCGTAACCTAAACCTAACCCTAACCTTAAATGTAACCCGTACGCTAACCCTATCCCGTACCGTGAACCTAACCCTAACCCGTATCCTAACCCTAAACCTAACCCTAAGCCTAAACCGTACATTAATCCTAACCCTAACCCTAACACTAACCCTACCCCGTACTTTAACCCTAACACTAAACCTAACCCTAAACCTAAACCTAACCCTAACCCGTACCCTATCCCTAACACGTACCCTAACCCTAACCCTAACACGCACACTAAACCTAACACTAACCCTAGACCTAACACATGCACTAACCCTATCCCGTACCGTAACCTTAACCCTAACAACCATACCGTAACCCTAACACAAACCCTAACCCTAACCCTAACACTAAACCGTACACTAACCCTAAACCGAACTCTAACCCTAACCCTAACCCGTACCCTAACCCTACACGTACCCTAACCCTAATTCTAACCCTAACCCCTAACCCTAACCCTAACCTTAACCCTTAACCTATCCCGTACCCAAACGGTAAACCTATCCCGTACCCTAACACTAATCCAAACCCGTACTCTAACCCTAACCCTAAACCTAACCCGCACCCTAAACTTAACCCTAACCCTAACAAAAACCATAACCCTTAACCGTAACCTAACCCTAACCCATACCTTAACCCTAACACGAAACTTAACCAAAACCCTAACCCATACCCTAACCCTAAAACTAACCCGTATTCTAACCCCAACCCTAACCTTAATCCATACCCTAACACTAACACTAATCCTAACCCTGACCCTAAACCTAACCCTAACCCTACACTAATCCTAACCCTAATCCTAACCCACACCCTTAACTTAACTCTAAACCACACCCTAACCCTAACCCGTAACCTAAACCTAACCCTAACCCTAAACTTCACCCGTACGCTAACCGTATCCCGTACCCTAAACCTAACCCTAACCCGTACCCTAACCCTAACCCTAAACCTATCCATACTCTAGCCCTAACCCTAACCCTAACCCTAAACCTAACCCTAACCCTAACCCGTACTGTAACCCTAACCCTAACCCGTACCCTAACCCTAACCCTAACTCGTACACTAACACTAACCCTAATGCTGGCGCTAACCCTAACCCTAACCCGTATCCTTAACCTAACCCGTTCCCTAAACCTAACCCTAACCCTAACTCGTGCCCTAAACCTAACCCTAACTCTAACTCGTACCCTAAGCCTAACCCTAATCCTGACCCTATCCCTAACCTTAACCTGTACCCTAAGCCTAAACCATACACTAACCCTAACCCTAAACCTAACCCTTCCCCTAACCCGAACCCTAAACCTAACCCTAACCCTTGACCTAACCCGTACCCAACCCTATCCCATACACTAACCCTAACCCTAACCCGTATCCAAACACTAACAGTAACCCTAACACATACCATAGCGCTAACCCTAACTCTAACCCTAACCCTAACACTAACCCTAACCCGTACTCTAACCCTAAACCTAACCCAAACCCGGACTATAACACTAACCCTTACCCTAACACTAACCCGTACAGTAAACCTAACCTGTACCCTAACCCTAATGTTAACCCTAACCCTAACCCTGACCCTAACCCTAACCCTAACCCGTACCTTAAGCTTAACCCATACCCTAACCCTAAAACTAAACCATCCCTAAACCTAACCTGTACCCTAAACCTAACCCTATCCCTTGACCTAACCCGTACCCAACCCTATCCCGTAACCTAAACCTAACTCTAACCCGTACCCAAACCCTAACAGTCACCCTAACCCATACCCTAGCGCTAACCCTGACCCTAACCCTAACCCTAAACTGCACCCTAAACCTAAACCTAACCCTAACACTAACCATAATCCTTACCCGTACCCTAACGCTAACCCATAACCTAACCCTAACCCTAACCTTAACTGTAACCCTGACCCATACCCTAACCCTAAAACTAACCCATACCTTAACCCCAAACCTAACCCTAACCCGTAACCTAACCCTAACCCTAACCCTAAACCTAACCCTCACCTATACCTAACCCTAACCCATACCCTAACCCTAACCAGTAACCTAAACCTAACCCTAACCCTAAAATTCACCCGTACGCTAAACTTATCCCGCACCCTAAACCTAAACCTAAACCGTACCCTAACCTTAACCCTTACCCTATCCGTAAACTAACCCTAACCCTAACCCTAAAACTAACACTAAACCTAAACCGTACTCCAACGGTAACCCTAACCCTAAACCTAACCCTAACCCGTACTCTAACCCTAAACATAACCCTAAACCTAACCCTAACCTGAATTCTAACCCTAACCTGTACCCTAACACTAACCCTAACCCTAACACTAACCCTAACGCTAACCCGTACCTAAACTTAACCCTAACCCGTACACTAACCCCAAACCTAACCTAACCCGTACCCTAACCCTAAACCTAACCCTAACCTATACCTAACCCTACACCGTACCCTAACCCTAACCCGTAACCTAACCTAACCCTAACCTTAAACTTAACCCGTAAGTTAACCCTATCCCGTACCCTAAACCTAAACCTAACCCGTACCCTAACCCTAACGCTATCCGTACACTAACCCTAACCCTAACCCTAAACCTAACACTAGCCCTAAACCATAATATAACCATAAACCTAACCCTAAACCTAACTCTAACCCAAACTCTAACCCTAACCCGTACCCTAACACTAACCCTAACCCTAAAACTAACCCTAACCCGTACTCTAACCCTAAACATAACCCTAACTCTAAACCTAACCCCTACCATAACCCTAACCCTAACACTAAACCTAACTCTAACCCGCAACTAAACCTAACCCTAACCCGTAAGCTAACCCTAACCCATAACCTAAACCTAACCCTAACTCTAAACTTAACCCATACTCTACCCCTATCTCGTACACTAAACCTAACCCTAACCCGTACCCTGACCCTAACGCTAACCCTATCCATACACTAAACCTAACCCTAACCCTAACACAAACACTAACCCTAACCCGTACTCTAACCCTAAACCTAACCGTAACCCGGACTATAACCCTAAACCTAACCCTAACCGTAAACATAACCCTAAGCCGTACAGTAAACCTAACCCCTACCCTAAACCTAACACTAACCCTGACACTAACCCTAACCCTAACCCGTACCTAAGCCTAACCCATACCCTAGCCCTAACCCTAAACCATCCCTAACCCTAACCCGTAACCTAAACCTAACCCTATCCCTTGACCTAATCCGTACCCAAACCTATCACGTAACCTAACCCTAACCCTAACCCGTACCCAAACCCTAACAGTAACCCTAACCCATACCCTAGCACTAACCCTAACCCTAACCCTAAGCCTAACCCGGACCCTAAACCTAAACCTAACCCTTACCCTAACCATAACCCTTAGCGTACCCTAACCCTAACCCATACCCTAACACTAACCCTAACTTTAATCGTAACCCTAACCCATACCCTAACACTAAAACTAATCCGTACCCTAACTGCAACCCTAACCCTAACCCGTACCATAACCCTATCCCTAACCCTAATCCTGACCCTAAACCTAAACCTAACCTGTACCCTAACCCTAACCCGCACCTAAACCTAACCCTAACCCGTACACTAACCCTAACTTGTAACCTAAACCTAACCCTAACCCTAAACTTAACCCGTACACTAAACCTATCCAGTACCCTAAACCTAACCCTAACCCGTACCCTTACCGTAACACTAACCCTAACCTATCTGTACACTAACCCTAACCCTAACCCTAACACTAACCCTAAACTGAACTCTCACCCTAACCCTAACCCTAACCCGTACTCTAACCCTAAACCGTACCCTAACACTAACACTTACCCTAACCCTAAACTTAACCCGTACCCTAACCCTAAATGTAACCCTAACCCGTACCCTAACCCTAAACCTAACACATACCCAAACCCTAACCCATTCCTAACCCTAACCCGCACACTAAACCTAACCCTAACCCTAGACCTAACACATACACTGACCCTATCCCATACCTTAACCTTAACCCTATCCCGTACCGTAACCCTAACACTAACCCTAACCCTAACCCGAACCCGAACACTAACCCTAACCCTAACCCGTACCCTAACCCTACCCATAGCCTAACCCAAACTCTAACCCTAACCCCTAAAACTAACCCTAACCCTAACCCTTACCCTAACCCGTACCCAAACGGTAAACCTAACCCGTACCCTAGCACTAAGCCAAATCCGTACTCTAAACCTAACCCTAACCCTAACCCTAACTCCCACCCTAAACTTAAACCTAACCCTAACCCAAACCATAACCCTTAACCGTAACCTAACCCTAACCCAAACCTTAACCCTAACCCTAACCTTAACCGTAACACTATCCCGTAACCTAACCCTAAAACTAACCCGTACCCTAACCCCAACCCTAACCCTAACCCGTACCCTAACACTAACCCAACCCTAACCCTGACCCTAAACCTAAGTCTAACCCTTACACTAACCCTAACCCTAACCCTAACCCGCACCTAAACCTAACACTAATCTGTACCCTAACCCTAAACCGTAACCTAAACCTAACCCTAAACCTAAACTTCACCCGCACGCTAACACTATCCCGTAACCTAAACCTAACCCTAACCCGTATCCTAACCCTAAACCTAACCCTAAGCCTAACCCGTACATTAACCCTAATCCTAACACTAACCCTACCCCGTACTCTAACCCTAACCCTAAACCTAACCCTAACCCGTACCCTAACCGTAACCCTAACCCTAAAACTAACCCAAAACCATACTTTCACCCTAACCCTAACCGTACTCTAACCCTAACCCTAAACCCTACCCTAACCCTCACCCTCACTGTAACACTAACCCGCACCATAACCGTAAACAACCGTACCCTAACTCTAACCCTAACTCGTACCCTAACCCTAACCCTAACCCTGACAATAAACCTAACCCTAACCTGTACCCTAAACCTAACCCATACCCTAACCATAAAGCAAACCCTAACCCGTACCCTAAACCTAAGCCTAAACCGTACCCTAACCCTAACCCTAACCCTGACCCTAACCCGTAACCGTACCCGTACCCTAAGCATAACCAATACCCTAACCCTAAAACTAATCCTACCCTAACCCTAACCCGTACGCTAAACCTACCCCTAACCCTTGACCTAACCCGTACCCAACACTATCCCGTAACCTAACCATAACCCATAACTTAAACCTAACTCTAACCTTAACCATAACCCTAACACGTACCCTAACCCTAAAACTAACCCGTAGCCTAACCCCAAACCTAACCCTAACCCGTACCCTAACCCTATCACTAACGCTTACCCTGACCCTAAACCTAACCCTAACACGTACCCTAACACTAACCCTAACCCTAACCCACACCTAAACTTAACCCTAACCAGTACCCTAACCCCAAACATAACCTAACCAGTACCCTAACCCTAACCCTAACCCTCACCTATACCTAACCCTAACACGTACCCTAAACCTAACCCGTAACCTAACCTAACCCTAACCCTAAGCTTAACCCGTAAGACAAACCTATCCCGTACCCTAAACCTAAACCTAACCCATACCCTAACCCTAACCCTATCCGTACACTAACCCTAACCCTATCCCAAAACCTAACACTAGCCCTAAACCGTAATATAAACATAACCCTAAACCTAAACCTAAACCTAACCCAAACTCTAACCCTAACCCGTACCCTAACACTAACCCTAACCCTAAAACTAACCCTAACCCGTACTCTAACCCTAAAACTAACCCTAACTCTAACCCTAACCCGTACTATAACCCTAACCCTTACCCTAACCCTAAATCTAACCCGCACCTAAACCTAACACTAAACCGTAACCTAACCCTAACCCGTAACCTAAACCTAACCCTAACCCTAAACTTAACCCGTACGCTAACCCTATCTCGTACACTAAACCTAACACTAACCCGTAACCTGACCCTAACCCTAACCCTATCCATACACTAACCCTAACCCTAAACCTAACACTAACACTAACCCTAACCCGTACTCTAACACTAAACCTAACCCTAACCCGGATTATAACCCTAAACATAACCCTAACCGTAAACCTAACCCTAAGCCATACAGTAAACCTAACCCCTACCCTAACCCTAACACTAACCCTGATACTAACCCTAACCCTAGCCCGTACCCTAAGCCTAACCCATAACCTAACCCTAACCCTAAACCATCCCTAACCCTAACCCGTACCCTAAACCTAACCCTATCCCTTGACCTAACCCGTACCCAACCCTGTCACGTAACCTAACCCTAACCCTAGCCCGTACCCAAACCCTAACAGTAACCCTAACCCATACCCTAGCGCTAACCCTAACCCTAAACTTAACCCGCACCCTAAACCTAAAACTAATCCCATTCCTAACCACAACACTTACCCGTACCCTAACATTAACCCATACCCTAACCCTAACCCTAAACTTAACCGTAACCCTGACCCGTACCCTAACCCTAACCCTAACCCTAACCCTCACCTATACCTAACCCTAACCCGTACCCTTACTCTAACCCGTAACCTAAACCTAACCCTAACCCTAAACTTAACCCGTACGCTAACCCTATCTCGTACCCTAAATCTAACTCTAACCCGTACCCAACCCTAACCCTAACCCTATCCGTACACTAAACCTAACCCTAAACATAACACTAACACTAACCCTAATCCGTACTCTTACCCTAAACCTAACCCTAACCCAGACTATAACCCTAACCCAAACCCTAACCCTAAACCTAACCCTAACCCATACAGTAAACTTAACCCGTACCCTAACCCTAAACGTAACACTAACCCGTAGCCAAACCCTATCCCTAATACGTACCCTAAACCTAACCCTAACCCTAACCCGCACACTAAACCTAACACTAACCCTAGACCTAACACGTACACTAACGCTATCCCGTACCGTAACCATAACCCTAAACCGTACCATAACCCTAACACTAACCCTAACCCTAACCGTAACCCTAACCCTTACCCTAACCCTAATCCTAACCCTAAACTTAACCCGTACGCTAACCCTATCTCGTACCCTAAATCTAACCCTAACCCCTAACCCTAAACCTAACCCGTACCCTAAACCTAACCCGTACCCTAATTGTAACCCAAACCCGTACTCTAACCCTAACCCTAACCCTAACCCGCACCCTAAACTTAACACTAACCCTAAGCCAAACCATAACCCTTAACCGTAACCTAACCCTAATCCATACCTTAACCCTAACCCTAACATTAACCATAACCCTAACCCGTAACCTAACCCTAAAACTAACCCGTACCCTAACTCCAAACCTAACCCTAACCCATACCCTAACACTAACCCTAATCCAAACCGTGACCCTAAACCTAACCCTAACCCTACACTAACCCTAACACTAATCCTAACCCGCACCCTAAAACTAACTCTAACCCATAACCTAAACCTAACCCATAACCTAAACCTAACCCTAACCCTAACCCATACCCTAGCGCTAGGCCTAAACCTAACCCTAAACCTAAACCGCACCCTAAACCTAAACCTAACCCTAACCCTAACCATAACTCTTACCCGTACCCTAACCCTAACCCATACCCTATTCCTAACCCTAACTTTAACCGTAACCCTGACCCGTACCATAACCCTAAAACTAACCCGTAGCCAACCCCAACCCTAACCCTAACCTGTACCCTAACCCTGACCCTAAACCTAACCCTAACCCATACCCTAACCCTAACACGTACCCTAACCCTCACCTAAACCTAACCCTAACCCGTACCCTAACCCTAACCCGTAACCTAAACCTAACCTTAAACCTAAACTTAACCCGTACGCTAACCCTATCCCGTACCCAAAACCTAAACCTCAACCGTACCATAACCCTAACCCTACCCCTAACCCTATCCGTACTCTAACCCTAACCCTAAACCTAAACCTAACACTAACCCTAACCCGTACTCTAACCCTAACCCTAAACCTAAACGGAAACCTAACCCGTACTCTAAACCTAACCCATACTCTAACCCTAACCCTAATACTAAAACTAACCCTAACCCCTTCTCTAAGCCTAACCCGTACCCTAACTTTAACCCTTTCCTTAACCTTAAACCTAACCCGTACCCTAACCCTAACCCTAACCCGCACACTAAACCTAACACTAACCCGACCTAACACGTACACTAACGCTATCCCGTACCGTAACCTTAACCCTAAACTGTACCGTAACCCTAACACTAACCCTAAACCTAACCATAACCCTAACCCGTATACTAACCCTAACCCAAACCCTAACACGTACCCTAACCCTACCCGTACCCTAAACCTAACTCTAACCCTAACCCCTAACCCTAACCCTAACCCTAACCCTTAACCTAACCCGTACTCAAACGGTAAACCTAACCCGTACCCTAACACTAACCCAAACCCGTACTCTAACCCTAACCCTAACCCGCACCTTAAACTTAACCCTAACCCTAAGCCAAACCATAACCCTTAACCGTAACTAACCTAACCCATACCTTAACCCTAGCCTTAACCTTAACCATAACCCTAACCCGTACCCTAAACCTAAAACTAACCTGTACGCTAACTCCAAACCTAACCCTAACCCATACCCTAACACTAACCCTAATCCTGACCCTGACCCTAAACCTAACCCTAACCCTACACTAACTGTAACCCGAATCCTAACCCGCACCCTAAAACTAACTCTAACCCATACCCTAACCCTAACCCGTAACCTAACAAACCCTAACCCTAAACTTAACCCGTAGGCTAACCCTATCCCATACTCTGAACCTAACCCTAACCCGTATTCTAACTCTAAACGTAACCCTAAGCCTAACCCATACATTAACCCTAACCCTAACCCTAACACTAACCCTACCCCGTACTTTAACCCTAATCCTAACCCTAACCCTAAACCTAAACCTAACCCGTACCCTATCCTAACGTGTACCCTAACCCTAACCCTAACCCTAACCCTGAGCCTAAACCTAACCCTAACCCGTACCCTAAACCTAACCCATATCCTAACCCTAACCCGTACCCTAACCCTAACCCGAACCTGTACCCTAACCCTAACCCTAACCCTAAAGCTAACACTGACCCTAACCCTAACCCTTACCCGTACCCTAAGCCTAACCAATACCCTAACCCTAAACCTAATCCTACCCTAACCCTAACCCGTACCCTAAAGCTAATCCTAACCCTTGACCTAACCCGTAACCAACACTATCCCGTAACCTAACCAAACACTAACCCGTACCCAAACCCTAACCCTAACCCTAACCCTAACCCTAAACCACACCCTAAACTTAACCTTAAACCTAAGCCTAACCATAACCCTTAACCGTACCCTAACTCTAAGCCACACCCTAACCTAACCCTAAATTTAACCGTAACCCTTACCCTTACCCTAACCCTAAAACTAACCCGTACCCTAACCCTAACCCTAACCATAACCCTAAACCGCACCCTAAACTTAACCCTAATCCTAACACTAACCGTAACCCTTAACAGTACCCTAACCCTATCCCACACCCTAAACCTATCCCTAACTTTAACCGTAACCCTAACTCATATCCTAACCATAAAACTAACCTGTACCCTAACCCCAACCCTATCCCTAACCCATGCCCTAACACTAGACCTAACCCTAACCCTGACCAAAAACCTAACCCTAACCCGTACACTAACCCTAACCCTAACCCTAACCCGCACCCTAAACCTAAACCTAACCCGTACTCTAACCCTAACCCGTAACCTAAACCTAAACGTAACCCTAAACGTAACCTGTACGCTAAACCTATCCTGTACAGTAAACCTAACCCTAACCCCTAACCTATCCCTAAACCTATCCCTAAGACTAACAGGTACATTAACCCTAATCCTAAACCTAAAACTAACCCTACCCCGTACTCTATACCTATACCTAACCCTAACCCGTTCCCTAACCCTAAACCTAACCCTTTCCCTAACCCTAACACTAACCGTAACCCGTACCCTAACCCTAACACTAACCCTACCCATAACCGTACTGTAACCCTAATCGTAACCCTCACCCTAACCCTAACCAGTACTGTAACCCTAACCCGTAACATAACCCTAACCATAACCCGTACCCTAACCCTAAACCTAACTCGTACCCTAACGCTAACCCTGACCCTAACCCTAACCCGTACCCTAAACCTATCCCGTAACCAAACCTAAAACTAACCCGTACCCTAACCCAAACCCTAACCCTAACCCGTACCATAACTCTATCTCTAACCCTAACCCTGACCTAAACCTAACACTTACCCATACCCTAACCTTAACCCTAACCCTAACCCGCACCTAAACATAACCCTAACCCTTACCCTAACCCTAACCCATAACCTAAACCTAACCCTAACCCTAAACTTATCCCGTACGTTAACCCTATCGCGTACACTAAACCTAACCCTAACCTGTACCCTAACCCTAACCCTATCCGTACACTAAACCTAACCCTATCCCTAAACCTAACACTAACCTTAAACCGTACTATAACCCTAACCCTAACCCTAAACTTAACCCTAACCCAAACTCTAACCCTAACCCGTACCCTAACACTAACCCTAACACTAACACTAACCCTAACCCGTACTCTAACCCTAAACGTAAACCTTACTCTAACCCTAACCCGTACTATAACCCTAACCCTAACCCTAACCCTAACCCTCACCTAAACCTAACCCTAACCCGTACCCTAACCATAACCGGCAACCTAAACCTAACCCTAACCCTAAACTTAACCCGTACGCTAACCCTATCTCATACCCTAAACCTAAACCTAACCCGTAGCCTAACCCTAACCCTAACCCTATCCGTACACTAACCCTAACCCTAAACCTAACACTAACACTAACCCTAACCCGTACTCTAACCCTAAACCTAACCCTAACCCGGACTATAACCCTAACCCTAAAACTAACCCTAAACCTAACCCTAAGCGGTACAGTAAACCTAACCCGTACCCTAACCCTAACACTAATACTACCCCTGACACTAACCCTAACCGTAACCCGTACCCTAAGCCTAACCCATACCCTAACCCTAACCCTAAACCATCCCTAACCCTAACATTTACCCTAAACCTAAACTTATCCCTTGGCCTAACCCATACCCAACCCTATCCCGTAACCTAACCGTAACCCTAAACCGTACCCAAAACCTAACAGTAACCCTAACCCATAACCTAGCACTAACCCGCACCCTAAACCTAACCCTAACCCGCACCCTAAACCTAAACCTAACCCTAACCCTAAACATAACCCTTACCCGTACCACACCCTAACCCATACCCTAACCCTAACCCTAATCTTAACCGTAACCCTGACCCGTACACTAACCCTAAAACTAACCCGTACCCTAACCTCAACCCTAAACCTAACCCGTACCCTATCCCTAACCCTAACCCTAACCCTCACCTATACCTAACCCTAACCCGTAACCCAACCCTAACCCGTAACCTAAACCTAACACTAACCGTAAACTTAACACGTACGCTACCCTATCCTGTACCCTAAACCTAACCCTAACCCTAACCCTAACCCTATACGTACACTAACACTAACCCTAAACCTATCAGTAACCCTAAACCGTACTCTAACCCTAACCCTAACCGTAAACCTATCCCTAACCCGAACTCTAACCCTAACCAGTACCCTTACACTAACCCTAACCCTAACACTAACCCTTACCCTTACTATAACCCTAACCCAAACCCTAATCCTAACCCTAACCTGACTCTAACCCTATCCCGTAGCCTAACCCTAACTCTACCCCTAACTCTAACCCTAACCCCTAACCCTAACACTAACCCTAAACCTTAATCTAACCCGTACCCAAATGGTAAACCTAACCCGTACCCTAGAACTAACCCAAACCCGTACTCTAACCCTAACCCTAACCCTAACCCTAAACCACACCCTAAACTTAACCCTAACTCAAACCCTAAACATAACCCTTAACCGTACCCTAACCCTAACCCACACCCCTAACCCTATCCCTAAATTTACCCGTAACTCTAACCCGTACCCTAACCCTAAAACTAACCTGTACCCTAACCCCAACCCTAAAAGTAACCCATACCCTAACACTAACCCTAACTCTAACCCTGACCCTAAACCTAACCCTAACCCTAACCCTAACCCAATCGCTAAACCTAACCCTAACTCGTACCCTAACGCTAACACTGACCCTAAACCTAACCCTTACACTAAACCTAACCCAAATCCGTACTCTAACCCTAACCCTAAACCTACCCCTAACCCTAAACTGCACCCTAAACTTAACCCTAACCCTAAGCCTAACCATAACCCTTAACTGTACCCTAATTCCAACCCACACCCAAACCCTAACCCAAAATTTAACAGTAACCCTAACCCATACCCTAACCCTAAAACTAACCCGTACCCTAACCCGAACCCTAACCCTAACCCATACCCTAACAGTAATCCTAACCCTAACTCTGATCCTAAACCTAACCCTAACCAGTACACCAATCCTAACCCTAACCCTAACCGGCACCCTAAACCTAACCCTAACCCGTACCATAACCCTAACCCTAACCCTATCCATACACTAACACTAAACCTAACCCTAACACTAACCCTAACCCGAACTCTAACCCTAACCCTAACCATAAACCTAAAACTAACCCGTACTCTAACCCTAACCCGTACCCTAACACTAACCCTTACCCTAACCCTAAACCTAACCCATACCCTAACCCTAAACGTAACCCTAACCCGTACCCAAACTCTAAAGCTAACAAGTACCCTAACTCTAACCCTAACCCGCACACTAAACCTAACATTAACCCTAGACCTAACACGTACACTAACCCTATCCCTTACCGGAACCTTAACCCTAACCCATACCATAACCCTAACACTAACCCTAACCCTAACCCTAACCGTAACCCTAACCCTAACCCGTACACTAACCCTAACCCGAAACCTAACCTTAAACCTAACCCGTACCCTAACACTCACCCATATCGTAATCCTAACCCTAATATTAACCATAATCCTGACCCGTACCCTAACCCGAAAACTAACCCGTACCCTAACCCCAACCCTAACCCTAACCCGTACCATAACCCTATCCCTAATGCTAACCCTTACCCTAAACCTAAACCTAACCCGTACCCTAACCCTAATCCTAACCCTAACCCTCAACTAAACCTAAACCTAACCCGTACCCTAACCGTAACCCTATCAGTACACTAAACATAACCCTAACCCTAAAGCTAACACTAACCCTAACCCGTACTCTAACCCTAAACGTAAACCTTTCTCTAACCCTAACCCATACTATAACCCTAACCCTAACCCTTACCCTTAACCTAACCCTAACCCATACTCTAACACTATCCCGTAGCATAACCCTCTTACCCTGACCCCTAACACTAACCCTAACCCTAACACTTACCCTAACCCTAATACCAACACTAATCCGTATTCTAAACCTAACCCTAACCCTAAACCTAACCCTAACCCATACTCTATCCCTAACCCGTACCCGAACACTAATCCTTACCCTAACCCTAAACCTAACCCGTACCCTAACCCTAAATGTAACCCTAACCCGCACCCAAAACCTAACCCTAACACGTACCCTAACCCTAACCCTAACCCGCACAATAACCTAACCCTAACCCTAGACTTAACACGTACACTAACCCTATACCATACCGTAACCTTAACCCTAACCCGTTCCATAACCCTAACACTAACCCTAACCCTAACCCTAACACTAACATGTACAGTAACCCTAACCTGAACCCTAACCTTAAACCTAACCCGTACCCTAACATTCACCCATACCCTAACCCTAACCCTAACCTTAACGGTAAACCTGACCCGTACCCTAACCCTAAAATTAACCCGTACTCTCACCCCAACCCTAACCATAAACCGTACCATAACACTATCCCTAACGCTAACCCTGACACTAAACCTAACCCTAACCCGTACCCTAACAGTAACCCTAACCCTTACCTAAACCTAACCCTAAACAGTACCCTAACCATAACAAGCAACCTAAACCTAACCCTAACCCAAAATTTAACCCGTACGCTAACCCTAGCCCGTACCCTAAACCTAACCATAACGCGAACCCTAACCCTAACCAAAACCCTAATCGTACACTAAACCTAACCCTAACCATAACCCTAACACTAACCCTAATCCGTACTCTAACCCTAAACCTAACCCTAACTCTAAACCTAACCCGTACTATAACCCTAACCCTAACCCTTACCCTAACCCTAACCCTAACCCGTACCCAAATGGTATACCTAACTCGTACCCTAACACTAACCCAAACCCATACTATAAACCTAACCCTAACCCTAAACCACACCCTAAACTTATCCCTAATCCTAACCATAACCATAACCCTTAACCGTACCCTAAACCTAACCTGCACCCTAACCCTAACCCTAACTTTAACCGTAACCCTAACCCGTACCCTAACCCTTAAACTACCCATACCCTAAACCCAACCCTAACCCTAACCCGTAGCATAACCCTAACCCTAACCCTAAACCTGACACTAACCGAACCCTAACCCATACCCTAACCCTAAATGTAACCCTAACGCGCACCCAAACCCTAACCCTAACACGTACCCTAACCCTAACCCTAACCCGCACACTAACCTAACCCTAACCCTAGACCTAACACATACACTAACCCTATACCATACCGTAACCTTAACCCTAACCTGTTCCGTAACCCTAACACTAACCCTAACCCTAACCCTAACACTAACATGTACACTAACCCTAACCCGAACCCTAACCTTAAACCTAACCCGTACCCTAACATTCACCCATACCCTAACCCTAACCCTAACCTTAACCGTAAACCTGACCCGTACCCTAACCCTAAAATTAACCCGTACTCTCACCCCAACCCTAACCATAAACCGTACCATAACACTATCCCTAACGCTAACCCTGACACTAAACCTAACCCTAACCCGTACCCTAACAGTAACCCTAACCCTTACCTAAACCTAACCCTAAACAGTACCCTAACCATAACAAGCAACCTAAACCTAACCCTAACCCAAAATTTAACCCGTACGCTAACCCTAGCCCGTACCCTAAACCTAACCCTAACGCGAACCCTAACCCTAACCAAAACCCTAATCGTACACTAAACCTAACCCTAACCATAACCCTAACACTAACCCTAATCCGTACTCTAACCCTAAACCTAACCCTAACTCTAAACCTAACCCGTACTATAACCCTAACCCTAACCCTTACCCTAACCCTAACCCTAACCCGTACCCAAATGGTATACCTAACTCGTACCCTAACACTAACCCAAACCCATACTATAAACCTAACCCTAACCCTAAACCACACCCTAAACTTATCCCTAATCCTAACCATAACCATAACCCTTAACCGTACCCTAAACCTAACCTGCACCCTAACCCTAACCCTAACTTTAACCGTAACCCTAACCCGTACCCTAACCCTTAAACTACCCATACCCTAAACCCAACCCTAACCCTAACCCGTAGCATAACCCTAACCCTAACCCTAAACCTGACACTAACCGAACCCTAACCCATACCCTAACCCTAAATGTAACCCTAACGCGCACCCAAACCCTAACCCTAACACGTACCCTAACCCTAACCCTAACCCGCACACTAACCTAACCCTAACCCTAGACCTAACACATACACTAACCCTATACCATACCGTAATCTTAACCCTAACCTGTTCCGTAACCCTAACACTAACCCTAACCCTAACCCTAACACTAACATGTACACTAACCCTAACCCGAACCCTAACCTTAAACCTAACCCGTACCCTAACATTCACCCATACCCTAACCCTAACCCTAACCTTAACCGTAAACCTGACCCGTACCCTAACCCTAAAATTAACCCGTACTCTCACCCCAACCCTAACCATAAACCGTACCATAACACTATCCCTAATGCTAACCCTGACACTAAACCTAACCCTAACCCGTACCCTAACAGTAACCCTAACCCTTACCTAAACCTAACCCTAACCAGTACCCTAACCATAACAAGCAAACTAAACCTAACCCTAACCCAAAATTTAACCCGTACGCTAACCCTAGCCCGTACCCTAAACCTAACCCTAACCCGAAACCTAACCCTAACCAAAACCCTAATTGTACACTAAACCTAACCCTAACCATAACCCTAACACTAACACTAACCCGTACTCTAACCCTAAACCTAACCCTAACTCTAAACCTAACCCGTACTATAAACCTAACCCTAACCCTTACCCTAACCCTAACCCTAACCCGTACCCAAATGGTATACCTAACTCGTACCCTAACACTAACCCAAACCCGAACTATAACCCTAACCCTAACCCTAAACCGCACCCTAAACTTATCCCTAATCCTAACCATAACCATAACCCTTAACCGTACCCTAAACCTAACCTGCACCCTAACCCTAACCCTAAATTTAACCGTAACCCTAACCCGTACCCTAACCCTTAAACTACCCGTACCCTAAACCCAACCCTAACCCTAACCCGTACCATAACCCTATCCCTAACCCTAAACCTGACCCTAACCTAACCCTAACCCGTACCCTAAACCTAACCCGTAACCTAAGCCTAACTCTAACCCTAAACTTAACCCGTAGACTAACCCTATCCCGTACCCTAACCCTAACCCTAACCCGTACTCTTACCCTAACCCTAACACTAACCCTATCCGTACACTAACCCTAACCCTAACACTAACCCTAACCCGTACTCTAACCCTAAACCTTACCCTAACATTAACCCTTACCCTAACGCTAAACCTAACCCGTAACCTAACCCTAAACGTAACCTTAACCCTTACCCAAACCCTAACACTAACATGTACCCTAACCCTAAACCTAACCCTAACCCTAACCCGCACATTAAACCTAACCCTAACCCTAGACCTAACATGTACACTAACCCTATCCCGTACCAAAAACTTAACCCTAACCCGTACCGTAACCCTAACTCTTACCCTAACCCTAACCCTAACCCTAACCCGTACCCTAAACCTACCCGTAGCCTAACACTAACCCTACCCCTAACCCCTAACCCTAACCCTAACCCTTACCCTAACCCGCACCCTAAACTTAACCCTAACCCTAACCCAAACCAAAACCCTTTACCGTAACCTAACCCTAACCCATACCCTAACCCTAACCCTAACCTTAACCATAACCATAACCATATCCATAAACATAACCCTAACCTGTACCCTAACCCTAAAACTAACCCGTACCCTAACCCCAACCCTATGATAACACGTACCCTAACCCTAACCCTAACCCTAACGCTCAACTATACCTAACCCTAACCCATACCCTAACCCTAACCCGTAACATAAACCTAACCCTAACCCTAAACTTAATCCGTACGTTAACCCTATCGCGTACCCTAAGCCTAACCCTAACCCGTATCCTAACCCTAACCCTATTCGTACACTAGCCCAAACCTAACCCTAAACCTAACACTAACCTTAAACCGTACTATAACCCTAACCCTAACCCTAACCCTAACCCTAACCCTAACCCTAACCTGCACCTAAACCTAAACATAACCCGTACCCTAACCCTAACCCATAACCTAAACCTAACCCTAACCCTAAACTTAACCCGTACGCTAAGCCTATTTCGTACCCTAAACCTAACCCTAAGCTGTACCCTAACCCTAACCCTAACCCTAACCCTAACCCTATCAGGACACTAACCCTAACACTAATCGTAACACTAACACTAACCCTAACCTGCACTCTAACCCTAAACGTAACCCTAACCTGGACTATAAACCTAGCCCTAAACCTAACCCTAAACCTAACGCCAACCCGTACAGTAAACCTAACCCGTAACCTAACGCTAAACCAGCCCTGAACCTAACCCTAACACTAACCAGTACCCTACGACTAACCCATACCCTAACCCTAACCCTAAACCATCCCTAACCCTAACCTGTACCCTAACCCACACCCTAACCCTAATCCTATCCTTACACTAACCCTAACCCTAACCCTAACACTAATCCTAACCCGAAAACTAACCCTAACCCTAACCCGTACCCTAAACCTACCCGTAGCCTAACCCCAGCATTAACCCTAACCCGTACCCTAACCCTAACCCTCACCTATACCTAACCCTAACCCGTACTCTAAACCTAACCCGTAACCTAAACCTAACCCTAATCTTAAATTAACCCGTACGCTAACCCTATCCCGTACTCTAAACCTAACCCTAACCCGTACCATAACCCTAACCCTAACCCTAACCCTATCCGTACACTAACCCTAACCCTAACCCTAAACCTAACACTAACCCTAAACCATACTCTAACCCTAAACCTAACTCTAAACCTAACCCTAACCTGAACTCTACCCCTAACCCGTACCCTAACACTAAACCTAACCCTAACACTAACCCTATCCCGTACTCTAACCCTAAACATAACCCTAACTCTAACCCTAACCCGTACTATAAGCCTAACCCTAACACTAACCTTAACCCTAACCCGCACCTAAACTTAACCCTAAGCAGCACCCTAACCCTAACCCGTAACCTAAAGATAACCCTAAACCTAAACTTAACCCGTACGCTAACCCTATCTCGTACCCTAAATCTAACCCTAACACGTACCCTAACCCTAACCCTAACCCTATCCGTGCACTAACCCTAACCCTAACCCTAACACTAACACTAATACTAACCCTAACCTGTACTCTTACCTTAAACCTAACCGTAACCCGGGCTATAACCCTAACCCTAAACCTAACCCTAACCCGTAGAGTAAACCTAACCTGTACCCTAACCCTAACCCTAACCCTAACCTTAACCCTGACACTGACCCTAACCCTAACCCGTACCCTAACCCTAACCCTAAACCATCCCTAACCCTAACCTGTACCCTTAACTTAAACCTATCCCTTGACCTAACCCGTACCCAACCCTATCCCGTAACCTAACCCTAACCCTAACCCGCACCCTAAACCTAAACTTAACCCTAACCCTAACCATTACCCTTACCCATACGCTAACCCTAACACATAACCTAACCCTAACCCGAAACTTAACCATAACCCTGACCCATACCCTAACCCTAAAATTAAGCCGTACCCTAACCCCAACACTCACCTAACCCGTACCCTAACCCTAACCCTAACCCTAACCCTCACTTATACCTAAACCTAACCCGTACCCTAACCCTAACCCTAAACCTAACCCTATCCGTACACTAACCCTAACCCGTAACCTAAACCTAACCCTAACCTTAAACTTAACCCATATGCTAACCTTAATCCGTACCCTAACCCTAACCCTAACCCTAACCCTATCCGTACACTAACCCTAACCCGTAACCTAAACCTAACCCTAAACCTAAACTTAACCCATATGCTAACCCTAACCCGTACCCTAACCCTAACCCGTACCCTAACCCTAACCCTATCCGTACACTAACCCTAACCCGTAACCTAACCCTAATACTAAACCTAACCCTGACCCTAACCCTATCCCTAAACCGTACCCTAAACCTAACCCGTACCTTAACCCTAACCCTAAACCGTACCCTAAACCTAACCCTAACCCTAACTCGTACCCTAATGCTAACCCTAACCCTGACCCTAACACTAACCCTAACCCGTACCCTAAGCCTAACCCATACCCTAACCCTAACCCTAAACCTAACCCGTTCCCTAAACCGTACCCTAAACCTAACCCGAACCCTTGACCTAACCCGTACCCAACCCTATCCCATAACCTAACCCTAACCCGCACCCAAACCCTAACAGTAACACTAACCCATACCCTTGCGCTAAACCTAACCCTAACCCTAACCATAACCATATCCCTTACCCGTACCCTAACCCTAACACATACCCTAACCCTAAACCTAAACTTAACCGTAACCCTGACCCGTACCCTAAACCTAAAACTAACCCGTACCCTAACCCAAACCCTAACCCTAACCCGTACCATAACCCTATCTCTAACCCTAACCCTGACCTAAACCTAACCCTTACCCATACCCTAACCTTAAACCTAACCCTAACCCGCACCTAAACATAACCCTAACCCGTACCCTAAACCTAACCCATAACCTAAACCTAACCCTAACCCTAAACTTAAACGGTACACTAACCCTATCTCGTACCCTAAACTTAACCCTACCCGTATCCTAACCCTAACCCTAACCCTAACCCTATCCGTACACTAACCCTAACCCGTAACCTAAACCTAAACCTAACCCTAAACTTAACCCGTACGTTAAACCTATCGTGTACACTAAACCTAACCCTAACCCGTACCCTAACACTAACCCTATCCGTACACTAACCCTAACCCTAACCCTGAACCTTACACTAACCTTAAACCGTACTATAACCCTAACCCTAAACCTAAACCTAACCCTAACACAAAATCTAACCCTAACCCATACCCTAACACTAACCCTAACCCTAACACTAACCCTAACCCGTACTCTAACCGTAAACCTAAACCTAACTCTAAACCTAACCCGTACTATAACCCTAACCCTAACCCTAACCCTAACCCTAACCCTAACCCGCACATAAACTTAACCCTAACCCGTACCCTAACCCTAACCCGTAACCTAAACCTAACCCTAACCCAAAACTTAAACCATACGCTAACCCTATCTCGTACCCTAAACCTAAACCTAACCCGTACCCTAACCCTAACCCTAACCCTATCCGTACACTAACCCTAACCCTAAACCTAACACTAACACAAACCCTAACCCGTACTCTAACCCTAACCTAACCCTAACCCGGACTATAACCCTAACCCTAAACCTAACCCTAAACCTAACACTAAGCGGTACAGTAAACCTAACCCGTACCCTAACCCTAACCCTAATACTAACCCTGACACTAACACTAACCCTAACCCGTACCCTAAGCCTAACCCATAACCTAACCCTAACCCTAAACCATCCCTAACCCTAACGTTTACCCTAAACCTAACCTTATCCCTTGGCCTAACCCGTACCCAACCCTATCCCGTAACCTAACCCTAACCCTAAACCGTACCCAAAACCTAACAGTAACCCTAACCCATACCCTAGCACTAACACGCACCCTAAACCTAACCCTAACCCGCACCCCAAACCTAAACCTAACCCTAACCCTAACCATAACCCTTACCCGTACCCTACCCTAACCCATATCCTAAACCTAACCCTAACCTTAACCGTAACCCTGACCCGTACACTAACCCTAAAACTAAACCATACCCTAACCCCAACCCTAAACCTAACCCGTACACTAACCCTAACCCTAACCCTAACCCTCACCTATACCTAACCCTAACCCGTAACCTAACCCTAACCCATAACCTAAACCTAACACTAACCCTAAACTTAACATGTACGCTAACCCTACCCCCTACCCTAAACCTAAACCTAACCCTAACACTATCTGTACACTAACCCTTACCCTAACCCTAAAACTAACACTAACCCTAAACCGTACTCTAACCCTAACCCTAACCCTAAACCTCTCCCTAACCCGAACTCTAACCCTAACCTGTACCCTAACATTAACCCTAACCCTAACACTAAGCCTAACCCGTACTATAACCCTAGCCCTAACCCTAATCCTAACCCTAACCCGACTCTAACCCTATCCTGTAGCCTAACCGTAACTCTAACCCTAACCCCTAACCTTAACACTAACCCTAACCCTTAATCTAACCCGTACCCAAATGGTAAACCTAACCCGTACCCTAAAACTAAACAAAACCTGTACTCTAACCCTAACCCTAACCCTAACCCTAACCCTAAACCGCACCCTAAACTTAACACTAACCCTAAGCCTAACCATAACCCTTAACCGTACCCTAACCCTAACCCACACGCATACCCCTATCCCTAAATTTACCCGTAACTCTAACCCGTACCCTAACCCTGAATCTAACCTGTACCCTAACCCCAACCCTACCCTAACCCATACCCTAACACTAACCCTAACTCTAACCCTGACCCTAAACCTAAGCCTAACCCGTACCCTAACCCTAACCCTAACCCTAACGCTAAACCTAACCCTAACTCGTACCCTAATGCAAACCCTAACCCTAAACCTAACCCTTACCCTATACCTAACCCAAACCCGTACTCTAACCCTAACCCTAACTCTACACCTAACCCTAAACCGCACCCTAAACTTAACCCTAACCCTAAGCCTAACCATAACCCTTAACCGTACCCTAACTCCAACCCACACACAAACCCTAACCCGAAATTTAACCGTAACCCTAACCCGTACCCTAACCCTAAAACTAACCCGTACCCTAACCCGAACCCTAACCCTAAACCATACCCTAACAGTAATCCTAACCCTAACCCTGACCCTAAACCTAACCCTAACCAGTACACTAATCCTAACCCTAACCCTAACCGGCACCCTAACCCTAACCCTAACCCGTACCATAACCCTAACCCTAACCCTATCCGTACACTAACCCTAACCCTAACACTAACACTAACCCTAACCCGAACTCTAACCCTAAACCTAACCATAAACCTACCCTAACCCGTACTCTAACCCTAACCCGTACCCTAACAATAACCCTTACCCTAACCCTAACCCTAACCCTCACCTAAACCTAATCCTAACCCGTACCCTAACCCTAACCCTATCCTTACACTAAACATAACCCTAACCCTAACCCTAACACTAACCCTAACCCGTACTCTAACCCTAAACGTAAACCTAACTCTAACCCTAACCCGTACTATAACCCTAACCCTAACCCTTACCCTAAACCTAACCGCCACCTGTACTCTAACACTATCCCGTAGCCTAACCCTCTTAACCTAACCCCTAACCCTAACCCTAACGCTAACACTTACCCAAACCCTAACACCAACACTAATCTGTACTCTAAACCTTACCCTAACCCTAAACCTAACCCTAACCCATACTCTAACCCTAACCCGAACACTAACACTAATCCTTACCCTAACCCTAAACCTAACCCGTACACTAACCCTAAATGTAACCCTAACCCGTACCCAAACCCTAACCCTAACACGTACCCTAAACCTAACCCTAACCCGCACACTAACCTAACCCTAACCCTAGACCTAACACATACACTAACCCTATCCCATACCGTAAACTTAACCCTAACCCGTACCGTAACCCTAACACTAACCCTAACCCTAACCCTAACCCATACACTAACCCTAACCCGAATCCTAACCTTAAACCTAACCCGTACCCTAACACTCGCCCATACCCTAACCCTAAACTTAACCGTAACCCTGACCCATACCCTAACCCTAAAACTAACCCGTACCCTCACCCCAACCCTAACCCTAACCCGTACCATAACCCTATCCCTAATGCTAACCCTGACACTAAACCTAACCCTAACCCATACGCTAACCCTAACCCTAACCCTTACCTAAACCTAACCCTATCCCGTACCCTAACCCTAACACGTAACCTAAACCTAACCCTAACCCTAAATTTAACCCGTACGCTAACCCTAGCCCGTACACTAAACCTAACCCTAACCCGTACCCTAACCCTAACCATAACCCTAATCGTACACTAAACCTAACCCTAACCCTAACCCTAACACTAATCCTAACCCGTACTCTAACACTATCTCGTAGCCTAACACTTACTCTAACCCTAACCCCTAACCCTAACCCTAAACCTTACCCTAACCCGTACCCAAACGGTATACCTAACTCGTACCCTAACACTAACCCAAACCCGTACTCTCCCCTAACCCTAACCCTAAACCGCACCCTAAAATTAACCCTAACCCTAACCATAACCATAACCCTTAACCGTACCCTAAACCTAACCTGCACCCTAACCCTAACCCTAACTTTAACTGTAACCCTAACCCGTACCCTAACCCTTAAACTACCCGTACCCTAACCCCAACCCTAACCCTAACCCATACCATAACCCTATCCCTAACCCTAAATCTGACCCTAACCTAACCCTAACCCGTACCCTAACCCTAACCCGTAATCTAAGCTTAACTCTAACCCTAAACTTAACCCGTACACTAACCCTATCCCGTACCCTAAACCTAACCCTAACCCGTACCCTTACCCTAACCCTAACCCTATCCGTATACTAACCCTAACCCTAACCCTAACAATAAACCTAAACCGTACTCGAAACCTAACCCTAACCCTAAACCTAAACCTAACCCGTACTCTAACCCTAACCCTTACCCTAACATTAACCCTTACCCTAACCCTAAACCTAACCCGTAACCTAACCCTAAACGTAAACCTAACCCTTACCCAAACCCTAACCCTAACATGTACCCTAACCCTAACCATAACCATAACCCTAACCCTAACCCGCACACTAAACCTAACCCTAACCCTAGACCTAGCACGTACACTAACCCTATCCCATACCGAAACCTTAAACCTAACCTTAACCCTAACCCTAACCCTTACCCTAAACCTACCGGTAGCCTAACCCTAACCCTACCCCTAACCCCTAACCCTAAACCTACCCTTACCCTAACCCGTACCCAAACGGTAAACCTAACCCGTACCCTAACACTAACCAAACCCGACCTCTAACCCTAACCCTAACCCTAACACGCACCCTAAACTTAACCCTAACCCTAACCCAAACCAAAACCCTTAACCGTAACCTAACCCTAACCCATACCCTAACCCTAACCCTAACCTTAACCATAACCATAACCATATCCATAAACATAACCCTAACCTGTACCCTAACCCTAAAACTAACCCGTACCCTAACCCCAACCCTATGATAACACGTACCCTAACCCTAACCCTAACCCTAACGCTCAACTATACCTAACCCTAACCCATACCATAACCATAACCCGTAACCTAAACCTAACCCTAACCCTAAACTTAATCCGTACGTTAACCCTATCGCGTACACTAAGCCTAACCCTAACCCGTACCCTAACCCTAACCCTATTCGTACACTAGCCCAAACCTAACCCTAAAACTAACACTAACCTTAAACCGTACTATAACCCTAACCCTAACCCTAACCCTAACCCTAACCTGCACCTAAACCTAACCATAACCCGTACCCTAACCCTAACCCATAACCTAAACCTAACCCTAACCCTAAACTTAACCCGTACGCTAAGCCTATTTCGTACCCTAAACCTAACCCTAACCTGTACCCTAACCCTAACCCTAACCCTATCCGTACACTAACCCTAACCCTAAACCTAACACTAACACTAACACTAACCCATACTCTAACCCTAAACCTAACCCTAACCCGGACTATAACCCTAACCCTAAACCTAACCCTAAACCTAACCCTAAGCGGTACAGTAAACCTAACCCGTACCCTAACCCTATCCCGTAACCTAAACCTAACCCTAACATTAAATTAACTCGTACGCTAACCCTATCCCGTACCCTAAACCTAACCCTAACCCGTACCCGAACCCTAACCCTAACCATATCTGTACACTAACCCTAAACCTAACCCTAACACTCACCCTAATCCGTACTCTAACCCTAACCCTAACCCTAAACCTAACCCTAAACCTTACTCTAACCCTACCCCGTACCCTAACACTAACACTTACCCTAACCCAAAATCTAACCAGTACCCTAAACCTAACCCGTAACCTAAACCTAAACCTAACCCTAAACTTAACCCATACGCTAACCCTAACCCTAACCCTAACCCTCACCCTAACCCTAACCCGTACTGTAACCCTAACCCGTAACATAACCCTAAACCTAACCCGTACCCTATCCCTAACCCTAACTCGTACTATAACCCTAAACCTGACCCTACCCCTAACCCTAACCCGTAACCTAAACCTAACCCGTACCCTTACCCTAACCCTAACCCTAACCCGTACCATAAACCTAACTCTAACCCTAACTCGACCCTAACGCTAACCCTGACACTAAACCTAACCCAAACCTGTACTCTAACCCTAACCCGTACCCTAACACTAACACTTACCCTAACCCAAAACCTATCCCGTACCCTAACCCTAACCCGTAACCTAAACCTAACCCTAACCCTAAACTTAAACCATACGCTAACCCTAACCCGTACCATAACCCTAACCCTAACACTAACCCTATCCGTACACTTACCCTAACCCTAACCCTAAAATTAACACTAACCCTAAACCATACTCTAAACCTAACCCTAACACGAAAACTAACCCTAACCCGAACTCTAACCCTAACCCGTACCCTAACACTAAACCTAACCCTAACTCTAATCCTAAACCGTACTATAACCCTAACTCTAACCCTAACCCTAACACTAACCCTTAACCTAACCCCTACACAAACGGTAAACCTAACCCATACCCTAACACTAACCCAAACCCGTACTCTAAACCTAACCTTAACCGTAACCCTAACCCTAAACCGCACCCTAAACTTAACCCTAACACTAACCCCAAACATAACCCTTAACTGTACCTTAACCCTAACCCACACCCTAAACCTATCCCTAACTTTAAGCGTAACCCTAACCCGTACCCTAACTCTAAAACTAATCTGTACCCTAATCCCAACCCTAACCCTAACCCATACCCTAACACTAACCCTAACCCTAACCCTGACCCTAAACCTAACCCTAACCCGTACACTAACCCTAACCCTAAACCTAACCCGTACCCTAAACCTAACCCTAACCCGTACTCTAACCCTAACCCGTAAACTAAACCTAACCCTAACCCTAAACTTAACCTGTACGCTAACCCTACCCGTACACTAAAACTAACCCTAACCCATAACCTGACCCTAAACCTAACCCTAAGCCTAATTCGTACATTAACCCTAACCCTAACCCTAACACGACCCCATACTCTAAACCTAACCCTAACACTAACCCTATCCTTAACACGTACCCTAACCCTAACCGTTTCCTTAACCCTAACACTAACCCTAACCCGTACTCTAACCCTAAACCTTACCCTAACCCTAACCCTAACTGTACTCTAACCCTAACACTAACCCTCACCCTCACCCTAACCCGTACTATAACCCTAACCCATAACATAACCCTAAACTTAACCCGTACCCTATCCCTGACCCTAACTCGTACTATAACCCTAAACTTGACCCTACCCCTAACCATAACCCGTGACCTAAACCTAACCCGTTCTTACCCTAACCTTAACCCTAATCCATACCCTAACCCTAACCCTAACCCTAAATCGTACCCTAACGCAAACCCTGACCCTAAACCTAACCCTTACCCTAAACCTAACCCAAACCTGTACTCTAACCCTAACCCTAACTCTACCCCTAACCCTAAACCGCACCCTAAACTTAACCCTAACCCTAAGCCTAACCATAACCCTTAACCGTACCCTAACTCAAACCTACACACAAACCCTAACCCGAAATTTAACCGTAACCCTAACCCGTACCCTAACCCTAAAACTAACCCGTACCCTAACCCGAACCCTAAACCTAAACCATACCCTAACAGTAATCCTAACCCTAACCCTGACCCTAAACCTAACCCTAACCAGTACACTAATCCTAACCCTAACCCAAACTGGCACCCTAACCCTAACCCTAACCCGTACCATAACCCTAACCCTAACCCTATCCATACACTAAACCTAACCCTAACCCTAACATTAACCCTAACCCAAACTCTAACCCTAAACCTAACCATAAACCTAACGCTAACCCGTACTCTAACCCTAACCTGTACCCTAACACTAACCCTTACCCTAACCCTAAACCTAACCCGTACCCTAACCTTAAACGTAACCCTAACCCGTACCCAAAACCTAAACCTAACAAGTACCCTAACCCTAACCCGCACCCTAAACTAACCCTAACCCTAGACCTAACACGTACACTAACCCTATCCCTTACCGGAAACTTAACCCTAACCCGTACCGTAACCCTAACACTAACCCTAACCCCAACCCTAACCGTAACACTAACCCTAACCTGTACACTAACCATAACCCTAACCCTAACCCATACCCTAACAGTAATCCTAACCCTAACCCTGACCCTAAACCTAACCCTAACCAGTACACTAAACCTAACCCTAACCTTAACTGGCACCCTAAACTTAACCCTAACCCGTACCATAACCTAAACCCTAACCCTATCCGTACACTAACCCTAACTCTAACACTAACACTAACCCTAACCCGAACTCCAACCCTAAACCTAACCATAAACCTAACCCTAACCCGTACTCTAACCCTAACCCGTACCCTAACACTAAACCAAATTCTAACTCTAACCCTAACCCTCACCTAAACCTAACCCTAACCCGTACCCTAACCCTAACCCTATCCGTACACTAAACATAACCCTAACCCTAACCCTAACACTAACCCTAACCCGTACTCTAACCCTAAATGTAAACCTAACTCTAACCCTAACCCGTACTATAACCCTAACCCTAACTCTTACCCTAAACCTAACCCTAACCCGTACTCTAACACTATCCCGTAGCCTAAGCCTCTTACCCTAACCCCTAACCCTAACCCTAACGCTAACACTTACCCTAACCCTAACACCAACACTAATCCGTACTCTAAACCTAACCCTAACCCTAAACCTAACCCTAATCCATACTCTAACCCTAATTCGTACCCTAACACTAATCCTTACCCTAACCCTAAACCTAACCCATACCCTAACCCTAAACGTAACCCAAACCGTACCCAAACCCTAACCCTAACACGTACCCTAACCCTAACCCTAACCCGCACACTAACCTAACCCTAACCCTTGACCTAACACATACACTAACCCTATCCCATACCGTAAACTTAACCCTAACCCATACCGTAACCCTAACACTAACCCTAACCCTAACCCTAACCCTAACCCTAACCCTAACCCGTACACTAACCCTAACCCGAAACCTAACCTTAAACCTAACCCGTACCCTAACACTCACCCATACCCTAACCCTAACCCTAAACTTAACCGTAACCCTGACCCGTACCCTCACCCTAAAACTAACCCGTACCCTCACCCCAACCCTAACCCTAACCCGTACCATAACCCTATCCCTAACGCTAACCCTGACACTAAACCTAACCCTAACCCATACGCTAACCCTAACCCTAACCCTTACCTAAACCTAACCCTAACCCGTACCCTAACCCTAACACGTAACCTAAACCTAAACCTAACCCTAAATTTAACCCATACGCTAACACTAGCCCGTACCCTAAACCTAACCATAACCCGTACCCTAACCTTAACCATAACCCTAATCGTACACTAAACCTAACCCTAACCCTAACCCTAACACTAACCCTAACCCGTACTCTAACCCTAAACCTAACCCTAACTCTAACCCTAACGTGTACTATAACCCTAAACCTAAACCTTACCCTAACCCTAACCCTAACCCGTACTCTAACACTATCCCATAGCCTAACCCTAACTATAACCCTAACCCCTAACCCTAACCCTAAAACTTACCCTAACCCGTACCCAAATGGTATACCTAACTCGTACCCTAACACTAACCCAAACCCGTACTCTAACCCTATCCCTAACCCTAAACCGCACCCTAAACTTAACCCTAAACCTAACCATAACCATAAACCTTAAACTTACCCTAAACCTAACCTGCACCCTAACCCTAACCCTAACTTTAACCGTAACCCTAACCCGTACCCTAACCCTTAAACTACCCGTACCCTAACCCCAACCCTAACCCTAACCCATACCATAACCCTATCCCTAACCCTAAACCTGACCCTAACCTAACCCTAACCCGTACCCTAACCCTACCCGTAACCTAAGCCTAACTCTAACCCTAAACTTAACCCGTACACTAACCCTATCCTGTACCCTAAACCTAACCCTAAACCGTACCCTTACCCTAACCCTAACTCTATCCGTATACTAACCCTAACCCTAACACTAACACTAACTCTAACCCGTACTCTATACCTAACCCTAACCCTAAACCTAAACCTAACCCGTACTCTAACCCTAACCCTTACCCTAACAACCCTTACCCTAACCCTAAACCTAACCCGTAACCTAACCCTAAACGTAACCCTAACCCTTACCCAAACCCTAACGCTAACATGTACCCTAACCCTAACACTAACCCTAACACACACACTAAACCTAACCCTAACCCTAGACCTAACACGTACACTAACCCTATCCCATACCGAAACCTTAACCCTAACCCATACCGTAACCCTAACTCTTACCCTAACCCTAACCCAAACCCTAACCCGTACACTAAACCTAACTCGAACCCTAACCCTAACCCGTACCCTAAACCTACCCGTAGCCTAACGCTAACCCTACCCTAACCCCTAACCCTAACCCTAACCCTTACCCTAACCCGTATCCAAACGGTAACCTAACCCATACCCTAACACTAACCAAACCCGTACTCTAACCCTAACCCTAACCCTAACCCGCACCCTAAATTTAACCCTAACCGTAACCCAATCCAAAACCCTTAACCGTAACCTGACCCTAACCCATACCCTAACCCTAACCCTAACCTTAACCATACCCATAACCATATCCATAAACATAACCCTAACTTGTACCCTAACCCTAAAAATAACCCGTACCCTAACCCCAAACCTAAGATAACCCGTACCCTAACCCTAACCCTAACGCTCAACTATACCTAACCCTAACCCGTACCCTAACCCTAACCCGTTACCTCAACCTAACCCTAACCCTAAACTTAATCCGTATGTTAACCCTATCACGTACCCTAAACCTAACCCTAATCCGTATCCTAACCCTAATCATATCCGTACACTAGCCCTAACCCTAACCCTAAACATAACACTAACCTTAAACCGTACTATAACCCTAACCCTAACCCTAACCCTAACCCTAACCCTAACCCTAACCTGCACCTAAACCTAACCATAACCCGTACCCTAACCCTATCCCGCAACCTAAACCTAACCCTAACCCTAAACTTAACCCGGACGCTAAGCCTATTTCGTACCCTAAACCTAACCCTAATCCGTACCCTAACCCTAAACCTAACCCTATCCGTACACTAACCCTAACCCTAAACCTAACACTAACCATAACCAGTACTCTAACCCTAACCCTAACCCTAAAACTAACCCTAACCCGTACTCTAACCCTAACCAGTACCCTAACAATAACCCTAACCCTAACCCTAAACCTAACACTAACCCTAACCCGTACTCTAACCCTAAACCTAACCCTAACACTAACCCTAACCCGTACTATAACCCTAAACATAACCCTAACCCTAACACTAACCCTACCCGCACCTGAACCTAACACTAACCCGTACCCTAACCCTAACCCGTAAACTAAACCTAACCCTAACCCTAAACTTAACCCGTACGCTAACCCTATCTCGTACCCTAAACCTAACCCTAACCCGTACACTAACCCTAACCCTAACCCAATCAGGACACTAACCCTAACACTAACCGTAACACTAACACTAACCCTAACCCGTCCACTAACCCTAAACGTAACCCGAACCCGGACTATTCACCTAGCCCTAAACCTAACCCTAAACCTAACGCTAACCCGTACAGTAAACCTAACCCGTACCCTAACCCTAACACAGCCCTGACCCTAACCCTAACACTAAACCGTACCCTCAGAATAACCCATAGCCTAACCCTAACCCTAAACCATCCCTAACACTACCCGTACCCTAAACCACACCCTAAACCTAATCCTATCTGTACACTAACCCTAACCCTAACACTAACACTAACCCTAACCCGAAACCGAACCCTAACCCTAACCCGTACCCTAAACCTACCCGTAGCCTAACCCCAACCCTAACCTTAACCCGTACCCTAACCCTAACCCTAACCCTCACCTATACCTAACCCTAACCCGTGCCCTAACCCTAACCCGTAACCTAAACCTAACCCTAACCTTAAATTAACCCATACGCTAACCCTATCCCGTACTCTAAACCTAACCCTAACCCATACCCTAACCCTAACCCTATCGGTACAATAACCCTATCCCTAAACCTAAACCTAACACTAACCCTAAACCATACTCTAAACCTAACCCTAACTGTAAACCTAACCCTAACCCGAAATCTAACCCTAACCCGTAACCTAACACTAACCCTAACGCTAACACTAACCCTAACCCGTACTCTAACTCTAAACCTAACCCTAACTCTAACCCTAACCCGTAATATAAACCTAACCATAACCTTAACCCTAACACTAACCCTACCCGAACCTAAACCTAACACTAACCCGTACACTAACACTATCTCGTACCCTAAACCTAACCCTAACCCGTACCCTAACCCTAACCCTATCCCTATCCGGACACTAACCCTAACACTAACCCTAACACTAACACTAACACTAACCCGTACTCTAACCCTAAACCTAACCCTAAACCGGACTATAACCCTAACCCTAACCCTAACCCTAAACCTAACGCTAACCCAGACAGTAAATCTAACCCATACCCTAACCCTAACCCTTTCCCAGCCCTGACCCTAACCCTAACACTAACCCGTACCCTAAGACTAACCCATACCGTAACCCTAACCCTACAAACATAACCCGTACCCTAACCCCAACCCTATGATAACACGTACCCTAACCCATATCCTAAACCTAACACTAAACCTAACCCAAACCCTATCCCGTACCCTAAATCGAACCCTAACCCTTGTCCAACCCGTACCCAACCCTGTCCCGTAACCTAAACCTAACCCTAACCCGTACCCAAACCCTAAGCGTAACCCTAACCCATACCCTAGCGCTAACCCTAACCCTAACCCTAAGCCTAACACGCACCCTAAACCTAACCCTAACCTTAACCATAAACCTAACCCATACCCTAACCCTAAAACTAACCCGTACCCTAAACCCAACCCTAACCCTAACCTGTACCCTAAAACTAACTCTAACCCTAACCCTACCCTAAACCTAACCCTAACCCTTACACTAATCCAAACCCTAAACCTAACCCGCACCCAAAACCTAACCCTAACCCGTACCCTAACCCTAACCCGTAACCTAAACCTAACCATAACCCTAAACTTAACCCGTACGCTAACCCTATCCTGTACCCTACACCTAACCCTAAACCGTATCCTAACCCTAAAGCTAACCCTAAGCCTAAACCGTTCATTAATCCCAAACCTAACCCTAACCCTAACCCTAACCCTAACCCGTACACTAACCCTAACCCTAACCCTAACCCTAACACGAATCCTACCCCATACTCTGACCCTAAACCTAACCCTAACATTAAACCTAACCCTAACCCGTACCCTAAACCTAACCCTAACCCTAACCCTAACACTAACTGTACTCTAAACCTCACCCTAAACCTCACCCTAACCCTAACCCGTACTATAACCCAAACCCATACCATATCCCTAAACCTAACGCCTACCCTAACCCTAACACTAACTCGTACCCTAACCCTAACCTTAACCCTAACCCTAACCCTAACCCTAACCCGTACCCTAAACCTAACCCGTACTTTAAACCTAACCCTAACCCTAACCCGTACCCTAAACTTAACCCTAACCCTAACTCGTACCCTAAACCTACCCTAACCCTGACCTTAACCCTAACCCTAACCCATACCCTAAGCCTAACCCAACCCTAACCCTAACCCTAAACCTAACTCTAACCCTAAACCGGTCCCTAAATGTAACCCTAACCCTCTCCCTAACCCGTACCCAGACCTATCCCATAACATAACCCTAACCCTAACCGGTACCCAAACCCTAACAGTAACCCTAACCCATACCCTAGCGCTAACCCTAACCCTAACCCTAACCCGGACCCTAAACCTAACTCTTACCCTGACCCTAACACTAACCCTATGCCGTACCCTAACCCTAAACCATAGACGAACACTAACCCTAAACCTAACCCATACCCTAACCCTAAACATAACCCTAGCCTGTACCCAAACCCTAACCCGAACATTAACCCTAACCCTAACCCGTACCCTAAACCTACCCGTAGCCTAATCCTAACTCTAACACTAACCCCTAAACCTAAGCCTAACCCTAAAACTTACCCGAACCGTACCCAAACGGTAAACCTAACCCGTACCCTAACACTAATCCAAACCCGTACTCTAACCCTAACCATAACCCTAACCCTAACCCTAACTCGCACCCTAAACTTAACCCTAACCCTAACCCAAACCATAACCCTTTACCATAACATAACCCTAACCCATACCCTAACCCTCACCCTAACCTTAACCATAACCCTAATCCGTACCCAAACCCTAAAACTAACCCATACCCTAACCCCAACCCTAACTCTAACCGGTACCCTAACACTAACCCTAACCCTGACCCTAAACCTAACCCTAACCCTTACCCTAACCCTAACCCTAACGCAACCCGCACCCTAAACCTAACCCTAACCCGTACCCTAAAGCTAAACCATAACCTAAACCGAACCCTAACCCTAAACTTTACCCGTTCGCTAACCCTATCCCGTACCCTAAACCTAACCCTAACCCGTACCCTAAACCTACACCGTTACCTAAACCGAACCCTAACCCTAAATTTAACCCGTTCGCTAACCCTATCCCGTACCCAAAACGTAAACCTAACCCGTATCCAAACACTAACCTAACCCTAAGCCTAACCCGTACATTAACCCTTACCCTAACCCTAACCCTAACCCTAAACCTAAACCTAAACCGTACCCTTATCCTATCCCTAACCCTAACTCGTACCCTAACCCTAACCCTAAACCTGACCCTAACCCTAACACTAACCCGTATCCTAAAATTAACCCATACCCTAACCCTAACCATAAACCTAACCCTAACCCTAACCCGTACCCTAAACCTAACCCTAACCCTTGACCAAACCTGTACCCAACCTTATCCCGTACTCTAACCCTATCCCTAACCCGTACCCAAACCCTTACAGTAACACTAACCCATACCCTAGCGCTAACCCTAACCCTAACCCTAAGCCTAACAAGCACCCTAAACCTAAACCTAACCCTAACCCTAACCATAAACCTTACCCGTACCATAACCCTAACCCATACCCTAACACTAATCCTAACCTTAACCGTAACCCTAACCCGTACCCTAACCCTAAAACTAACCCGTACCCTAACCCCAACCCTAACCCTAAAACTTTACCATAACCCGAAACCTAACCCTAACCCTGACCCTAAACCTAACCCTAACCCATACCCAAACCCTAACCAGCACCTAAACCTAACCCTACCCAGTACCCTAACTCTAACCCATAACCTAAACCTAACCCTAACCATAAACTTAACCCGTACACTAACCCTATCCCGCACCCTAAACCTAAACCTAACCCGTACCCAAACCCTAACCCTAACACGTACCCTAACCCTAAACCTAACCCTAACACTTTCCTTAACCCATACCCAAAGGTAAAACTAACCCGTGCCCTAACACTAACCCAAACCCGTACTCTAACCCTAACCCTTACACTAACACTAACCCTACCCGGTACTCTAACACTAATCCTAACCCTAACCCGTACCCTAAACCTAACCCTAACCCTAACCCTAACACTAACTCTAACCCTAACCGTATTCTAACCCTAAACCTAACCCTAACCCTAACCCTAACCCGTACTCTAACACTAACCCTAACCCTAACCATAACCCGTACTCTAACCCTAACACTAACCCTAACACTAACACTAACCCTAACCCGTTCTCTAACCCTAACCCTAACCCTAACCCTAACCCTAACCCTAACCGTATTCTAACCCTAAACCTAACCCTAACCCTCACCCTAACCCTAACCCGTACTGTAACCCTAACCCGTACCATAACCTAACCCTAACCAGTACCCTAACCCCTCAATAATTCGTACCCTAACACTAACCCTAACCCTGTCACTAACCCTAACCCTAACCCATAACCTAAACCTAACCTGTAACCTAACCCTAAACCTAACCCTAACCCGTACCCTAAACCTAACCCTAACCCATACCCTAACCCTAAACCTAACCCTAAAGCTGACACTAACCCTAACCCTAAAACGTACCCTAAGCCTGAACCATACCCTAACCCTAACCCAAACCCTAACCCTATCCGTACTCTAACCCTAACCCTAACCCTACCCCGTACTCTAACCCTAACCCTAACTCTAACCCTAACCCGTACCCTAACCCTAAACATAACCCTAATACTAAACTTACCCCGTACTCTAACCATAACCCTAACCCTAACACTAACCCGTACCATAAACCTAACCCAAACCCTAACTGTACCCTAACCCTAACCCTAACCCTGGCCATAAACAAAACCTTAACCCGTACCCTAAACCTAACCCATAGCCTAACCCTAACCCTAAACCTAACCCTATCCCTAACCCGTACCCTAAACCTAACCCTAACCCTTGTCCTAACCCGTACCCAAACCTATCCCGTACCCTAACCCTAACCCTAATCCGTACCCAACCCTAAGAGTAACCCTAACCCATACCCTAGAGCTAACCCTAACCCTAACCCTAAGCCTAACCCACACCCTAAACCTAAACCTAACAGTAACTCTAACCATAACCCTTACCCGTACCCTAACCCTAACCCATAACCTAACAATACCCTAACCTTAACCGTAACCCTAAGCCATACCCTAACCCTAAAACTAACCTGTACCGTAACCCCAACCCTAACCCTAACACAAACCATAACCCTATCCCTAATCCTAACCCTGACCCTAAACCTAACTTTAACCCGTACCCTAACCCTAACCCGCACCTAAACCTAACCCTAACTCGTACCCTAACCCTAACCCGTAACCTAAACCTAAACCTAAACCTAAACTTATCCCGTACACTAACCCTATCCTGTAACCTAAACCTAACCCTAACCTGTACCCTAACCCTAACCCTAACCCTAACCCTAACCCTAAAACTAACCCTCACCCATACTCTAACACTAACCCTAACCCTAAACCTAACCCTAACCCGTACTCTAACCCTAACCCGTACCCTAACACTAACCCTTACCCTAACCATAAACGTAACCCGTACCCTAACCCTAAATGTAACACTAACCCGAACCAAAACCCTAAACCTAACACGTACCCTAACCCTAACCCTAACCCGCACACTAAAACTAACCCTAACCCTAGACCTAACACGTACACTAAACCTATCCTGTACCGTAACCTTAACCCAAACCCGTACCGTAACCCTAACACTAACCGTACCCCGTACTCTAACACTAAACCTTACCCTAACCCTAACCCGTACTCTAACTCTGACCCTAACCCTAACCCTAACCCTAACCCGTACTCTAACCCTAACCCTAACCCTAACCGTATTCTAACCTAACCCTAACCCTCACCCTTATCCTAACCCGTACTGGAACCCTAACCCGTACCATAATCCTAATCCTAACCCGTACCCTAACGCTAACCTTAATTCGTACCCTAAGCCTAATCCTAACCCTTACCCTAAACCTAAACCTAACCCGTACTCTAACCCTAAACCTAACCCTAACCCTAACCCTAACCCTAACCCTGACCCTAACCCTAAACCGTACCCTAAACCTAACCCATACCGTAACCCCAAACTAACCCTAACCTGTACCCTAAACCTAACCCTAACCCGTACCCTAACCCTAATCCTAACCCGTATCCTAAGCCTATCCCATACCGTAAACCTAACCCTAATCCTAACCCAAACCCTAACCTGTCTCTAAACCTAAACCTAACCCTTGACCTAACCCGTACCCAACCCATCCCATAACCTAACCTTAACCCTAACCCGTCTCCAAATCCTAACAGTAACCCTAACCCATACCGTAGTGCTAACCCTAACCCTAAACCTAACCCTAACCTGACCCTAACCCTAACCTTAAACCGTACCCTAAGCCTAACCCATACCCTAACCCTAACCCTAACCCTAACCCAAACACCAACCCTACCCCGTACTCTAACCCTAACCCTAACCCTAAACCTAAACCTTACCCGTACCCTAACTCTAACCCTAACCCTAACCCTAACACCAACCTTATCCCGTACTCTAACCCTAACCCTAACCCTAACCCTAACTGTACTCTAACCCTAACCCTAAACCTCACCCTAACCCTAAACCGTACTTTAACCTAAACCCGTACCATAACCCTAAACCTAACCCTTACCCTAACCCTAACCCTAATTCGTACCCTAACCCTAAACCTAACCCTGACCCTAATCCTAACCCTAACACGGACCCTAAACCTAACCTGTACCCTAACCCTAAACCTAACCCGAACTGTACCCTAAACCTAAACTTAACCCGTACCCTAACCCTAACCCTAACTTTAACCCTATCCCGTACCCTAAGCCTAACCCATACACTAAACCTAACCCTAATCCTAACCCTAACCCTAACCCGTACCCAAAACCTAACCCTAACTCTTGACCTAACACGTACCCAACCCTATCCCGTAACCTAACCCTAACCCTAACCCGTACCCAAAACCTAATAGTAACCCTAACCCATACCTAAGTGCTAACCCAAACCCTAACCCTAACCCTAACCCGCCCCCTTAACCTAAACCTAACCCTAACCCTAACCATAACACTTACCTGTACCCAAACCCTAACCCATACCCTAAACCAAACCCTAAACTTAACCGTAACCCTGACCCATACCCTAACCCTAAAATTAACCCGTACCCTAACCCCAACCCTAACCTTAACCTGTAACCTAAAGCAAACCCTAACCCTAAACCTAACCCACACCTAAACCTAACCATAACCCGTACCCTAAAACTAACCCATACCCTAACCCTAACCATAAACCTAAACCTAACCCTAACCCATACCCTAAAACTAACCCTAACCCTTGACCTAACCCGTACCCAACCTTTTCCCGTACCCTAACCGTAACCCTAACCTGTACCCAAACCCTAACAGTAACACTAACCCATACCCTAGCGCTAACCCTAACCCTAACACTAAGCCTAACCCGCACCCTAAACCTAAACCTAACCGTAACCCTAACCATAACCCTTACCCATAGCCTAAACCTAACCCATACCTAACACTAACCCTAGCATTAACCGTAACCCTAACCCATACCATAAACCTAAAAATAACCCGTACCATAACCCCAACCCTAACCCTAACCCGTACCATAACCCTATCCCTACTCCTAACCCGTACCCAAAACCTAACCATAACACGTACCCTAACCCTAACACTAACCCTAAACCTTACCCTAACCCGTACCCAAACGGCAAACCTAACCCGTACCCTAACACTAACCCAAACCCATACTCTATCCCTAACCCTAAACATAAACATAACCCGCACCCTAAACTTAACCCTAACCCTAACCCAAACCATAACCCTTAACCGTAACCTAACCCTAACTCATACCCTAAACCTAACCCTAACCTTAACCGTAACCCTAACCCATACCCTAACCCTAAAACTAACCCGTACCATAAACCGAAACCTAACCCTAACCCGTAAACTAACTCTAACCCTAACCCTAACCCTGACCCTAAACCTAACCATAACCTTACACTAATCCTAACCCTAACCCTACCCCGCACCCAAAATCTAACCCTAACCCGTACCCTAACCCTAACCCGTAACCTAAACCTAAACATTACCCTAAACTTAACCCATACGCTAACCCTATCCCATACCCTACACCTAACCCTAACCCGTATCCTAACCCTAAAGCTAACCCTAAGCCTAAACCGTATATTAATCCCAAACCTAACCCTAACACTAACCCTACACCGTACTCTAAACCTAACCCTAACCCTAATCCTAACACGTACACTAACCCTACCCTAACCCTAACCCTAACACTTATCCTACCCCGTACTCTAACCCTAAACCTAACCGTAACCCTAACCCGTACCTGAACCCTAACCCTAACCCTAACACTAACTGTATTCTAAATCTAACCCTAACCCTAACCCGTACTGTAACACTAAACCATACCATAACCCTAAACCTAACCCGTATGCTAACCCTAACCCTAACCCGTACCCTAACCCTAACCCTAACCCTGACCCTAAACCTAACCCTAACCCATAGCCTAAGCCTAAGCCATACCCTAACCCTAACCCTAAACCTAAACCTAACCCTAAACCGTACCCTAAACGTAACCCTAACCCTCTACCAAACCCATGCCCAAACCTATCCCATAACCTAACCCTAACCCTAACCCGTACCCAAACACTAAAAGTAACCCTAACCCATGCCCTAGCGCTAACCGTAACCCTAACCCTAACCCGGACCCTAAACCTAACTCTTACCCTGACCCTAACACTAACCCTATCCCGTACCCTAACCCTAAACCACACACGAACCCTAAACCTAAACCTAACCCATACCCTAACCCTAAATGTAACCCTAGCCTGTACCCAAACCCTAACATGACCCTTAACCCTAACCCTAACCAGTATCCTATCCCTACCCATAGCCTAATCCTACTCTAACCCTAACCCCTAAACCTAAGCCTAACCCTAACCCTTACCCGAACCTGTACCCAAACGGTAAACCTAACCCGTACCCTAACACTAACACAAATCAGTACTATAAAACTTACCATAAGCCTAACCCTAACCCTAACTCTCACCCTAAACTTAAACCTAACCCTAACCCAAACCATAACCCTTAACCGTAACCTAACCCTAACCCATAACCTAACCCTAACCCTAACCTTAACCATAACCCTAATCCGTACCCAAACCCTAAAACTAACCCATACCCTACCCCCAACCCTAATGCTAACCCGTACCCTAACAATAACCCTAACCCTAACCCTGACCTAAACCTAACCCTTACCCTAACCCTAACCCTAACACAACCCGCTCCCTAAACCTAACACTAACCCGTACCCTAAAGCTAACCCTAACCATTGACCTAACCAGTACCCAACCTTATCCCGTTCCCTAACCCTAACCCTAACCCGTACCCAAACCCTAACAGTAACACTAACCCAAACCCTAGCGCTAACCCTAACCCTAACCCTAAGCCTAACCCGCACCCTAAACCTAAACCTAACCGTAACCCTAACCATAACTCTTACCCGTACCCTAACCCTAACCCATACCCTAACACTAACCCTAACCTTAACCGTAACCCTAACCCGTACCCTAACCCTAAAACTAACCAGTACACTAACCCCAACCCTAAACCTAACACGTACTATAACCCTATCCCTAACCCTAACCCTGACCCTAAACCTAACCCTAACCCGTACCCTAACCCTAACCCGCACCTAAACCTAACCCTACCCCGTACCCTAACTCTAACCCATAACCTAAACCTAACCCTAACCATAAACTTAACCCGTACACTAACACTATCCTGTACACTAAACCTAAACCTCACCCGTACCCAAACCCTAACAGTAACCCTAAACCGTACCCTAGCGCTAACACTAACCCTAACCCTAACCATTAACCGTACCCTAACCCTAAACCATACCCTAACACTAACCCTAAACTTAACCGTAACCATAACCCGTACACTAAACCTAAAATTAACCCGTACACTAACCCCACCCTAACCCTAACCTGTACCCTAACCATAACCCTAACCATAACCCACACCAAACCTAAGCCTGACCAGTAACCTAAACATAACCCTAACCCTAAACTTAACCCGTACGCTAACCCTATCCCGTATCCTAAACCTAACCCTAAACCGTAACCTAACCCTAAACCTAACCCTAAGCCTAACCCGTACATTAACCCTAACCCTAACACTAACACTAACCCTACCCCGTACTCTTACCCTAATCTCTAACTCTAACCCTAACCCGTACCCTAAGCCTAACCCATACCCTAACGCTAACCTTAACACTAACCCTACCCCGTACTCTAACCCTAACCCTAACTCTAACCCTAACCCGTACCATAACCCTAACCCTAACCCTAACCCTAACCCTAAACCTAACCCATACTCTAACCATAAACCTATCCCGTATCCTAAACCACACCCTAACCCTAACTCGTACCCTAAAACTAACCCTAAACCTGACCCTAACCCGTACCCTATCCCGTACTCTACACCTAACCCTAACCTGTATCCTAACCCTAAACCTAACCTTAAGCCTATACCGTACATTAATCCCACCTAACCCTAACACTAACCCTACACTGTACTCTAACGATAAACCTAACCCTAACCCTAACCCGTACACTAAACCTAACCCTCACCCTAACCCTAACCCGTACTGTAACCCTAACCCATACCATAACCCGAAACCTAACCCGTACCCTAACCCTAACCCTAACTCCTACCCTAACCCTAACCCTAACCCTGACCCTAACCCTAACCCTAACCCGTACCCTAAACATAACCCGTACTTTAAACCTAACCCTAACCCTAACACATACCCTAAACCTAAACCATACCCACCCTAACCCTAAACCTAACCCTAAACTTAAACCGTACCCTAAACGTCACCCTAACCCTCTACATAACCCGTACCCAAACCTATCCCGTAACCTAACCCTAACCCTAACCTGTACCCAAACCCTAACAGTAACCCGAACCTATACCCTAGCGCTAAACTTAACCCTAACCCTAACCCGGACCCTAAACCTAAACCTTACCCTGACCCTAACACTAACCCTATCCCGTACCCTAACCCTAAACCGTACAAAACACTAACCCTAAACCTAACCCATACCCTAACCCTAAACGTAACCCTAGCCCATACCCAAACCCTAACCCGAACCTTAACCCTAACCCTAACCCGTACCCTAACTCTACCCGTAGCGTAATCCTAACTCTAACCCTAACCCCTAAACCTAAGCCTAACCCTAACCCTTACCCAAACCCGTACCCAAACGGTAAACCTAACCCGTACCCTAACACTAACACAAACCCGTACTCTAACCCTAACCATAACCCTAACACTAACCCTAACCCACAACCTAAACTTAAACCTAACCCTAACCCAAACTATAACCCTTAACCGTAACCTAATCCTAACCCATAACCTAACCCTAACCCTAACCTTAACCATAACCCTAACCCGTACCCAATCCCTAAAACTAACCCATACCCTAACCCCAAACCTAACGCTAACCCATACCCTAACACTAACCCTAACCCTAAACCTGACCCTAAACCTAACCCTAACACTTACCCTAACCCTAACCCTAACCCAACCCGCAACCTAAACCTAACCCTAACCCGTACCCTAAAGCTAAACCGTAACCTAAACCGAAGCCTAACCCTAAACTTAATCCGTTTGCTAACCCTATCCCGTACCCTAAACCTAACCCTAACTGGTATCCAAAACCTAATCTAACCCTAAGCCTAACCCGTATATTAACCCTTACCCTAACCCTAACACTAACCGTACCCCGTACTCTAACCCTAACCCTAACCCTAACCCGTACCCTTAACCTATCCTTAACCCTAACTCATACCCTAACCCTAACCCTAAACCTGACCCTAACCCTAACCCGTACCCTAAACCTAACCCTAACCCTTGACCTAACCCGTAACCCAACATTATCCCGTACCCTAACCCTAACCCTAACCCGTACCCAAAACCTAACAGTAACACTCACCCATACCCTAGCGCTAACCCTAACCCTAACCCTAAGCCTAACCAGCACCTAAACCTAAACTTAACCGTAACCCTAACCATAACACTTACCCGTACCCTAACCCCAACCCATACCCTAACACTAACCCTAACCTTAACCGTAACCCTAACCCGTACCCTACCCCTAAAACTAACCCGTACCCTAACCCCAACCCTAAACCTAACACGTACCATAACCCTATCCCTAACCCTAACCCTGACCCTAAACCTAACCCTAACATGTACCCTAACCCTAACCCGCACCTAAACCTAATCCTACCAGGTACCCTAACTCTAACCCTAACCTAAACCTAACCCTAACCGTAAACTTAACCCGTACACTAACCCTATCCCGTACACTAAACCTAAATCTAACCCGTGCCCAAAACCTAGTAGTAACCCTAAACCATACCCTAGCGCTAACACTAACCCTAACCCTAAACCTAACCCTAACCATTACCCGTACACTAACCCTAAACCATACCCTAACACTAACCCTAAACTTAACCGTAACCATGACCCGTACAATAAACCTAAAATTAACCCGTACCCCAACCCACCCTAACCCTAACCTGTACCCTAACCCTAACCCTAAACCTAACCCACACCAAACCTAACCCTGACCAGTAACCTAAGCCTAACCCTAACCCCAAACTTAACCCATACGCTAACCCTATCCCGTACCCTAAACCTAACCCTAAACCGTAACCTAACCCTAAACCTAACCCTAAGCCTAACCCGTACATTAACCCTAACCCTAACACTAACACTAACCCTACCCCATACTCTAAACCTAACCCTAACTCTAACCCTAACCCGTACCCTAAGCCTAACCCTAACCCTAACCCTAACACTAACCCTACCCCATACTCTAACCATAACACAAACCCTAACCCTAAACCGTACTCTATCCCTGACCCTAACCCTAACCCTAACCCTATCCGCACTTTAACCCTAACCCTAACCCTAACCCTAACACAAAACCTAACCCGTACTCTAGCACTAACCCTAAACCTAAACGTAACCCTAACCCATACGCTAAACCTAACCCGTACCCTAACACTAACCCTAAACCTAACACTATCCCTAACCCGTACCCTAACCCTAACCCTAACCCGCACACTAAAACTAACCCTAACCCTAGACCTAACACGTACACTAAACCTAGCCTGTACCGTAACCTTAACCCTAACCTGTACCGTAACCCTAACACTAACCCTAACCCTAACCCTAACCCTAACACTAACCCTAACCCGTACTCTAACTTAACCCTAACCGTAAACCTAACCCTAACCCGTACTCTAACCCTAACCCTAACCCTAACACTAACCATAATCCTAACACTAAACCTAACCCGTTCTCTAACCCTAAACCTAACACTGACACTAACTCTAACCCCCTACTATAACCCTAACCCTAAACCTAACCCTATCCATAACCCTAACTCGACCGTAACCCGAACCCATACCCTAACACTAAACCTAACACTAAACCTAACCTTAACCCTGACTCTAACCCTAAACCTAATCCGGTACCCTAACCCTGACCCTAACCCGCATCTAAACCTAACCCTAACCCTAGACCTAACCCGTACCCTAACCGTAACATGTACCCTAACACAAACCCTAACCCTAACCCGTACCATAAACCTAACACTAACCCTAACCCGTACCCTAACCCTAACCCGTACCCTACCCAAAACCGATGCCTAACCCTAACCCACACCCTAAACCAAACCCTAACCGTAGTCCTAACCCGTACCCTAAACCTATCTCGTACCCTATCCCTAATGCTAACCTGTCCCTAACCCTAGACCTAACCCGTACCCTAACCCTAACCCATACCATAAACCTAACCCTAACCCTAAACCTAAACAGTACCCTAACCTTAACCCTAACCCTAATCCTAACACTAACACTAACCCTAATCCTAACACTATCCCGTACACTAACCCTAACCCTAACCCGTACCCGTACCCTAACCCTAAACCTAACTCTAAGCCTAACACTAAACCTAACCCGTACTCTAACCCTAACCGAAACCGTAACCCTAACCCGTACCCTAACGCGTAACCTAACCCTAAACCTAACCTGTATGCTAACACGTAAGATAACCCTAACCCTAATCCTAACCCTAACCCTAAACCTAACCCATACCCTACCCCTCACCCTAACCCATACCCTAACCCTAACTCATACCCTAACCCTAACCCTAACCCTTACCCTAACCCCTAACCCTAACCTGTACCCTAAACCTAACCCTAACCCTAACTCGTACCCTAAACCTAACCCTTACGCTAACCCCTAAACCTAACCCTAACCCGTACCCTAACACTAACCTTAACCCTAACCCGTACCCTAACCCTATCCCTAACCCTAACACTAACACTAACCCTAATCCTAACCCTATCCCGTACAGTAACCCTAACCCTAACCCGTACCTGTACCCTAACCCTAACCCTAACCCTAACCCTAACCCTAACACGTACCCTAACACTAACCCTAACCCTAACCCTAACACTAACTCTACTCTAACACTAATCCTAACCTTCACCCTAACCCTAACCAGTACTGTAACCCTAACCCATACCATAACCCTAAACCTAACCCGTACCCTAACCCTAACCCTAACTCGTTCCCTAACCCTAAACTTAACCCTGACCCTAACCCTAATCCTAACCCGTACCCTAAACCTAACCCGTACTTTAACGTAACCCTAACCCTAACCCGTACCCTAAACCTAACCCTAACCCTAACTCGTACCCTAAACCTACCCTAACCCTGACCCTAAACCTAACACTAACCCATACCCTAAGCGAACCCATACCCTAACCCTAACCCTAAACCTAATCCTAACCCTAAACCGTAACCTAAACGTAACCCTAACCCGTACCCAAACCTATCCCGTAACCTAAACCTAACCCTAACCCGTACCCAAAACCTAACAGTAACCCTAACACATACCCTACCGCTAACCCTAACCCTAACCCTAACCAAGACCCTAAACCTAACCCTTACTCTGACCCTAACAATAATCCTATCCCGTACCCTAACCCTAAACCGTACATGAACCCTAACCCTAAACCTAACCCATACACTAACCCTAAACGTAACCTAGCCTGTACCCAAACCCTAACCTGAACATTAACCCTATCCCTAACCCGTACCCTAACCCTACCCGTAGTCTAATCCTAACTCTAACCCTAACCCCTAACCCTAAGCCTAACCCTAACCCTTATCCGAACCCGTACCTAAACGGTAAACCTAACCCATACCCTAACACTAAACCAAACCCGTACTCTAACCCTAACCATAACCCTAACCCTAACCCTAAACCGCACCATAACTTAACCCTAACCCAAACCATAACCCTTAACCGTAACCTAACCCTAACCCATAACCTAGCCCTAACCCTAACCTTAACCATAACCCTAATCCATATCCAAACCCTAACACTAACCCATACCCTAACCCCAAGCCTAACGCTAACCCATACCCTAACACTAACCCTATCCCTAACCCTGACCCTAAACCTAACCCTATCCCTTACCCTAACCCTAACCCTAACCCAACCCGCACCCTAAACCTAACCCTAACCTGTACCCTAAACCTAAACTCTAACCTAAACCGAACCCTGACCCTAAACTTAACCCGTTCGCTAACCCTATCCCGTACCCTAAACCTAACCCTAACCCATACCCTAAACCTACACCGTAACCTAAACCTAACCCTAACCCTAACCTTAACCCACACGCTAACCTTATCCCATACCCTAAACCTAACCCTAACCCGTATCCAAACCCTAACCTAACCCTAAGCCTAACCCGTATATTAACCCTTACCCTAACCCTAACACTAACCCTACCCCGTACTCTAACCCTAACCCTAACCCTAACCCTATCCCTAATCCGTACACTTAACCTATCCCTAACCCTAACTCGTACCCTAACCCTAACCCTAAACCTGACCCTAACCCTAACCCTAACCCGTACCCTAAAACTAACCCATAACCTAACCCTAACCATAAACCTAACCCTAACCCATAACCTAACCCTAACCCGCACCAAAACCTAACCCTATCCCATACCCTAACTCTAACCCATAACCTAAACCTAACCCTAACTGTAAACTTAACCCATACACTAACGTTATCCCATACCCTAAACCTAACCCTAACCCGTCCCCAAACCCTAACCCTGACACGTACCCTAACCCTAAACCTAACCCTAACACTTTCCCTAACCCGTACCCAAACGGTAAAACTCACCCGTACCCTAACACTAACCCAAACCCATACTCTAACCCTAACCCTTACCCTAACACTAACCCTACCCCGTACTCTAACACTAACCCTAACCCTATCCTGTACCCTAACCTTAACCCTAACACTAACCCTAACCTGTACTCTAACCCTAACCCAAACCCTAACACTAACCCTACCCCGTACTCTAACACTAACCCTAACCCTAACCATAACCCTAAGCCGTACTCTAACGCTAACCCTAACCCTAACCCTAACACTAAGCCTAACCCTATCCCGTACCCTAAACCTAACCCTAACCCTTGTCCTAACCCTAAGAGTAACCCTAACTCATACCCTAGCGCTAACTCTAACCCTAACCCTAAGCCTAAACCGCACCCTAAACCTAAACCTAACCGTAAAACCTAACCATAACCCTTACCCATACTCTAACCCTAACCCATAACCTAACACTAACCCTAACCTTAACCGTAACCCTAACACGTACCCTAACCCTAAAACTAACCCGAACCGTATTCCCAACCCTAAACCTAACCCGTACCATAACCATATCCCTAATCCTAAACCTGACCCTAAACCTAACCCTAACCTGTACCCTAACCCTAACCCGCACCTAAACCTAACCCTAACCCGTAACCGAAACCTAAACCTAAACCTAAACTTATCCCGTACACTACCCTATCCCGTACCCTAAACCTAACCTTAAACTGTACCCTAACCCTAACCCTAACACTAACCCTATCCGTACACTAACCCTAACCCTAACACTAACGCTAACCCATACTCTAACCCTAACCCTAACCCTAAACTTAACGCTAACCCTTACTCTAACCTTAACCCGTACCCTAACACTAACCCTTACCCTAACCCTAAACCTAACCCGTACCGAACCCTAAACGTAACCCTAACCCGAACCCAAACCCTAAACCTATCCTGTACCCTTACTCTAATGCTAACCTGTCCCTAACCCTAGACCTAACCCATACTCTAACCCTAACCCGTACCGTAACACTAACCCTAAACCTAAACCTAAACCGTACCCTAACCCTACCCCTAACCCTAACACTAACCCTAATCCTAACACTATCCCGTACACTAACCCTAACCCTAACCCTAACCCGTACACTAACGCTAACCCTAACTCTAACCCTAACACTAACACTACCCCGTACTCTAACCCTAACCCAAACCGTCACCCTAACCCGTACCCTAACTCGTAACGTAACCCTAACGCTAACCTGTACGCAAACACGTACCATAACCCTAACCCTAATCCTAACCCTAACCCTAAACCTAAACCATACCCTAACCCTCACCTTAACCCATACCCTAACCCTAACTCATACCCTAACACTAACCCTTACCCTAACCCCTAACCCTAACCCTAACCCGTACCCTAAAACTAACCCTAACCCGTACCCTAAACCACCACATAACCTAAACCTAACCCTAACCCTAAACTTAACCCACACGCTAACCCTATCCCGTACCCTAAACCTAACCCCAATGCCTACCCTAACCCTAACCCTAACCCTAACCCTATCCGTACACTATCCCTAACCCTAACCCTAAACCTAAACCTAACCCTAACCCGTACTCTAACCCTAAACCTAACCCTAACTCTAAACCTAACCCGTAATATAACCCTAACACTAATCCTAAGCCTAAGCCTAACCCTAACCCTAACACTAACCCTAACCCGTACTCTAACCCTAACCCTAACCGTAACCATACTCTAACCCTAACCCTAACCCTCACCCTAACCCTAACCCGTACTGTAACCCTATACCGTACCATAACCCAAAACGTAACCCGTACCCTAACCCTAAACCTAACTCGTACACTAACCCTAACCCTGATCCTAACACTAACTCCAAACTATACCCTAAACCTAACCCGTACCCTAAACCTAACCCTAACCCTAAACCTTACCCTCACCCGTACACAAACGGTAAAACTAACCCATACCCTAACACTAACCCAAACCCCTACTCTAACCCTAACCCTAACCGTAAACCTAACACGCACACTGAACTTAACCCTAACCCTAACACAAACCATAACCCTTAACTGTAACCTAACCCTAACACATACCATAACCCTAACCCTAACCTTAACCGTAAACCTAACCCATACCCTATCCCTAAAACTAACCCGTACCCTAACCCCAACCCTAACCCTAACCCATACCCTAACACTAACCCTAACCCTAACCCTGACCCTAAACCTAACCCTAACCCTTACACTAATCCTAACCCTAACCCTAACCCGTAACCTAAACCTAACCCTAAGCCTAAACCGTACATTAACCCCAACCCTAACCCTAACACTAACACTACCTCGTACTCTAACCCTAACCCTAACCCTGACCCTAACCCATACACTAACCCTAGCCATAACCCTAACAATAATCCTACCCCGTACTCTAACCCTAAACCTAACCCTAACCCTAACACTAACCCTAACCCGTACTCTAACACTAACCCTAAACCTAAACGTAACTCTAAACCTTACGCTAACCCTAACCCGTACCCTAACACTAACCTTAACCCTAACACTATCCCTAACCGTACTCTAACCCTAAACCTAACCCTAACTCTAACCCTAACTCGTACTATAACCGTAAACCTAACCCTAACCATAACCTAACCTTAACCCGTAATCTAACCCTATCCCGTAGCCTAACCCTAACCCTAACCCTAAACCCTAACCCTAACCCTAACCCTATTCCTTACCCTATGCCGTACCCAAATGGAACACCTAACCCATAACCTAACACTAACCCAAACCCGTACTCTAACCCTAACCATAACCCTAACCCTATCCCTAAACCGCACTCTAAACTTAACCCTAACCCTAACACTAAACTTAACCCTTAACTGTACCCTAACCCTAACCCTACCCTAACCCTAACCCTAAATTTAACCGTAACCCTAACCCGTAACCTAAACCTAAAACTAACCCGACCCTAACCCCAACCCTAACCCTAACCCATAACCTAACACTAACCCTGACCCTAAACCTAACCCTAACCCGTACACTAACCCTAACCCTAACCCTAACCCTAACCCGCACCCTAAACCTAAGCATAACCCGTACCCTAACCCTATCCCATAACCTAATCCTAACCCTAACCCTAAACTTATCCCGTACGCTAACCCTATCCCATACCCTATACCTAACCCTAACCCGTAACCTAACCCTAAACCTAACCCTAAGCCTAAACTGTACATTAACCCTAACCATAACCCTAACATTAACCATACCCCGTATCTAACCCTAAACCTAACCCTAACCCATACCCTAACCCTAACCCTAAACCTTTCCCTAACCCTAACACTAACCCTAACCCTTACTCTAACCCTAACCCTAACCCTTACCCTAACTGTACTCTAACCCTAACCCTAAACCTCACCCTAACCCTAACCCGTACTGTAATCCTAACATGTAACATAAGCCTAACTCTAACCCGTACCCTAACCCTAACCCTAACTCATAGCCTAACACTAACCCTGACCCTAACCCTAACCCGTACCCTAAACCTAAACCATACACTAACCCTAAACCTAACCCTAAGCCGTACCTTAAACCTAACCCTAACCCTAACTCATACCCTAACCCTAACCCTAACCCTCACCCTAACCCTAACCCGTACCCTAAACCTAACCCATACCCTAACCCTAATCCTAAACCTAACGATAACCCTAACTCTTACCCTAAACCTAATCCTAACCCTTGACCTAACCCGTACCCAACTCTATCTCGTACCCTAACCCTAACCCTAACCCGTACCCAAACCTAACAGTAACCCTAACCCATTCCCTAGCGCTAAACCTAACCCTAAAACTAATCCTAACCCGCACCCTAAACCTAAACCTAACGCTAACCCTAACCATAACCCTTACCCGTACCCTGACCCTAAGCATACCCTAACACTAACCCCAACCTGAACCGCAACCCTAACCCGTACCCTAACCCTAAAACTAACCCGTACCCTAACCCCAACCCTAACCCTAACCCGCACCTAAACCTAACCCTAACCCTTAACCTAACCCTTACCCGTAACGTAAACCTAACCCTAACCCTAAACTTAACCTGAACACTAAACCTATCCCGTACCCTAAACCTAACCCTAAACTATACACTAACCCTAACACTATCCATACACTAACCCTAACCCTAACCCTAACACTATCCCTAACCCGTATACTAACACTAAACCTAACCCTAAACCTAACCCTAACCCGTACTCTAACCATAACCCGTACCCTAACACTAACCCTTACACTAACCCTAAACCTAACCCGTACCCTAACCCTAAATGTAACCCTAACCCGTACCCAAACTTTAACCCTAACACGTACCCTAACCCTAATCCTAACCCCCACACTAAACCTAACCCTAACCCTAGACCTAACACGTACACTAACCCTATCCCGTACCCTAAACTTAACCCTAACCCATACCGTAAACCTAACACTAACCCTAACCCTAACCCTAACCTGTACACTAACCCTACCCGTAGCCTAACCCTAACTCTAACCCTAATTCCCAACCCTAACCCTAACCCTTACCCTAACCCGTACCCAAATGGTAAACCTATCCCGTACCCTAACACTAACCCAAACCCGTACTCTAATCCTAACCCTAACCCTAACCCTAACCCGTACTCTAACCCTTCCCGTAGCCTAACCCTAACTCTAACCCTAACCACTAACCCTATCCCTAACCCTAAACCTAACCCTTACCCTAACACGTACCCAAACGGTAAACCTAACACGTACCCTAACACTAACCCAAACCCGTACTCTAAACCTAACCCTAACCCTAACCCTAACCCTAAACCGCACCCTAAACTTAACCCTAACCCTAACGCAAACCATAACCCTTAACCGTAACCTAACCCTAACCCATACCCTAACCCTAAACCTAACTTTAACCATAACCCTAACTCGTACCCTAACCATAAAACTAACCCGCACCCTAACCCCAAACCTATCCTTAACGCGTTCACTAACACTAACCCTAACCCTAAACCTGACCCTAAACCTAACCCTAACTGCACACTAACCCTAACCCTAACCTTAACACTAACCCTATCCCGTACTCTAAACCTAATCCTAACCCTAACCATAACCCGTACTCTAACCTTAACCCTAACCCTAACACTAACCATAACAGTAACACTAACCCTAACCAGTACTCTAAACCTACATGTAACCCTAACACTAACCCTAAACCCCTACTATAATCTTAACCCTAAACCTAACCCTTACCCTAACCCTAAGTCGTACCGTAACCCGAACCCGTACCCAACCCTAACCCTCACCCTAAACCTAACCCTAACCTTGACCCTAACCCTAACCCTAATCCCGTACCCTAACCCTAACCCTAACCCGCATCCTAAACCTAACCCTAACCCTAGACCTAACCCGTAGCCTAACCCTCACCCATACCCTAACACTAACCCGAACCCTAAACCTAACACTAACCCTAACACTAACCCGTACACTAACCATAACCCTAACCCATACCCTAACCCTAACCCGTACCCTAAAACTAACCCAGGGCCTAACACTAACCCGCACCGTAAACCTAAACCTAACCCTAGACATAACCCGTACCCTAAACCTATCCCGTACACTAACCCTAGTCCTAACCAGTATCCTAACCCTAACACTAACCCTAACCCTGACACTAACCCTAACCAATACACTATCCCTAACCCTAACCCTAACCCGTACCCTAACCCTAACCCACACCGAAACCTAACCCTAAACCATACCCTAACACTAACCCGTAACCTAAACCTAACCCTAACCCTAAACTTAACCCGTACACTAACCCTATCCCATACCCTAAACCTAACCCTAACCCATACCCTAACCCTAAATCTAACCCTAACACTATCTGTACACTAACCCTAACCCTAACCCTAACACTAACCCTAACACATACTCTAACACTAACCCTAACCCTAAACCTAACCCTACCCCGTAATATAACCCTAACCCGTAACCTAACCCTAACCCAGGGACTAACTCTAACCCGCACCATAAAACTAACCCTAACCCTAGACCTAACACTTACACTAACCCTATCCCGTACCGGAACCTTAACCCTAACCCGTACCGGTACCCTAACATTAACCGTAACCCTAACCCTAAACCTAAACCTAACCCGTACACTAACCCTAACCCGAACCCTAACCCTAACCATAACCCGTACCCTAACCCTACCCGTAGCCTAACCCTAACTCTAACCCTAACCCCTAACCCTAACCCTAACCCACACCTAAACCTAACCCTAACCCTAACCCTAACCCTAATCCCATACCCTAAACCTAACCCTAACCCGCATCATAAACCTAACCCAAAACCTAGACCTAACCCGTAGCCTAACCCTAACCCGTACCCAAACCTTAACAGTAACCCTAAACCACACCCTAGCACTAACACAAACCCTAACCCTAACTCTAACCGTTACCCGTACCCTAACCCAAAGCCATACCCTAACCCTAACCCTAAACTTAACTGTAACCCTGAGCAGTACCCTAAACCTAAAATTAACCCGGACAATAACGCCAACCTTAACCGTAACCCGTACCCTGACCCGTACCCTAACCAGTACCCTAACCCTTACCCTATCCGTACTCTAACCCTAACTCTAACCCTAACCTTAACCCGCACCTAAACCTAACCCTAACCCGTACCCTAAACGAAACCCGTAACCTAAACCTAACCCTAAACCTAAATTAACCCGTACGCTAACCCTATCTTGTACCCTTAACCTAACCCAAACCTGTAACCTAACCCTAAACCTAAAACTAACCTAACCCGTACATTAACCCTAACCCTAACCATAACACTAACCCTACCCCATACTCTAACCTTAACCCTAACCCTAACCCGTACCCAAAACCCTAACCCGTACCCTAACCCTAACACTAACGCTAACCCATACTCTAAACCTAACCCTAACCCTCACCCTAACCCTAAACCGTACTGTAACCCTAACCCATACCATAAACCTAAACCTAACCCGTACCCTAACCCTAAACCTAACTCGTTACCTAACCCTAAGCCTAACGCTGACCCTAACCCTAACACTAACCCGTACCCTAAACCTAACCCGTACCCTAACCCTAACCCTAACCCTAACTCGTACCCTAAACCTAACCCTAACCCTTGACCTAACGCGTACCCAACCCTATCTCGTACACTAACCCTAACCCTAACCCGTACCCAAACCCTAACAGTAACCCTAACCCATACCCTAGCGCTAACTCTAACCCTAACACTAAGACTACCGCGCGCCCTAAACCTATACCTAAAACTAACCCTAACCATAACCCTTACCCGTACCCTAACCCTAACCCATACCCTAACACTGACACTAACGTTAACCCGTACTCTAAACCTAACCCTAACCCTCACCCTAACCCTAAACCGTACTGTAACCATAACCCATACCATAACCCTAAACCTAACCAGTACCCTAACCCTAAAGCTAACTCGTTACCTAACCCTAACCCTAACCCTGACCCTAACCCTAACCCTAACCCGAACCCTAAACCTAACCTGTACCCTAACCCTAAACCTAACCCTTACCCTTACCCTAACCCTAACACTAACCCTAACGCATACCTAACCCAAACCCTAACCCGCACCTAAACCTAACCTTACCCGTAACCTAAACCTAACCCTAACCCTGAACTTAATTCTTACGCTAACCCTATCCCATACCCTAAACCTAACCCTAACCCGTAACCTAACCCTAAACCTAACCCTAAACCTAACCAGTACATTACCCTTAACCCTAACCCTAACACTAACCCTACCCTGTATTCTAAACCTAACCCTAAATCTAACCCTAACCCGTACCCTAAACCTAACCCTAAACCTAACACTAACCCTAACCCTAACCCTAACTCGAAACCTAACCCGTACCCTAACCCTAACCCTAACTCTAACCCTAACCGTACTCTAACCCTAACCCTAACCCTCTCCCTAACCCTAACACATACTGTAACATTAACCCGTACCATAACCCTAAACCTAACCCTAACCTTAGCGTAACCCTGACCCGTACCATAACCCTAAATCTAACCCGGACCCTAACCCCAACCCTAACCCTAACCCTTACCTAACCCTATCACTAACGCTAACCCTGACCCTAAACCTAACCCTAAACTGTACCCTAACCCTAACCCTAACACTCACCTAAACCTAACCCTAACCCGTACCCTAACACTAACCCGTAACCTAAAACTAACCCTAACCCTAAACTTAACCCATATGCTAACCCTATCTCGTACCCTAAACCTAACCCTAACCTGTACCCTACCCATACCCTAACCCTAACCCTATCTGTACTCTAACCCTAACCCTAACCCTAACACTAACACTAACGCTAACTCTAACCCTACTCCTTATTCTAACCCTAACCCTAATCCTAAACATAACCCATACCCTAACCCTAACCCGTACCCTAACACTAACCCTAATTTAACACTAACCCAAACCCGTACTCTAACCCTAAACCTAACCCTACCTCTAACCCTAACCCGTACTATAACCCTACCCGTACCCTAACACTAACCCTAACCCTAACACTAACCCTACCCCGTACTCTAACCCTAAACCTAACCCTAAATCTAACCCTAACACGTACAGTAACCCTAATCCTAACCCTAACCCTAACCCTAACCCTAACCCGTACAGTAACCCTAACACGTACCCTAACCCTAACCCTAACCCGCACCCTAAACCTAACCCTAACACGTACCCTAACCCTGAACCGTAACCTAAACCTAACCCTAACCGTAAATGTAACCCATACGCTAATCCTATCCCGTACCCTAAACCTAACCCTAAGCCTAACCCGTACCTTAACACTAACTCTAACCCTAACACTAACCCTAACATGTACTCTAAACCTAACCCTAACCCTAACCCTAAACCTAACCCTAACCCGAATTCTAAACCTAACCCTAACCCTAACCCTCACCCTAACCCTAACCAGTACTGTAACACTATCCCGTACCATAAACCTAACCCTAACCCGTATCCTAACCCTAAAGCTAACCCTTAGCGTAACCCGTACATTAACCCTAACTCTAACCCTAACACTAACCCTAACACGTACTCTAAACCTAACCCTAACCCTAACCCTATCCCTAATCCGTATTCTAAACCTAACCCTAACCCTAACCCTCACCCTAACCCTAACCAGTACTGTAACCCTAACCCGTACCATAACCCTAACCCTATCCCGTACCTAACCCTAACCCTAACTCGTACACTAACCCTAACACTAACCATGACCCTAACCCTAACCCTAACCCGTACCCTAAACCAAAACCGTACCCTAACCCTAACCCTAACCCTTACTCGTAAGCTAAACCTAACCCTAAACCTAACTCGTACTCTAAACCTAACCCTAACCCTGACCCTAACCCTAAAACTAACCCGTACCCTAACCTAACCCATACCCTAACCCTAACTCTAACACTAACCCGTACTATAACCCTAACTTTAACCCTAACCCTAACCCTAACACTACGCCATACTCTAACCCTATCCCGTAGCCTAACCCTAACTCTAACCCTAACCCCTAACTCTTACCCTAAACCTTACCTTAACCCGTACCCAAAAGGTAAACCTAACTCGTACCCTAACACTAACCCAAACCCATAATCTAACCCTAACCCTAACACTAACCCTAACCCTAAAGCGCACCCAAAACTTAACCCTAACCCTAACCCTAACCCACACCCTAAACCTATCCCTAACATTAACCGTAACCCTAACCCATACCCTAACCCTAAAACTAACCCATACCCTAACCCCAACCCTAAGGCTAACCCATACCCTAACACTAACCCTAACTCTAACCCTGACCCTTAACCTAAACCTAACCCGTACACTAACCCTAACCCTAACCGTAACCCGCACCTAAACCTAACCCTAACCCGTACCCTAACCCTAACCCATACCTAAACCTAACCCTAACCCATACCCTAACCCTAACCCGTAACCTAAACCTAACCCTAACCCTAAACTTAACCCATACACTAACCCTATCCCGTACCCTAAACCTAACCCTAACCCATACCTTAACCCTAACCCGTAACCTAAACCTAACACTAACCCTAAACTTAAATCATACCCAAACCCTATCCCGTACCCCAAATCTAACCCTAACCAGTATCCTAACCCTAAACCTAACCCTAAGGCTAATCCGTATATTAACCCTAACCCTAACACTAACACTAACCCTACCCCGTACTCTAACACTATCCTTAACCCTAACCCATACCCTAACCCCAAACCTAACCCTAACTCTAACCCTAACACTAACTCTAACCCGTACTCTAAACCTAACCCTAACCCTAACCCGTAACCTAACCCTAACCCTAACCCTAAACTTAACCCGTACACTAACCCTATCCCATACCCTAAACCTAACCCTAACAATAACCCGTACCCTAAACCTAAACCTAACCCTTGACCTAATGCGTACCCAACCCTATCTCGTACCCTAACCCTAACCCTAACCCGTACCCAAACCCTAACAGTAACCCTAACCCATAACCTAGCGCTAACACTAACCCTAACCATAAGCTTAGCGTGCACCCTAAACCTAATACTAAAACTAACCCTAACCATAACCCTTACCCGTACCCTAAACCTAACCCATACCCTAACACTAACCTAACCTTAACCATAACCCTAACCCGTACCCTAAACCTAAAACTAACCAGTACCCTAACCCCAACCCTAAACCTAACCCGTACCATAACCCTATCCCTAACCCTAACCTTGACCCTAAACCTAACCCTGACCTGTACCCTAACCCTAACCCGCACCTAAAACTAACCCTAACCCGTACCCTAACCCTAACCCGTAACCTATACCTAACCTTAACCCTTAACTTAACCCGTACACTAGCCCTATCCCATAGCCTAAACCGAACCCTCACCCGTACCCTAACCCTTAACCTAATCCTAACCCTATCTGTACACTAACCCTAACCCTAACCCTAACACTAACCCTAACCCGTACTCTAACACTAACCCTAACCCTAAAACTAACCCTAACCCGTACTCTAACCAAACCCTTACCCTAACCCCTACCCATACCCTAAGCCTAAACCATACCCTAAACTTAACCATAAACCTAACCCTAACCCTAACCCGTACCCTAAACCTAAACCTAACCCTTGACCTAACCCATAGCCAACCCTATATCGTAACCTTTTTTTACTTTTTTTAATTTTTTATTGGTGTTCAATTTATCAACATACAGAATAACTCCCAGTGCTCATCCCATCAAGTATCCCCATCAGTGCCCGCCACCCACTCAGGCCCACCCCCCGCCCCCCTCCCCTTCAACCATCCCCAGTTCGTCTCCCAGAGTTAGGAGTCTTTATGTTCTGTCTCCCTTGCTGATATTTCCCGCATATTTCTTCTCCCTTCCCTTATATTCCCTTTCGCTATTATTTATATTCCCCAAATGAATGAGAACATACACTGTTTGTCCTTCTCCGATTGACTTACTTCACTCAGCATAATACCCTCCAGTTCCATCCACGTTGAAGCAAATGGTCGGTATTTGTCGTTTCTAATGGCTGAGGAATATTCCATTGTGTACATAAACCACATCTTCTTTATCCATTCATCTTTCGATGGACACCTAGGCTCCTTCCACAGTTTGGCTATTGTGGACATTGCTGCTAGAAACATTGGGGTGCAGGTGTCCCGGCGTTTCATTGCATCTGAGTCTCTGGGGTAAATCCCCAACAGTGCAATTGCTGGGTCGTAGGGCAGGTCTATTTTTAACTCTTTGAGGAACCTCCACACAGTTTCCCAGAGTGGCTGCACCAGTTCACATTCCCACCAACAGTGTAAGAGGGTTCCCTTTTCTCCGCATCCTCTCCAACATTTGTGGTTTCCTGCCTTGTTGATTTTCCCCATTCTCACTGGTGTGAGGTGGTATCTCATTGTGGTTTTGATTTGTATTTCCCTGATGGCCAGTGATGCAGAGCATTTTCTCATGTGCATGTTGGCCATGTCTATGTCTTCCTCTGTGAGATTTTTCTTCATGTCTTTTGCCCATTTCATGATTGGATTGTTTGTTTCTTTGGTGTTGAGTTTAAGAAGCTCTTTATAGATCTTGGAAACTAGTCCTTTATCTGATACGTCATTTGCAAATATCTTCTCCCATTCTGTAGGTTGTCTTTTAGTTTTGTTGACTGTATCCTTTGCTGTGCAAAAGCTTCTTATCTTGATGAAGTCCCAATAGTTCATTTTTGCTTTTGTTTCTTTTGCCTTCATGGATGTATCTTGCAAGAAGTTACTGTGGCCAAGTTCAAAAAGGGTGTTGCCTGTGTTCTCCTCTAGGATTTTGATGGAATCTTGTCTCACATTTAGATCTTTCATCCATTTTGAGTTTATCTTTGTGTATGGTGAAAGAGAGTGGTCTAGTTTCATTCTTCTGCATGTGGATGTCCAATTTTCCCAGCACCATTTATTGAAGAGACTGTCTTTCTTCCAATGGATAGTCTTTCCTCCTTTATCAAATATTAGTTGACCATAAACTTGAGGGTCCACTTCTGGATTTTCTATTCTGTTCCATTGATCTATGTGTCTGTTTTTGTGCCAGTACCACACTGTCTTGATGACCACAGCTTTGTAGTACAACCTGAAATCTGGCATTGTGATGCCCCCAGATATGGTTTTCTTTTTTAAAATTCCCCTGGCAATTCGGGGTCTTTTTTGATTCCACACAAATCTTAAAATAATTTGTTCTAACTCTCTGAAGAAAGTCCATGTTATTTTGATAGGGATTGCATTAAACGTGTAAATTGCCCTGGGTAACATTGACATTTTCACGATATTAATTCTGCCAATCCATGAGCATGGAATATTTTTCCATCTCTTTGTGTCTTCCTCAATTTCTTTCAGAAGTGTTCTATAGTTTTTAGGGTATAGATCCTTTACCTCTTTGGTTAGGTTTATTCCTAGGTATCTTATGCTTTTGGGTGCAATTGTAAATGGGATTGATTCCTTAATTTCTCTTTCTTCAGTCTCATTGTTAGTGTATAGAAATGCCATTGATTTCTGGGTGTTGATTTTGTATCCTGCCACGCTACCAAATTGCTGTATGAGTTCTAACAATCTTGGGGTGGAGGCTTTTGGGTTTTCTATGTAGCGTATCATGTCATCGGCGAAGAGGGAGAGTTTGACTTCTTTGCCAATTTGAATGCCTTTAATGTCTTTTTGTTGTCTGATTGCTGAGGCTAGGACTTCCAATACTATGTTGAAAAGCAGTGGTGAGAGTGGACATCCCTGTCTTGTTCCTGATCGTAGGGGAAAGGCTCCCAGTGCTTCCCCATTGAGAATGATATTTGCTGTTGGCTTTTCGTAGATAGCTTTTAAGATGTCGAGGAAAGTTCCCTCTATCCTTACACTCTGAAGAGTTTTGATCAGGAATGGATGCTGTATTTTGTCAAATGCTTTCTCCGCATCCAGTGAGAGGATCATATGGTTCTTGGTTTTTCTCTTGCTGATATGATGAATCACATTGATTGTTTTACGAGTGTTGAACCAGCCTTGTGTCCCGGGGATAAATCCTACTTGGTCATGGTGAATAATTTTCTTAATGTGTTGTTGGATCCTGTTGGCTAGTATCTTGTTGAGAATTTTTGCATCCATGTTCATCAGGGATATTGGTCTGTAATTCTCCTTTTTGGTGGGGTCTTTGTCTGGTTTTGGAATTAAGGTGATGCTGGCCTCATAGAACGAATTTGGAAGTACTCCATCTCCTTCTATCTTTCCAAACAGCTTTAGTAGAATAGGTATGATTTCTTCTTTAAACGTTTGATAGAATTCCCCTGGGAAGCCATCTGGTCCTGGACTCTTGTGTCTTGGGAGGTTTTTGATGACCGCTTCAATTTCCTCCCTGGTTATTGGTCTGTTCAGGTTTTCTATTTCTTCCTGTTCCAGTTTTGGTAGTTTGTGGCCTTCCAGGAATGCGTCCATTTCTTCTAGATTGCCTAATTTATTGGCATATAGCTGTTCATAATATGTTTTTAAAATCGTTTGTATTTCCTTGGTGTTGGTAGTGATCTCTCCTTTCTCATTCATGATTTTATTAATTTGAGTCTTCTCTCTCTTCTTTTTAATAAGGTTGGCTAATGGTTTATCTATCTTATTAATTCTTTCAAAGAACCAACTCCTGGTTCTGTTGATCTGTTCCACAGTTCTTCTGGTCTCGATTTCATTCAGTTCTGCCCGAATTTTAATTAACTCTCTTCTTCTGCTGGGGGTAGGGTCCATCTTTTGTTTTCCCTCTAGCTCCTTTATGTGTGAGGTTAGCTTTTGTATTTGAGTTCTTTCCATTTTTTGAATGGCTGCTTGTATTGTGATGTATTCCCCCTTAGGACTGCTTTTGCTGCATCCCAAAGATTTTGAACAGTTGTATCTTCATTCTCATTAGTTTCCATGAATCTTTTTAATTCTTCCTTAATTTCCTGGTTGACCCTTTCGTCTTTTAGTAGGATGGTCCTTAACCTCCATGTGTTTGAGGTCCTTCCAAACTTCTTGTTGTGATTTAGTTCTAATTTCAAGGCATTATGGTCTGAGAATATGCAGGGGACGATCCCAATCTTTTGGTATCGGTTCAGACACGATTTGTGACCCAGTATGTGGTCTATTCTGGAGAAAGTTCCGTGTGCACTTGAGAAGAATGTGTATTCAGTTGAGTTTGGATGTAAAGTTCTGTAGATGTCTGTGAAGTCCATCTGGTCCAGTGTATCATTTAAAGCTCTCGTTTCTTTGGAGATATTGTGCTTAGCAGATCTATCTAGTATTGAAAGAGCTAGGTTAAAGTCCCCAAGTATAATTGAATTAATATCCAAGTATTTATTTACTTTGGTTAATAATTGGTTTAAATATTTGGCAGCTCCCACATTTGGGGCATATATATTGAGGATTGTTAAGTCCTCTTGTTGAATAGATCCTTTAAGTATGATGTAGTGTCCCTCTTCATCTCTCACTATGGTCTTCGGGGTAAATTTTAGTTTATCTGATATAAGGATGGCTACCCCTTCTTTCTTTTGAGGACCATTTGAATGGTAAATGGTTTTCCAGCCTTTTATTTTCAGACTGTAGGTGTCCTTCTGTCTAAAATGAGTCTCTTGTAGGCAGCAAATAGATGGGTCCTGCTTCTTTATCCAGTCTGAAACCCTGCGCCTTTTGATGGGGTCATTAAGCCCGTTCACGTTCAGAGTTACTATCGAAAGATATGAGTTTAGTGTCATCATGATGTCTATTTAGTCCTTGTTTTTGTGGATTGTTCCACTGAACTTCTTTTTAAAGGGGAATTTTAAGAGTCCCCCTTAAAATTTCTTGCAGAGCTGGTTTGGAGGTCACATATTCTTTCAGTTCCTGCCTGTCTTGGAAGCTCTTTATCTCTCCTTCCATTTTAAATGAGAGCCTTGCTGGATAAAGTATTCTTGGTTGCATGTTCTTCTCATGTAGGACCCTGAATATATCCTGCCAGCCCTTTCTGGCCTGCCAGGTCTCTGTGGAGAGGTCTGCTGTTACCCTAATACTCCTCCCCATAAAAGTCAGGGATTTCTTGTCTCTTGCTGCTTTAAGGATCTTCTCTTTATCTTTGGAATTTGCAAGCTTAACTATTAGATGTCGAGGTGTTGAACGGGTTTTATTGATTTTAGGGGGGGATCTCTCTATTTCCTGGATCTGAATGCCTGTTTCCCTTCCCAGATTAGGAAAGTTTTCAGCTAGGATTTGTTCAAATACATATTCTGGCCCTCTGTCCCTTTCGGCGCCCTCGGGAACCCCAATTAAATGTAGGTTTTTCTTCCTCAGGCTGTCGTTTATTTCCCTTAATCTGTCTTCATGGTCTCTTAATTGCCTGTCTCTTTTTTCCTCAGTTTCCCTCTTTGCCATCAACTTGTCTTCTATGTCACTCACTCGTTCTTCCACCTCGTTAACCCTCGTCGTTAGGACTTCTAGTTTGGATTGCATCTCGTTTAATTGATTTTTAATTTCTGCCTGATTGGATCTAAATTCTGCAGTCATAAAGTCTCTTGAGTCCTTTATGCTTTTTTCTAGAGAGACCAATAGCTGTATAATAGTGCTTCTGAATTGGCTTTCTGACATTGAATTGTAATCCAGATTTTGTAACTCTGTGGGAGAGATGACTGTTTCTGATTCTTTCTTTGGAGGTGGGGTTTTCCTTCTAGTCATTTTGTTCAGTGCAGAGTGGCCAAAAGCAAGTTGTATTAGGAAAAGAAAAAAAGAGAGAGGGAGAAGGAAAGAAAAGAGAAAAAGAAGAGGAAACAAGAGAAAAGGAAGAAAGAATGAAAAAAGAAGAGAAGGAAAAAGAAAGGTGAAAAAAAAGGGGTGGGGGAAGCAATCAGAAATCAAAAGGAAAAAGAAAAAACAAAAACAAAAACAAAAAAGAACTCAAAAGACAAAAAACAAAAAAAAACCCCAAAAATACAAAACACACGGGGGAGTATCTTCTGATTCCGTCTTCTTTAAGTCCCTTGACTTCCCCTGGAACTTGTCTGTCCAGCTGGTCTTCTGGGGGAGCCGTTCTCGAAGCTGCGCAGCCCCCTCCCCGCGGAGCGTCTTCCTCTGCGGGAGCCGCCGCCTTGGAGCTGTTCCCAGAGCCGTGCAGCTCCCTCCCCACGGAGCCTCTTCCTCTGCGGGAGCCGCCGCCGCGGAGCTGTTCCCGGAGCCGCGCAGCCCCCTCCCTGCGGAGCCTCTTCCTCTGTGGGAGCCGCCGCCTCGGAGCTGTTCCCGGAGCCGCGCAGCCCCCTCCGCGTAGCCTCTTCCTCTGCGGGAGCCGCCGCCGCGGAGCTGTTCCCGGAGCCACGCAACCCCCTCCCCGAGGAGCCTCTTCCTCTGCGGGAGACGCCGCTGCGGAGCTGATCCCGGAGCCGAGCAGCCCCCTCCCCGCGGAGCCTCTTCCTCTGCGGGAGCCGCCGCAGTGGAGCTGTTCCCGGAGCGCCCCAGCCCCCTCCACGGAGCCGCCGCCCGAGCCCCTCTGAGCTGCTCCGGGTCCCGCCGTGCGCTGCAGCCCTTAGGGAGCTCCGTGCACTCTCCTGGGCGTGCCGCAGGTGTCTGTTAGTGTCCCCGGGAGCCCGAGGGCATCCTCGCCCTCCTGGGTCCTGCTCTAACTCCCTGCGGGCCCCTCTCTGCCCAGGAAGGTCGGTGCAGCTCCTGATCCTCCAGGACGGGGACGGGGCTCTCCTGTCCTGGGGACACTGGCCCCGGCCTCAGCCCGGCTCCTCGCGGGGCTCTCCCCCTGGGAGGCCTTTTGTGTCTTTATTTCTTTTTCCCCGTCTTCCTACCTTGATAGAAGCGCGAACTCTTCTCACTGTAGCGTTCTAGCTGGTCTCTCTTTAAACCTCAGGGCGAATTCATAGATTTTCAGGATGATTTGAAGGTTATCTAGGTAATTTGGTGCGGACAGGTGATTTGGGGATCCTACTCTTCCGCCACCTTGCCCCTCCTCCTCTCCCTATATCGTAACCTAACCCTAAACCTAACCCGTACCCAAACCCTAAGTGTAACCCTAACCCATATCCTAGCACTAACACTAAACCTAACCCTGACCCGCACCCTAAACCTAAACCTAACCCTAACCCTAATGATAACCCTTACCCATTCCCTAACACTAAACCATACCCTAACCCTAACCCTAACCATAACCGTAACCCTAACCCGTACACTAACCCTAAAACTAACCCGTACCCTAACCCCAACCCTAAAACTAACCCGTACCAAAACCCTATCCCTAATGCTAATCCTGACCCTAAACCTAACCCACACCCGTACCCTAAACCTACCTTACCCCTAACCCTAACCCTAACCTTAACCTAACCCGTACACTAACCCTAACCCAAACCCTAACCCTACCCTAACCCATACCCTAACCCTACCCGTAGCCTAATTCTAACTCTGACCCTAACACCTAACCCTAACCCTAAACCTAACCCTTACCCTTACCCGTACCCAAACCTAAACATAACCTGTACCCTATCACTAACCCAAACCCGTACTCTAACCCTGACCCTAACGCTAACCCTAATCCCATACCCTAACCCTAACACTAACCCGCATCCTAAACATAACCCTAACTCTAGACCTAACCCTAATCCAGTACCCTAACACTAACACTAACCCGCAACCTAAACCTAACACTAACCCTAGACGTAACCTGTACCCTAACCCTAACCCGTACCCTAACTCTAACCCTAACCCTAAGCCTAACCCGTACCCTAACCCTAACCCTTACCCTAATCCTAACCCTAAACCTAACCCGTACCCTAACCCTAACCCGTACCCAAACCCTAACCCTAACACGTACCCTAACACTAACCCTAAAACTAACCTTAACCCACACACTAAGCCTAACCCTAACCCTAGACCTAACACCTACACTAACCCTATTCCGTACCCTAACCTTAACCCTAACCCGTACCGTAACCCTAACACTAACCGTAACCCTAACCCTAAACCTAAAACTAACCCGTACACTAACCCTCACCCGAACCCTAACCCTAACCCTAACCCATACCCTAACCCTACCCATATCCTAACCGTTACTCTAACCCTAACCCCTAACCCTAACCCTAACCCTTACCCTAACCCGTACCCAAAGGGTAAACCTGACCCGTACCCTACACTAAACCAATCCCGTACTCTAACCGTAACCCTAAACCTAACCCTAACCCTAACCCGCACAATAAACTTAACCCTAAACCTAACCCAAACCATAATCCTTAACCGTAACTTAACCCTAACCCATACCCTAAACCTAACCCTAAACTTAACCATAACCGTAACCCGTAGCCTAACCCTAAACCTAACCCTAACCCTTACACTAACCCTAACCATAACCCGTACCCTAAATCTAAACCTAACCCTAACCCTGACCCTAAACCTAACACTAACCCTTACACTAACCCTAACCCTAACCCGTACCCTAACCCTAACCCGTAACCTAAACCTAACCTTAACCCTAAACTTAACCTGTACGCTAACCCTATCCCTTACCCTAAACCTAACCCTAACCCGTATTCTAAACCTATCCCGTACTCTAACACAAACCCTTACCCTAACCCTAAACCTAACCCGTACCCTAACCCTAAACGTAACCCTTGACCTAACCTGTACCCAACCCTAATTCGTAACCTAACCCTAACCTAACCCGTTCCCAAACCCTAACCCAAACCCTAACCCTATCCGTACACTAATCCTAACCCTAACCCTAATACTAACCCTAACCCGTACTCTAACCCTAACCCTAACCCTAAACCTAACCCTAACCCATACTCTAACCCTAACCCGTACCCTAACACTAACCCTTACCCTAACCATAAACCTAACACGTACCCTAACCCTAAACGTAACCCTAAGCAGTACCCAAATCCTAACCCTAACACGAACACTAACCCTAACCCTAACCCGCACACTAAACCTAACACTAACTCTATACCTAACACGTACACTAAACCTATCCCGTACCAGAACCTTAAACATAACCCGTAACATAAACCTAACAATAAGCCTAACCCTAAACCTAAACCAAACCCTAACCCGTACACTAACCCTAACCTGAACCCTAACCCGTACCCTAACCCTACCCGTAACCTAACCCTAACTCTAACGCTAACCCATAACCCTAAAACTAACCCTAACCCTACCCTAACCCATACCCAAACGGTAAACACAACCCGTACCCTAACACTAACCGAAACCCGTACTCTAACCCTAACCCTAACCCTAACCCGCACCCTAAACTTAACCCTACACCTAACCCAAACCATAACCCTTAACCGTAACTTAACCCTAACCCATACCCTAACCCTAACCCTAAACTTAACCATAATCCTAACCTGTACCCAAACTCTAAAACTAACCCGTACCCTAACCGCAACCCTAACCCTAACCCGTACCCTAACACTAACCCTAACCCAAACCCTGACCCTAAACCTAACCCTAACCCAAACCCTAACCCTAACCCGTAACCTAAACCTAACCCTAACCCTAAACTTAAAACGTATGCAAACACTATCCCGTACCCTAAACCTAAACCTAACCCGTACCCTAACCCTAAACCTAACCCTAAGCCTACCCCGTAATCTAACCCTAACCCTAACCCTAACACTAACCCTACCCCGTACTCTAACACTAACCCTAAACCTAACCCGTACCCTAACCCTAAACCTTACCCTAATCCTAACCCTAACCCTAACCCGTACCCTAACCCTAACCTGTATCCAAACCCTAACCCTAACCCGTACCCTAACACTAACCCTAACAGAAAACCCTGACCCTAAACCTAACCCTAACCCGAACCCTAACCCTAACCCGTAACCTAAACCTAACCCTAACCCTAAACTTAAAACGTATGCAAACACTATCCCGTACCCTAAACCTAAACATAACCCATATCCTAACACTAAACTTAACCCTAAGCCTACCCCGTAATCTAACCCCATAACCTAACACTAACCCTACCCCGTACTCTAACACTAACCCTAACCCTAACCCGTACCCTAACCCTAAACCTAACCCTAACCCTAAACCTAACACTAACGCTAACACGTACTCTAACCCTAACCCTAACCCTAACCCTAACAGTACTCTAACCTAACCGATACCCTCAACCTAACCCTAACCCGTACTGTAACCCTAACCCGTACCATAACCCTAACCCTAACCCGTACCCTAACACTAACCCTAATTCGTACCCTAACTCTAACCCTAACCCTGACCCTAAACCTAACCCTAACCCCTACCCTAATCCTAACCCTAACCCTAACCCTCACCTAAACCTGACCCTAAACCGTACCCTAACCATAACCCGCACCTAAACCTAAACCTAACCCATACCCTATCCCTAACCCATCACATAAACCTAACCCTAACCCTAAACTTAACCCGTACACTAACCGTATTCCGTACCCTAAACCTAACCCTAACTCGTACCCTAACCCTAACCCTAACCCTAACACTATCCGTACACTAACCCTAACCCTAACACTAACACTAATCCTAACCCATACTCTAACCCTAACCCTAAACCTAAACCTAACCCTATCCTGTACTCTAACCCTATCCCGTACCCTAACACTAACATTTACCCTAACCCTAAACCTAACCCGTACCCTATCCCTAAACGTAAACCTAACCCGTCCCCAAACCCTAACCCTACACGTACCCTAATCCTAACCCTTACCCTAACCCGTACCCAAACAGTAAACCTAACTTGTAACCTAACACTAACACAAACCCGTACTCTAAACCTAACCCTAACCCTAAAACTAACCCTACCCCGAACTCTAACACTAACACTAACCCTAACCATAACGCGTACCCTAACACTAACCCTAACCCTAACCCTAACACTAACCCTACCCTGTACTCTAACACTAACCCTAACCCGTACCCTAACACTAACCCTAACCCTAACCCTAAAACTAACCCTATCCTGTACTCTAACCCTAACCCTAACCCTAACCCTAACCATATTCTAACCCTAAACCCTAAACCTCACCCTAACCCTAACCCGTACTGTAAACCAACCCCATACCATAACCCTAACCCTAACCCGTACCCTAACCCTAACCCTAATTCGTACACTAACCCTAACCCTAACCCTGACCCTAACCCTAACCCTAGTCCGTACCCTAAACCTAACCCGTACCCTAAACCTAAGAGTAACCCTCACCCGTACCCTAAACCTAAACCTAACCTGTACCCTAACCCTAACCCTAAACCTGATCCTAACCCTAACCCTAACCCGTACCCTAAGCCTAACCCATACCCTAACCCTAACCCTAACCCTAACCCTAACCCTACCCCGTACTCTAACCCTAACCCTAACCCTAACCCTAACCCTAACCCTAACCCCTAACCTTACCCTAACCTTAACCCTAACTGTAACCCTAACACTAATCCTATCCCGTACTCTAACCCTAACCCTAACCCTAACCGTACTCTAACCCATACCCTAAACCTCACCCTAACACTAACTCGTACCCTAACCCTAACCCTAACCCTGACACTAACCCTAACCCTAACCCGTACCCGAACCCTAAACCTAAACCTTTCCGTAACCCTAACACTAACCCTAAACCTTACTCTTACCCTAACCCTAACCCTTACCCTAACTGTACTCTAACCCTAACCCTAACCCTCACCCTAACCCTAACCGGTACTGTAACCCTAACCCGTAAAATAACCCTAACTCTAACCCGGACCCTAACCCTAACCCTAACTCATAGCCTAACCCTAACCCTGACCTAACCCTAACCCGTACCCTAAACCTAACCCGTGCCCTAACCCTAAACCTATCCCTAAGCGTACCCTAAACCTAACACTAACCCTAACTCATACCCTAACCCTAACCCTGACCCTAAACCTAACCCGTACCCTAAACGTAACCCATACCCTAACCCTAATCCTAAACCTAACCCTAACCCTAACCCTTACCCTAAACCTAACCCTAACCCTTGACCTAACCCATACCCAACCACATCTTGTAACATAAACCTAACCCTAACCCATACCCAAACCCTAACAGTAACACTAACCCATTCCCTTGTGCTAACCCTAACCCTAAACCTAATCCTAACCCGCACCCTAAACCTAAACCTAACCCTAACACTAACCATAACCCTTACCCATATCCTAACCCTAACCCATACCCTAACACTAACCTTAACCTTAACCGTAACCCTAACCAGTACCCTAACCCTAAAACTAACCCGTACCCTAACCTCAAACCTAACCCTAATCCGCACGTAAACCTAACCCTAACCAGTACCCTAACCTAACCCATAACCTAAATGTAACCCTAACCCTAAACTTAACCTGAACACTAAACCTATCCCGTACCCTAAACCTAACCCTAACCCTACACTAACCCTAACCCTAACCCTAACAATATCTGTACACTTACCCCAACACTAACCCTAAACCGTACCCTAACACTAATCCTAACCCTAACCCTGACTCTAAACCTAACCCTAAACCTTACATAACTCAAACACTAACCGTAACCCGCATCCTAAACCTAACCCTAACCCGTACCCTAACACTAACCCGTAACCTAAACCTAACCCTAACCCTAAACTTAACCGGTACGCTAACCCTATCCCGTACCCTAAACCTAACCCTAACTCTTATCCTAACCCTAAACCTAACCCTAAGCCTAACCCGTACAATAACCTTAACCCTAACCCTAACACTAACCCTACCCCGTACTCTAAACCTAACCCTAACCATAAACCTAACCCTAACCTAACCCTAACACTAACCCTAACCCGTACTCTAACCTTAACCCTACCCTCACCGTAACACTAACCCGTACTGTAACCCTAATCCGTACCATAACCCTAAGCCTAAACCGAACCTTAACCCTAACCCTAACTCGTAAACTAAATCTAACCCTAACCCTGACCATAACCCAAACCCTAACCCGTACCCTAAACCTAACCCGTACCCTAACCCTAACTCTAACCCTAACTCGTACTATAACCCTAACCCTAACCCTAAACCTAAACCTAATACTAACCCATACTCTAACCCTATGCCATAGCCTAACCCTACCTCTAACCCTAATTCCTAACCCTATGCCTTACCCTAACCCTTACCCAAACAGTAAACCTAACCCGTACCCTAACACTACCCCAAACCTGTACTCTAACCCTAACCCTAACCCTAAGCCTAAACCGCACCCTAAACTTAACCCTAAACCTAAGCTTAAACATAACCCTTAACCGTACCCTAACTCTAAGCCACACCCTAACCCTAACCCTAAATTTAGCCATAACCCTAACCCAAACCCTAACCCTAAAACTAACCCGTACCCTAACCCGAAACCTAACCCTAACCCATACCCTAACAGTAACCCTAAGCCTAACCCTGACCCTAAACCTAACCCTAACCAGTACACTAACCCTAACCCTAACCCTAACCGGCAACCTAAACCTAACCTTAACCCGTACCCTAACCCTAACCCTAACCCTATCCGTACACTAACCCTACCCTAACCCTAAATCTAACACTAACCCTAAACCATACTCTAACCCTAACCCTAACCCTAAACATAACCCTAACCTGACTCTAACCCTAACCCATACCCTAACACTAACCCTAACCCTAACACTAACCCTAACCCGTACTCTAACCCTAAAACTAACCCTAACTCTAACCCTAACCCGTACTATATCCATAACTCTAACCCTAACCCTAACCTAACCCTAACACTAACCCTAACCCGTACTCTAACCCTAACCCTAACCCTCACCGTAACACTAACCCGTAATGTAACCCTAATCCGTACCATAACCCTAATCCTAAACCGAACCCTAACCCTAACCATAACTCGTAAACTAAATCTAACCCTAACCCTGACCATAACCCAAAACCTAACCCGTACCCTAAACCTAACCCTACCCTAACCCTAACTCTAACCCTAACCCGTACTATAACCCTAAACCTAACCCTAACCCTAACCCGAACCCTAATACTATACCCGTACTCTAAACCTATCCCGTAGCTTACCCCTAACTCTAACCCTAACACCTAACCCTATCCCTTACCCTAACCCGTACCCAAACGGTAAACCTAACCCGTACCCTAACACTAACCCAAACCCGTACTCTAACCCTAACCCTAACCCTAACCCTAAACCTAACCCTAAACCACACCCTAAACTTAACCCTAAACCTAAGCCTAACCATAACCCTTAACCGTACCCTAACTCTAAGCCACACCCTAACCTAACCCTAAATTTAACCGTAACCCTTACCCTTACCCTAACCCTAAAACTAACCCGTACCCTAACCCTAACCCTAACCCTAACCCTAAACCGCACCCTAAACTTAACCCTAATCCTAACACTAACCGTAACCCTTAACAGTACCCTAACCCTATCCCACACCCTAAACCTATCCCTAACTTTAACCGTAACCCTAACTCATACCCTAACCATAAAACTAACCTTTACCCTAACCCCAACCCTATCCCTAACCCATGCCCTAACACTAGACCTAACCCTAACACTGACCATAAACCTAACACTAACCCGTACACTAACCCTAACCCTAACCCTAACCCGCACCCTAAACCTAACCCTAACCCGTACTCTAACCCTAACCCGTAACCTAAACCTAACCATAACCCTAAACTTAACCTGTACGCTAAACCTATCCTGTACAGTAAACCTAACCCTAACCCCTAACCTAACCCTAAACCTATCCCTAAGACTAACAGGTACATTAACCCTAATCCTAAACCTAAAACTAACCCTACCCCGTACTCTATACCTATACCTAACCCTAACCCGTTCCCTAACCCTAAACCTAACCCTTTCCCTAACCCTAACACTAACCGTAACCCGTACCCTAACCCTAACACTAACCCTACCCATAACCGTACTGTAACCCTAATCGTAACCCTCACCCTAACCCTAACCAGTACTGTAACCCTAACCCGTAACATAACCCTAACCATAACCCGTACCCTAACCCTAAACCTAACTCGTACCCTAACGCTAACCCCGACCCTAACCCTAACCCGTACCCTAAACCTATCCCGTAACCAAACCTAAAACTAACCCGTACCCTAACCAAAACCCTAACCCTAACCCGTACCATAACTCTATCTCTAACCCTAACCCTGACCTAAACCTAACCCTTACCCATACCCTAACCTTAACCCTAACCCTAACCCGCACCTAAACATAACCCTAACCCTTACCCTAACCCTAACCCATAACTTAACCTAACCCTAACCCTAAACTTATCCCGTACGTTAACCCTAGCGCGCACTAAACCTAACCCTAACCCGTACCCTAACCCTAACCCTATCCATACACTAACCCTAACCCTATCCCTAAACCTAACACTAACCTTAAACCGTACTATAACCCAAACCCTAACCCTAAACCTAACCCTAACCCAAACTCTAACCCTAACCCGTACCCTAACACTAACCCTAACACTAACACTAACCCTAACCCGTACTCTAAACCTAAACGTAAACCTTACTCTAACCGTAACCCGTACTATAACCCTAACCCTAACCCTAACCATAACCCTAACCCTAACCCGCACCTAAACCTAACCCTAACCCGTACCCTAACCCTAACCGGCAACCTAAACCTAACCCTAACCCTAAACTTAACCCGTACGCTAACCCTATCTCATACCCTAAACCTAAACCTAACCCGTACCCTAACCCTAACCCTAACCCTATCCGTACACTAACCCTAACCCTAAACCTAACACTAACACTAACCCTAACCCGTACTCTAACCCTAAACCTAACCCTAACCCGGACTATAACCCTTACCCTAAAACTAACCCTAAACCTAACCCTAAGCGGTACAGTAAACCTAACCCGTACCCTAACCCTAACACTAATACTAACCCTGACACTAACCCTAACCCTAACCCGTACCCTAAGCCTAACCCATACCCTAACCCTAACCGTAATCCATCCCTAACCCTAACGTTTACCCTAAACCTAACCTTATCCCTGGCCTAACCCGTACCTAACCCTATCCCGTAACCTAACCATAACCCTAAACCGTACCCAAAACCTAACAGTAACCCTAACCCATACCCTAGCACTAACCCGCACCCTAAACCTAACCCTAACCCGCACCCTAAACCTAAACCTAACACTAACCCTAAACATAACCCTTACCCGTACCCTACCCTAACCCATACCCTAACAATAACCCTAACCTTAACCGTAACCCTGACCCGTACACTAACCCTAAAATTAACCCGTACCCTAACCTCAACCCTAAACCTAACCCGTACCCTATCCCTAACCCTAACCCTAACCCTCACCTATACCTAACCCTAACCCGTAACCTAACCCTAACCCGTAACCTAAACCTAACACTAACCCTAAACTTAACACGTACGCTACCCTATCCCGTACCCTAACCCTAACCCTAACCCTAACCCTAACCCTAACCCTATAGGTACACTAACCCTAACCCTAACCCTAAACGTAACACTAACCCTAAATCGTACTCTAACCCTAACCCTAACCCTAAACCTATCCCTAACCCGAACTCTAACCCTAACCAGTACGCTTACACTAACCCTAACCCTAACACTAACCCTTACCCTTACTATAACCCTAACCCAAACCCTAATCCTAACCTTAACCCGACTCTAACCCTATCCCATAGCCTAACCCTAACTCTACCCCTAACTCTAACCCTAACCCCTAACCCTAACACTAACCCTAAACCTTAATCTAACCCATACCCAAATGGTAAACCTAACCCGTACCCTAGAACTAACCCAAACCCGTACTCTAACACTAACCCTAACCCTAACCCTAAACCGCACCCTAAACTTAACACTAACTCTAACCCTAAACATAACCCTTAACCGTACCCTAACCCTAACCCACACCCCTAACCCTATCCCTAAATTTACCCGTAACTCTAACCCGTACCCTAACCCTAAAACTAACCTGTACCCTAACCCCAACCCTAAAAGTAACCCATACCCTAACACTAACCCTAACTCTAACCCTGACCCTAAACCTAAACCTAACCCTAACCCTAACCCTATCGCTAAACCTAACCCTAACTCGTACCCTAACGCTAACACTGACCCTAAACCTAACCCTTACACTAAACCTAACCCAAACCCGTACTCTAACCCTAACCCTAAACCTACCCCTAACCCTAAACTGCACCCTAAACTTAACCCTAACCCTAAGCCTAACCATAACCCTTAACCATAACCTAACTCCAACCCACACCCAAACCCTAACTCAAAATTTAACCGTAACCCTAGCCCGTACCCTAACCCTAAAACTAACCCGTACCCTAACCCGAACCCTAACCCTAACCCATACCCTAACAGTAATCCTAACCCTAACTCTGACCCTAAACCTAACCCTAACCAGTACACCAATCCTAACCCTAACCCTAACCGGCACCCTAAACCTAACCCTAACCCGTACCATAACCCTAACCCTAACCCTATCCATACACTAACACTAACCCTAACCCTAACACTAACCCTAAACCGAACTCTAACCCTAACCCTAACCATAAACCTAAAACTAACCCGTACTCTAACCCTAACCCGTACCCTAACACTAACCCTTACCCTAACCCTAAACCTAACCCATACCCTAACCCTAAACGTAACCCTAACCCGTACCCAAACACTAAAGCTAACAAGTACCCTAACTCTAACCCTAACCCGCACACTAAACCTAACCGTAACCCTAGACCTAACACGTACACTAACCCTATCCCTTACCGGAACCTTAACCCTAACCCATACCGTAACCCTAACACTAACCCTAACCCTAACCCTAACCCTAACCGTAACCCTAACCCTAACCCGTACACTAACCCTAACCCGAAACCTAACCTTAAACCTAACCCGTACCCTAACACTCACCCATATCGTAAACCTAACCCTAATATTAACCATAATCCTGACCCGTACCCTAACCCGAAAACTAACCCGTACCCTAACCCCAACCCTAACCCTAACCCGTACCGTAACCCTATCCCTAATGCTAACCCTGATCCTAAACCTAAACCTAACCCGTACCCTAACCCTAATCCTAACCCTAACCCTCAACTAAACCTAAACCTAACCCGAACCCTAACCCTAACCCTATCCGTACACTAAACATAACCCTAACCCTAAAGCTAACACTAACCCTAACCCGTACTCTAACCCTAAACGTAAACCTTACTCTAACCCTAACCCGTACTATAACCCTAACCCTAACCCTTACCCTTAACCTAACCCTAACCCGTACTCTAACACTATCCCGTAGCCTAACCCTCTTACCCTGACCCCTAACCCTAACCCTAACCCTAACACTTACCCTAACACTTATACCAACACTAATCCGTACTCTAAACCTAACCCTAACCCTAAACCTAACCCTAACCCATACTCTATCCCTAACCCGTACCCGAACACTAATCCTTACCCTAACCCTAAACCTAACCCGTACCCTAACCCTAAATGTAACCCTAACCCGCACCCAAAACCTAACCCTAACACGTACCCTAACCCTAACCCTAACCCGCACACTAACCTAACCCTAACCCTAGACCTAACACGTACACTAACCCTATACCATACCGTAACCTTAACCCTAACACGTTCCGTAACCCTAACACTAACCCTAACCCTAACCCTAACACTAACATGTACACTAACCCTAACCCGAACCCTAACCTTAAACCTAACCCGTACCCTAACATTCACCCATACCCTAACCCTAACCCTAACCTTAACCGTAAACCTGAACCATACCCTAACCCTAAAATTAACCCGTACTCTCACCCCAACCCTAACCATAAACCGTACCATAACACTATCCCTAACGCTAACCCTGACACTAAACCTAACCCTAACCCGTACCCTAACAGTAACTCTAACCCTTACCTAAACCTAACCCTAACCAGTACCCTAACCATAACAAGCAACCTAAACCTAACCCTAACCCAAAATTTAACCCGTACGCTAACCCTAGCCCGTACCCTAAACCTAACCCTAACGCGAACACTAACCCTAACCAAAACCCTAATCGTACACTAAACCTAACCCTAACCGGAACCCTAACACTAACCCTAATCCGTACTCTAACCCTAAACCTAACCCTAACTCTAAACCTAACCCGTACTATAACCGTAAACCTAACCCTTACCCTAACCCTAACCCTAACCCGTACCCAAATGGTATACCTAACTCGTACCCTAACACTAACCCAAACCCGTACTATAACCCTAACCCTAACCCTAAACCGCACCCTAAACTTATCCCTAATCCTAACATAACCATAACCCTTAACCGTACCCTAAACCTAACCTGCACCCTAACCCTAACCCTAACTTTAACCGTAACCCTAACCCGTACCCTAACCCTTAAACTACCCGTACCCTAAACCCAACCCTAACCCTAACCCGTACCATAACCCTATCCCTAACCCTAAACCTGACACTAACCTAACCCTAACCCGTACCCTAACCCTAAATGTAACCCTAACTCGCACCCAAACCCTAACCCTAACACGTACCCTAACCCTAACCCTAAACCGCACACTAACCTAACCCTAACCCTAGACCTAACACGTACACTAACCCTATACCATACCGTAACCTTAACCCTAACCTGTTCCGTAACCCTAACACTAACCCTAACCCTAACCCTAACACTAACATGTACACTAACCCTAACCCGAACCCTAACCTTAAACCTAACCCGTACCCTAACATTCACCCATACCCTAACCCTAACCTTAACCATAAACCTGACCCGTACCCGAACCCTAAAATTAACCCGTACTCTCACCCCAACCCTAAACATATACCGTACCATAACACTATCCCTAACGCTAACCCTGACACTAAACCTAACCCTAACCCGTACCCTAACAGTAACTCTAACCCTTACCTAAACCTAACCCTAACCAGTACCCTAACCATAACAAGCAACCTAAACCTAACCCTAACCCAAAATTTAACCCGTACGCTAACCCTAGCCCGTACCCTAAACCTAACCCTAACCCAAACCCTAACCCTAACCAAAACCCTAATCGTACACTAAACCTAACCCTAACCGTAACCCTAACACTAACACTAACCCGTACTCTAACCCTAAACCTAACCCTAACTCTAAACCTAACCCGTACTATAACCCTAACCCTAACCCTTACCCTAACCCTAACCCTAACCCGTACCCAAATGGTATACCTAACTCGTACCCTAACACTAACCCAAACCCGTACTATAACCCTAACCCTAACCCTAAACCGCACCCTAAACTTATCCCTAATCCTAACCATAACCATAACCCTTAACCGTACCCTAACCTAACCTGCACCCTAACCCTAACCCTAACTTTAACCGTAACCCTAACCCATACCCTAACCCTTAAACTACCCATACCCTAAACCCAACCCTAAACCTAACCCATACCATAACCCTATCCCTAACCCTAAACCTGACCCTAACCTAACCCTAACCCGTACCCTAACCCTAACCCATAACCTAAGCCTAACTCTAACCCTAAACTTAACCCGTACACTAACCCTATCCGTACACTAACCCTAACCCTAACACTAACCCTAACGCGTACTCTAACCCTAACCCTTACCCTAACATTAACCCTTACCCTAACCCTAAACCTAACCCGTAACCTAACCCTAAACGTAACCCTAACCCTTACCCAAACCCTAACACTAACATGTACCCTAACCCAAAACCTAACCCTAACCCTAACCCACACACTAAACCTAACCCTAACCCTAGACATAACATGTACACTAACCCTATCCTGTACCAAAACCTTAACCCTAACCCGTACCGTAACCCTAACTCTTACCCTAACCCTAACCCTAACCCTAACCCGTACCCTAAACCTACCCATAGCCTAACACTAATCCTACCCCTAACTCCTAACCCTAACCCTAACCCTTACCCTAACCCGTACCCAAACGGTAAACTTAACCCGTACCCTAACACTAACCAAACCCGTACTCTAACCCTAACCCTAACCCTAACCCGCACCCTAAACTTAACCCTAACCCTAACCCAAACCAAAACCCTTAACCGTAATCTACCCTAAACCATACCCTAACCCTAACCCTAACCTTAACCATAACCATAACCATATCCATAAACATAACCCTAACCTGTACCCTAACCCTAAAACTAACCCGTACCCTAATCCCAAACCTAACACTAACCCGTACCCTAACACTAATCCTAACCCTAACCCTGACCCTAACCTAACCCTAAACCTTACACTAACCCTAAACCTAACCCAAACCCGCACCCTAATCCTAACCCTAACCCGTACGCTAACCCTAACCCGTAACCTAAACCTAACCCTAACCCTAAACTTAACCGGTATGCTAACCCTAACCCGTAGCCTAAACCTAACCCATACCCTAACCCTAACTCTAACCCTAACCTGTATTATAACCCTAACCTTAACCCTAACCCTAACCCTAATCTAACCCACACTAACCCTACCGTGAAGCCTAAACCTAACTCTAACCCTAACCCCTAACCCTATACCTTACACTAACCCATACCCAAAAGGTAAACCTAACACGTACCCTAACACTAACCCAAACCCGTACTCTAACCCTAACCCTAACCCGAACACTAAACCTAACCCTAAACCGCACCCTAAACTTAACCCTTAACCTAAGCCTAACCATAACCCTTAACCGTACCCTAACTCTAAGCTACTCCCTAAACCTAACCCTAACTTTAACCGTAACACTAACCCGTACCCAAACCCTCAAACTAACCCGTACCCTAACCCGAACCCTAAACCTAACCCATTCCCTAACAGTAAACCTAACCCTAACCCTGACCCTAAACCTAACCCTAACCAGTACACTAACCCTAACCCTAACCCTAACCGACACCCTAAACCTAACACTAACCCGTACCCTAACCCTAACCCTAACCCTATCCGTACACTAACAATAACCCTAAACCTAACACTAACCCTAACCAGTACTCTAACCCTAACCGTACCCTAAAACTAACCCTAACCCTAACCCTAAACCTGACACTAACCCTAAGCCGTACTATAACCCTAACCCTAACTCTAAACCTAACCCTAACCCGAACTCTAACCTAACCCGTACCCTAACACTAACCCTAACCCTAACACTAACCCTAACCCGTACTCTAACCCTAAACCTAACCCTAACTCTAACCCTAACCCGTACTATAACCCTAAAGATAACCATAACCCTAACACTAACCCTACCCGCAACTAAACCTAACACTAACCCTAACCCTAACCCTAACCCTATCCGTACACTAACCCTAACCCTAACCCTAAACCTAACATTAACCCTAAACCATACTCTAACCCTAAACCTAACTCTAAACCTAACCCTAACCCGAACTCTACCCCTAACCCGTACCCTAACACTAAACCTAACCCTAACACTAACCCTAACCCGTACTCTAACCCTAAACATAACCCTAACTCTAACCCTAACCCGTACTATAAGCCTAACCCTAACGCTAACCTTAACCCTAACCCGCACCTAAACTTAACCCTAAGCAGTACCCTAACCCTAACCCGTAACCTAAAGTTAACCCTAAACCTAAACTTAACCCGTACGCTAACCCTATCTCGTAACCTAAATCTAACCCTAACACGTACCCTAACCCTAACCCTAACCCTATCCGTGCACTAACCCTAACACTAACCCTAACCCTAACACTAACACTAACACTAACCCTAACCTGTACTCTTACCTTAAACCTAACCGTAACCCGGACTATAACCGTAACCCTAACCCTAACCCTAAACCTAACCCTAACCCGTACAGTAAACCTAACCTGTACCCTAACCCTAACCCTAACCCTAACCTTAACCCTGACACTGACCCTAACCCTAACCCGTACCCTAACCCTAACCCTAAACCATCCCTAACCCTAACCTGTACCCTAAACTTAAACCTATCCCTTGACCTAACCCGTACCCAACCCTATCCCGTAACCTAACCCTAACCCTAACCCGTACCCAAACCCTAACAGTAACCCTAACCCATACACTAGCGCTAAACCTAACCCTAACCCTAACCCGCACCCTAAACCTAAACTTAACCCTAACCCTAACCCTAACCCTAACCCTAACCCACACATAAACTTAACCCTAACCCGTACCCTAACCCTAACCCGTAACCTAAACCTAACCCTAACCCAAAACTTAACCCGTACGCTAACCCTATCTCGTACCCTAAACCTAAACCTAACCCGTACCCTAACCCTAACCCTAACCCTATCCGTACACTAACCCTAACCCTAAACCTAACACTAACACTAACCCTAACCGGTACTCTAACCTTAAACCTAACCCTAACCCGGACTATAACCCTAACACTAAACCTAACCCTAAACCTAACACTAAGCGGTAAAGTAAACCTAACCCGTACCCTAACCCTAACCCTAATACTAACCCTGACACTAACCCTAACCCTAACCCGTACCCTAAGCCTAACCCATAACCTAACCCTAACCCTAAACCATCCCTAACCCTAACGTTTACCCTAAACCTAACCTTATCCCTTGGCCTAACCCGTACCCAACCCTATCCCGTAACCTAACCCTAACCCTAAACCGTACCCAAAACCTAACAGTAACCCTAACCCATACCCTAGCACTAACACGCACCCTAAACCTAACCCTAACCCGCACCCTAAACCTAAACCTAACCCTAACCCTAACCATAACTCTTACCCGTACCCTACCCTAACCCATATCCTAACCCTAACCCTAACCTTAACCGTAACCCTGACCCGTACACTAACCCTAAATCTAAACCGTACCCTAACCCCAACCCTAAACCTAACCCGTACCCTAACCCTAACCCTAACCTTAACCCTAACCCTCACCTATACCTAACCCTAACCCGTAACCTGACCCTAACCCATAACCTAAACCTAACACTAAACCTAAACTTAACACGTACGCTAACCCTATCCCCTACCCTAAACCTAAACCTAACCCTAACACTATCCGTACACTAACCCTTACCCTAACCCTAAAACTAACACTAACCATAAACCGTACTCTAACCCTAACCCTAACCCTAAACCTATCCCTAACCCGAACTCTAACCCTAACCTGTACCCTAACATTAACCCTAACCCTAACACTAACCCTAACCCGTACTATAAACCTAGCCCTAACCCTAATCCTAACCCTAACCCGACTCTAACCCTATCCTGTAGCCTAACCGTAACTCTAACCCTAACCCTTAATCTAACCCGTACCCAAATGGTAAACCTAACCCATACCCTAAAACTAACCCAAACCTGTACTCAAACCCTAACCCTAACCCTAACCCTAAACCGCACCCTAAACTTAACACTAACCCTAACCCTAACCATAACCCTTAACCGTACCCTAACCCTAAACCACACCCATACCCCTATCCCTAAATTTACCCGTAACTCTAACCCGTACCCTAACCCTGAATCGAACCTGTACCCTAACCCCAACCCTACCCTAACCCATACCCTAACACTAAACCTAACTCTAACCCTGACCCTAAACCTAACCCTAACCCGTACCCTAACCCTAACCCTAACCCTAACGCTAAACCTAACCCTAACTCGTACCCTAACGCAAACCCTAACCCTAAACCTAACCCTTACCCTATACCTAACCCAAACCCGTACTCTAACCCTAACCCTAACTCTACCCCTAACCATAAACCGCACCCTAAACTTAACCCTAACCCTAAGCCTAACCATAACCCTTAACCATACCCTAACTCCAACTCACACACAAACCCTAAACCGAAATTTAACCGTAACCCTAACCCGTACCCTAACCCTAAAACTAACCCGTACCCTAACCCGAACCCTAACCCTAAAACATACCCTAACAGTAATCCTATCCCTAACCCTGACCCAAAACCTAACCCTAACCAGTACACTAATCCTAACCCTAACCCTAACCGGCACCCTAAACCTAACCCTAACCCGTACCATAACCCTAACCCTAACCCTATCCGTACACTAACCCTAACCCTAACACTAACACTAACCCTAACCCGAACTCTAACCCTAAACCTAACCCTAAACCTACCCTAACCCGTACTCTAACCCTAACCCGTACCCTAACACTAACCCTTACCCTAACCTTAACCCTAACCCTCACCTAAACCTAACCCTAACCCGTACCCTAACCCTAACCCTATCCTTACACTAAACATAACCCTAACCCTAACCCTAACACTAACCCTAACCCTTACTCTAACCCTAAACGTAAACCTAACTCTAACCCTAACCCGTACTATAACCCTAACCCTAACCCTTACCCTAAACCTAACCCCCACCTGTACTCTAACACTATCCCGTAGCCTAAGCCTCTTAACCTAACCTCTAACCCTAACCCTAACGCTAACACTTACCCTAACCCTAACACCAACACTAATCCGTACTCTAAACATAACCCTAACCCTAAACCTAACCCTAACCCATACTCTAACCCTAACCCATACACTAACACTAATCCTTACCCTAACCCTAATCCTAACCCGTAACCTAACCCTAAATGTAACCCTAACCCGTACCCAAACCCTAACCCTAACACGTACCCTAACCCTAACCCTAACCCGCACACTAACCTAACCCTAATCCTAGACCTAGCACGTACACTAACCCTATCCCATACCGTAACCTTAACCCTAACCCGTACCATAACCCTAACACTAACCCTAACCCTAACCCTAACCCATACACTAACCCTAACCCGAACCCTAACCTTAAACCTACCCCGTACCCTAACACTCGCCCATACCCTAACCCTAAACTTAACCGTAACCCTGACCCGTACCCTAACCCTAAAACTAACCCGTACCCTCACCCCAACCCTAACCCTAACCCGTACCATAACCCGATCCCTAACGCTAACCCTGACACTAAACCTAACCCTAACCCATACCCTAACCCTAAGCCTAACCCTTACCTAAACCTAACCCTAACCCGTACCCTAACCCTAACATGTAACCTAAACCTAACCCTAACCCTAAATTTAACCCGTATGCTAACACTAGCCCGTACACTAAACCTAACCCTAACCCGTACCCTAACCCTAACCATAACCCTAATCGTACACTAAACCTAACCCTAACCCTAACCCTAACACTAATCCTATCCCGTACTCTAACACTATCTCGTAGCCTAACACTTACTCTAACCCTAACCCCTAACCCTAACCCTAAACCTTACCCTAACCCGTACCCAAACGGTATACCTAACTCGTACCCTAACACTAACCCAAACCCGTACTCTAACCCTAACCCTAACCCTAAACCGCACCCTAAAATTAACCCTAACCCTAACCATAACCATAACCCTTAACCGTACCCTAAACCTAACCTGCACCCTAACCCTAACCCTAACTTTAACCGTAACCCTAACCCGTACCCTAACCCTTAAACTACCCGTACCCTAACCCCAACCCTAACCCTAACCCATACCATAACCCTATCCCTAACCCTAAATCTGACCCTAACCTAACCCTAACCCGTACCCTAACCCTAACCCGTAACCTAAGCTTAACTCTAACCCTAAACTTAACCCGTACACTAACCCTATCCCGTACCCTAAACCTAACCCTAACCCGTACCCTTACCCTAACCCTAACCCTATCCGTATACTAACCCTAACCCTAACCCTAACAATAAACCTAAACCGTACTCTAAACCTAACCCTAACCCTAAACCTAAACCTAACCCGTACTCTAACCCTAACCCTTACCCTAACATTAACCCTTACCCTAACCCTAATCCTAACCCGTAACCTAACCCTAAACGTAAACCTAACCCTTACCCAAACCCTAACCCTAACATGTACCCTAACCCTAACCCTAACCCTAACCATAACCCTAACCCTAACCCGCACACTAAACCTAACCCTAACCCTAGACCTAACACGTACACTAACCCTATCCCGTACCGAAACCTTAAACGTAACCTTAACCCTAACCCTAACCCTTACCCTAAACCTACCCGTAGCCTAACCCTAACCCTACCCCTAACCCCTAACCCTAACCCTACCCTTACCCTAACCCGTACCCAAACGGTAAACCTAACCCGTACCCTAAAACTAACCAAACCCGTACTCTAAACCTAACCCTAACCCTAACCCGCACCCTAAACTTAACCCTAACCCTAACCCAAACCAAAACCCTTAACCGTAACCTAACCCTAACCCATACCCTAACCCTAACCCTAACCTTAACCATAACCATATCCATAAACATAACCCTAACCTGTACCTAACCCTAAAACTAACCCGTACCCTAACCCCAACCCTATGATAACACGTACCCTAACCCTAACCCTAACCCATACCCTAACTCTAACCCGTAACCTAAACCTAACCCTAACCCTAAACTTAATCGGTACGTTAACCCTATCGCGTACCCTAAGCCTAACCTTAACCCGTATCCTAACCCTAACCCTATTCGTACACTAGCCCAAACCTAACCCTAAAACTAACACTAACCTTAAACCGTACTATAACCCTAACCCTAACCCTAACCCTAACCCTAACCTGCACCTAAACCTAACCATAACCCGTACCCTAACCCTAACCCATAACCTAAACCTAACCCTAACCCTAAACTTAACCCGTACGCTAAGCCTGTTTCGTACCCTAAACCTAACCCTAACCTGTAACCTAACCCTAACCCTAACCCTATCCGTACACTAACCCTAACCCTAAACCTAACACTAACACTAACCCTAACCCATACTCTAACCCTAAACCTAACCCTAACCCGGATTATAACCCTAACCCTAAACCTAACCCTAAACCTAACCCAAAGCGGTACAGTAAACCTAACCCGTACCCTAACCCTATCCCGTAACCTAAACCTAACCCTAACATTAAATTAACCCGTACGCTAACCCTATCCCGTACCCTAAACCTAACCCTAACCCGTACCCGAACCCTAACCCTAACCCTAACCATATCCGTACACTAACCCTAAACCTAACCCTAACACTCACCCTAATCCGTACTCTAACCCTAACCCTAACCCTAAACCTAACCCTAAACCTTACTCTAACCATAACCCGTACCCTAACACCAACACTTACCCTAACCCAAAATCTAACCAGTACCCTAACCCTAACTCGTAACCTAAACCTAAACCTAACCCTAAACTTAACCCATACGCTAACCCTAACCCTAACCCTAACCCTCACCCTAACCCGTACTGTAACCCTAACCCGTAACATAACCCTAAACCTAACCCGTACCCTATCCCTAACCCTAACTCGTACTATAACCCTAAACCTGACCCTACCCCTAACCCTAACCCGTAACCTAAACCTAACCTGTACCCTTACCCTAACCCTAACCCTAACCCGTACCATAAACCTAACCCTAACCCTAACTCGTACCCTAACGCTAACCCTGAACTAAACCTAACCCAAACCCGTACCTAACCCTAACCCGTACCCTAACACTAACACTTACCCTAACCCAAAACCTAACCCGTACCCTAACCCTAACCCGTAACCTAAACCTAACCCTAACCCTAAACTTAAACCATACGCTAACCCTAACCCGTACCATAACCCTAACCCTAACACTAACCCTATCCGTACACTTACCCTAACCCTAACCCTAACCCTAAAACTAACACTAACCCTAAACCGTACTATAAACCTAACCCTAACACGAAAACTAACCCTAACCCGAACTCTAACCCTAACCCGTACCCTAACACTAAACCTAACCCTAACTCTAATCCTAAACCGTACTATAACCCTAACCCTAACCCTAACCCTAACACTAACCCTTAACCTAACCCCTACCCAAACGGTAAACCTAACCCGTACCCTAACACTAACCCAAACCCGTACTCTAAACCTAACCTTAACCATAACCCTAACCCTATACCGCACCCTAAACTTAACCCTAACCCTAACCCCAAACATAACCCTTAACTGTACCCTAACCCTAACCCACACCCTAAACCTATCCCTAACTTTAAGCGTAACCCTAACCCGTACCCTAACTCTAAAACTAATCTGTACCCTAACCCCAACCCTAACCCTAACCCATACCCTAACACTAACCCTAACCCTAACCCTGACCCTAAACCTAACCCTAACCAGTACACTAACCCTAACCCTAAACCTAACCCGCATCCTAAACCTAACCCTAACCCGTACTCTAACCCTAACCCGTAAACTAAAACTAACCCTAACCCTAAACTTAACCTGTACGCTAACCCTACCCGTACACTAAACCTAACCCTAACCCATAACCTGACCCTAAACCTAACCATAAGCCTAACTCGTACATTAACCCTAACCCTAACCCTAACACTACCCCATACTCTAACCCTAACCCTAACACTAACCCTATCCTTAACACGTACCCTAACCCTAACCCTTTCCCTAAACCTAACACTAAACCTAACCCGTACTCTAACCCTAAACCTTACCCTAACCGTAACCCTAACTGTACTCTAACCCTAACACTAACCCTCACACTCACCCTAACCCGTACTATAACCCTAATCCATAACATAACCCTAAACTTAACCCGTACCCTATCCCTGACCCTAACTCGTACTATAACCCTAAACTTGACCCTACCCCTAATCCTAACCCGTAACCTAAACCTAAGCCGTTCTTACCCTAACCCTAACCCTAATCCATACCCTAAACCTAACCCTAACCCTAACTCGTACCCTAACGCTAACCCTGACCCTAAACCTAACCCTTACCCTAAACCTAACCCAAACCCGTACTCTAACCCTAACCCTAACTCTACCCCTAACCCTAAACCGCACCCTAAACTTAACCCTAACCCTAAGCCTAACCATAACCCTTAACCATACCCTACCTCCAACCCACACCCAAACCCTAACCCGAAATTTAACCGTAACCCTAACCCGTACCCTAACCTTAAAACTAACCCGTACCCTAACCCAAACCCTAACCCTAACCCATACCCTAAGAGTAATCCTAACCCTAACGCTGACCCTAAACCTAACCCTAACCAGTACACTAATCCTAACCCTAACACTAACCGGCACCCTAACCCTAACGCTAACCCGTATCATAACCCTAACCCTAACCCTATCCGTACACTAAACCTAACCCTAACACTAACACTAACCCTAACCCGAACTCTAAACCTAAACCTAACCATAAACCTAACGCTAACCCGTACTCTAACCCTAACCTGTACCCTAACACTAACCCTTACCCTAACCCTAAACCTAACCCGTACCCTAACCTTAAACGTAACCCTAACCCGTACCCAAAACCTAAACCTAACAAGTACCCTAACCCTAACCCGCACCCTAAACTAACCCTAACCCTAGACCTAACACGTACACTAACCCTATCCCTTACCGGAACCTTAACCCTAACCCGTACCGTAACCCTAACACTAACCCTAACCCCAACCCTAACCGTAACCCTAACCCTAACCTGTACACTAACCATAACCCTAACCCTAACCCATACCCTAACAGTAATCCTAACCCTAACCCTGACCCTAAACCTAACCCTAACCACTACACTAATCCTAACCCTAACCTTAACTGGCACCCTAAACCTAACCCTAACCCGTACCATAACCTTAACCCTAACCCTATCCGTACACTAACCCTAACCCTAACACTAACACTAACCCTAACCCGAACTCCAACCCTAAACCTAACCATAAACCTAACCCTAACCCGTACTCTAACCCTAACCCGTACCCTAACACTAAACCAAACCCTAACCCTAACCCTAACCCTCACCTAAACCTAACCCTAACCCGTACCCTAACCCTAACCCTATCCGTACACTAAACATAACCCTAACCCTAACCCTAACACTAACCCTAACCCGTACTCTAACCCTAAATGTAAACCTAACTCTAACCCTAACCCGTACTATAACCCTAACCCTAACTCTTACCCTAAACCTAACCCTAACCCGTACTCTAACACTATCCCGTAGCCTAAGCCTCTTACCCTAACCCCTAACACTAACCCTAACGCTAACACTTACCCTAACCCTAACACCAACACTAATCCGTACTCTAAACCTAACCCTAACCCTAAACCTAATCCTAATCCATACTCTAACCCTAATTCGTACCCTAACACTAATCCTTACCCTAACCCTAAACCTAACCCGTACCCTAACCCTAAACGTAACCCTAACCCGTACCCAAACCCTAACCCTAACACGTACACTAACCCTAACCCTAACCCGCACACTAACCTAACCCTAACCCTTGACCTAACACGTACACTAACCCTATCCCATACCGTAAACTTAACCCTAACCCGTACCGTAACCCTAACACTAACCCTAACCCTAACCCTAACCCTAACCCTAACCCTAACCCGTACACTAACCCTAACCCGAAACCTAACCTTAAACCTAACCCGTACCCTAACACTCAGCCATACCCTAACCCTAACCCTAAACTTAACCGTAACCCTGACCCGTACCCTAACCCTAAAACTAACCTGTACCCTCACCCCAACCCTAACCCTAATCCGTACCATAACCCTATCCCTAACGCTAACCCTGACACTAAACCTAACCCTAACCCATAACCTAACCCTAACCCTAACCCTTACCTAAACCTAACCCTAACCCTAACCCTTACCTAAACCTAACCCTAACCCGTACCCTAACCCTAACACGTAACCTAAACCTAACCCTAACCCTAATTTTAACCCATACGCTAAACCTAGCCCGTACCCTAAACCTAACCCTAACCTGTACCCTAACCTTAACCATAACCCTAATCGTACACTAAACCTAACCCTAACCCTAACGCTAACACTAACCCTAACACGTACTCTAACCCTAAAACTAACCCTAACTCTAACCCTAACCTGTAATATAACCCTAAACCTAACCCTTACCCTAACCCTAATCCTAACCCGTACTCTAACACTATCCCGTAGCCTAACCCTAACTCTAACCCTAACCCCTAACCCTAACCCTAAACCTTACCCTAACCCGTACCCAAATGGTATACCTAACTCGTACCCTAACACTAACCCAAACCCGTACTCTAACCCTATCCCTAACCCTGAACCGCACCCTAAACTTAACCCTAAACCGAACCATAACCATAAACCTTAAACGTACCCTAAACCTAACCTGCACCCTAACCCTAACCCTAACTTTAACCGTAACCCTAACCTGTACCCTAACCCTTAAACTACCCGTACCCTAACCCCAACCCTAACCCTAACCCATACCATAACCCTATCCCTAACCCTAAACCTGACCCTAACCTAACCCTAACCCGTACCCTAAACCTAACCCGTAACCTAAGCCTAACTCTAACCCTAAACTTAACCCGTACACTAACCCTATCCCGTACCCTAAACCTAACCCTAAACCGTACCCTTACCCTAACCCTAACTCTATCCGTATACTAACCCTAACCCTAACACTAACACTAACTCTAACCCGTACTCTATACCTAACCCTAACCCTAAACCTAAACCTAACCCGTACTCTAACCCTAACCCTTACCCTAACAACCCTTACCCTAACCCTAAACCTAACCCGTAACCTAACCCTAAACGTATCCCTAACCCTTACCCAAACCCAAACCCTAACATGTACCCTAACCCTAACACTAACCCTAACCCACACACTAAACCTAACCCTAACCCTAGACCTAACACGTACACTAACCCTATCCCGTACCGAAACCTTAACCCTAACCCGTACCGTAACCCTAACTCTTACCCTAACCCTAACCCTAACCCTAACCCGTACACTAAACCTAACTCGAACCCTAACCCTAACCCTAACCCGTACCCTAAACCTACCCGTAGCCTAACCCTAACCCTACCCTAACCCCTAACCCTAACCCTAACCCTTACCCTAACCCGTATCCAAACGGTAACCTAACCTGTACCCTAAAACTAACCAAACCCGTACTCTAACCTTAACCCTAACCCTAACCCGCACCCTAAATTTAACCCTAACCGTAACCCAAACCAAAACCCTTAACCGTAACCTAACCCTAACCCATACCCTAACCCTAACCCTAACCTTAACCATAACCATAACCATATCCATAAACATAACCCTAACTTGTACCCAACCCTAAAAATAACCCGTACCCTAACCCCAAACCTAAGATAACCCGTACCCTAACCCTAACCCTAACGCTCAACTATACCTAACCCTAACCCGTACCCTAACCCTAACCCGTTACCTCAACCTAACCCTAACCCTAAACTTAATCCGTATGTTAACCCTATCACGTACCCTAAACCTAACCCTAACCCGTATCCTAACCCTAATCATATCCGTACACTAGCCCTAACCCTAACCCTAAACATAACACTAACCTTAAACCGTACTATAACCCTAACCCTAACCCTAACCCTAACCCTAACCCTAACCTGCACCTAAACCTAACCATAACCCGTACCCTAACCCTATCCTGCAACCTAAACCTAACCCTAACCCTAAACTTAACCCGTACGCTAATCCTATTTCGTACCCTAAACCTAACCCTAATCGGTACCCTAACCCTAACCCTAACCCTATCTGTACACTAAACCTAACCCTAAACCTAACACTAACCATAACCAGTACTCTAACCCTAACCCTAACCCTAAAACTAACCCTAACCCGTACTCTAACCCTAACCAGTACTCTAACACTAACCCTAACCCTAACCCTAAACCTAACACTAACCCTAACCCGTACTCTAACCCTAAACCTAACCCTAACACTAACCCTAACCCGTACTATAACCCTAAACATAACCCTAACCCTAACACTAACCCTACCCGCACCTAAACCTAACACTAACCCGTACCCTAACCCTAACCCGTAAACTAAACCTAACCCTAACCCTAAACTTAACCCGTACGCTAACCCTATCTCGTACCCTAAACCTAACCCTAACCCGTACACTAACCCTAACCCTAACCCAATCAGGACACTAACCCTAACACTAACCGTAACACTAACACTAACCCTAACCCGTCCACTAACCCTAAACGTAACCCGAACCCGGACTATAAACCTAGCCCTAAACATAACCCTAAAACTAACGCTAACCCATACAGTAAACCTAACCCGTACCCTAACCCTAACACAGCCCTGACCCTAACCCTAACACTAAACCGTACCCTCAGAATAACCCATAGCCTAAACCTAAACCTAAACCATCCCTAACACTACCCGTACCCTAAACCACACCCTAACCCTAATCCTATCCGTACACTAACCCTAACCCTAACACTAACCCTAACCCGAAACCGAACCCTAACCCTAACCCGTACCCTAAACCTACCCGTAACCTAACCCCAACCCTAACCCTAACCCGTACCCTAACCCTAACCCTAACCCTCACCTATACCTAACCCTAACCCGTGCCCTAACCCTAACCCGTAACCTAAACCTAACCCTAACCTTAAATTAACCCGTACGCTAACCATATCCCGTACACTAAACCTAACCCTAACCCGAACCCTAACCCTAACCCTATCGGTACAATAACCCTAACCCTAAACCTAAACCTAACACTAACCCTAAACCATACTCTAACCCTAACCCTAACTGTAAACCTAACCCTAACCCGAAATCTAACCCTAACCTGTAACCTAACACTAACCCTAACGCTAACACTAACCCTAACCCGTACTCTATCCCTAAACCTAACCCTAACTCTAACCCTAACCCGTACTATAACCCTAACCATAACCCTAACCCTAACACTAATCCTACCCGCACCTAAACTGAACACTAACCCGTACACTAACCCTATCTTGTACCCTAAACCTAACCCTAACCCGTACCCTAACCCTAACCCTATCCCTATCCGGACACTAACCCTAACACTAACCCTAACACTAACACTAACACTAACCCGTACTCTAACCCTAAACCTAACCCTAAACCGGACTATAACCCTAACCCTAACCCTAAACCTAACGCTAACCCAGACAGTAAATCTAACCCGTACCCTAACCCTAACCCTTTCCCAGCCCTGACCCTAACCCTAACCCTAACCCATACCCTAAGACTAACCCATACACTAACCCTAACCATAAACCATCCCTAACCCTAACCCGTACCCTAAACCTAACCCTATCCCTTGAACTAACCCGTACCCAACACTATCCCGTAATCTAACCCTAACCCTAACCCATACCCAAACCCTAACAGTAACCCTAACCCATACCATAGCGCAAACTCTAACACTAACCCTAAACCTAACCCGCACCCTAAACCTAAAACTAACCCTAACCCTAACCATAACCCTTACCCGTACCCTAAGCCTATTACATACCCTAACCCTAACCCTAACCTTAACCGTAACCCTGACCCGTACCCTAACCCTAAAACTAACCCGTACCCTAACCCCAAACCTAACCCTAACCAGTACTCTAACCCTAACCCTAACATTAACCCTCAACTATACCTAACCCTAACCCTTACCCTAACCCTAACCCGTAAACTAAACTTAACCCTAACCCTAAACTTAACCCGTACGCTAACCATATCCCGTACCCTAAACCTAACCCTAACCCGTACCCTAACCCTAAACTAACCCTAACCCTATCAGTACACTAACCCTAACCCTAACCCTAAACCTAACACTAACCCTAAACCCTACACTAACCATAACCCAAATCCTAAACCTAACCCTAACCCGAACCTAACTCTAACCCGTACCCTAAAACTAACCCTAACCCTAGACCTAACACGTACACTAACTCTAATCCGTACCCTAACCTTAACCCTAACCCGTACCATAACCCTAACACTAAACCTAACCCTAACCCTAACCCTAAATCTAACCCTAACCCGTACGCTAACCCCAACCCTAACCCTAACCCATACCCTAACAGTAACACTAACCATAACCCTGACCCTCAACCTAACCCTAAACCTCACACTAACCCTAACCCTAACCCCAACCCACAACCTAAACCTAACCCTAACCCATACCCTAACCCTAACCCGTAACCTAAACCTAATCCTAACCCTAACGATAAACCTTACCCGTACCCTAACCCTAACCCATACCCCAACCCTAACCCTAAACTTAACCATAACCCTGACCCGTATCCTAGCCCTGAAACTAACCCATATTCTAACCCCAAACCTAACCCTAAACCTAAACCTAACCCTAATCCTCACCTATACCTAACCCTAACCCATACCCTAACCCTAACCCGTAACCTAAACCTAACCCTAACCCTAAACTTAACCCGTACGCTAAACCATTCCCGTACCCTAAACCTAACCCTAACCCATAACCTAACCCTAACCCTAACCCTAAACTTACCCCTACACTAACCCTAACCCTAAACCTAAACCCAACACTAACCTAAACCATACTCTAACCCTAACCCTAACACTAAACCTAACCCTAACCCGATCTCTAACCCTAACACGTACCCTAACCCTAACCCTAACCCTAACATTAACCCTAACCCTAATGCGCACCTAAACTTAACCCTAACCCATACCCTAACCCCAACACATAACCTAAACCTAACCATTACCGTAAACTTAACCCGTACGCTAAACCTATCTCGTACACTAAACCTAACCCTAACACGACCCTAACCCTAACCCTATCTGTACACTAAACCTAACCCTAACCCTAACCCTAACCCTAACCCTAACACTAACCCTAAACAATACTCTTACCCTAAACCTAACCCTAACCCGGACTATAACCCCAACCTTAACCCTAACCCTAAACCTAACCCTAACCCGTACAGTAAACCTAACCAGTCCCTAACCCTAACCCTAACCCTAACCCTGACGGTAACCCTAAACCTAACCCATACCCTAAGCCTAACCCATACCCTAACCCTAACCCTAAACCATCCCTATCCCTAACCTGTACCCTAAACCTGACCCTATCCCAAGACCTAACCCGTACCCAACCCTATCCCATAACATAACCCTAACCCAAACCCGTACCCAAACCCTAACAGTAACCCTAAACCATACCCTAGCGCTAACCCTAAACCTAACCATAACCCTAACCCGCACCCTAAAACTAAACCTAACCGTAACCCCAAACATAACCCTTACCAGTAACCTAACCCTAACACATACCCTAACCCTAACCCTAACCTGAACCGAAACCCTGACACATACCCTAACCCTAAAACTAACCCGTACCCTAACCCCAACCCTAACCTAACCCATACCCTAACCCTAACACTAACCCTAATGCTCACCTATACCTAAAACTAACCCGTACCCTAACCCTAACCAGTAACCTAAACCTAACCCTAACCCTAAACTTAACCCGTACATTAACCCTATTGCGTACACTAAACCTAAACCTAACCCGTACCCTAACCCTAACCCTATCCGTACACTAACCCTAACCCTACCCCTAACGCTAACACTAACCTTAAACCGTACTATAACCCTAACCCTAACCCTAAACATAACCCACACCCAAACTCTAACCCTAACCCGTACCCTAACACTAACTCTAACACTAACCCTAACCCGTACTCTAACCCTAAACCTAAACCTAACTCTAAACCTAACCCGTACTATAACCCTAACCCTAACCCTAACCCTAGCCCGCACCTAAACCTAACCCTAAACCGTACCCTAACCCTAACCCGTAACCTAAACCTAACCCTAACCCTAAACTTAACCCATACACTAACCCTATCTCGTACCCTAAACCTAACCCGTATCCTAAACCTAACCCTAACCCTATCCGTACACAAATCCTAACTCTAAACATAACACTAACACTAACCCTAACCCGTACTCTAACCCTAAACCTAACCCTAACCCGGACTATAACCCTAACCCTAAACCTAACCCTAAACCTAACCATAAGCGGTACAGTAAACCTAACCCTTACCCTAACCCGAACCCTAATACTAACCCTGACACTAACCCTAACCCTAACCCGTACCCTAAGCCTAACCCATACCCTAACCCTAACCCTAAACCATCCCTAACTCTAACGTTTACCCTAAGCCTAACCTTATCCCTTGGCCTAACCCGTACCCAACCCTATCCCGTAACCTAACCCTAACCCTAAACCGTACCCAAAACCTAAAAGTAACCCTAACCCATACCCTAGCACTAACACGCACCCTAAACCTAACCCTAACCCGCACCATAAACCTAAACCTAACCCTAACCATAACACTTACCCGTACCCTAACCCTAACCCATACCCTAACCCTAACCCTAACCTTAACCGTAACCCTGACCTGTACACTAACCCTAAAAGTAACCCGTACCCTAACCCCAACCCTAAACCTAACCCGTACCCTAACCCTAACCCTAACCCTCAACCCTCACCTATACCTAAACCTAACCCGTAACCTAACCCTAACCCGTAACTTAAACCTAACACTAACCCTAAACTTAACACGTACACTAACCCTATCCCGTACCCTAAACCTAACCCTAACCCTAACCTTATCCGAACACTGACCCTAACCCTAAGCCTAAACCTAACACTAACCCTAAAACGTACTCTAACATAACCCTAACCCTAAAACTATCCCTAACCCTAACTCTAAACCTAACCCGTACCCTAACACTAACCCTAACCCTAACACTAAACCTAACCTGTACTATAACCCTAACCCTAACCCTAATCCTAACCCTAACCCTAACCCGACTCTAACCCTATCCCGTAGCCTAACCCTAACTCTAACACTAACCCCTAACCCTAACACTAACCCTAACCCTTAATCTAACCCGTACCCAAATGGTAAACCTAACCCGTACCCTAAAACTAACCCAAACCCGTACTCTAACCCTAACCCTAACCCTAACCCTAAACCGAACCCTAAACTTAACCCTAACCCTAAGCCTAACCATAACCCTTAACCGTACCCTAACTCTAACCCACACCCAAAACCTAACCCGAAATTTAACCGTAACCCTAACCCGTACCGTAACCCTAAAACTAACCCGTCCCCTAACCCGAACCCTAACCCTAACCCATACCCTAACAGTAATCATAACCCTAACCCTGACCCTAAAACTAACCCTAACCAGTACACTAATTGAACCCTAACCCTAACCGGCACCCTAAACCTAACCCTAACCCGTACCATAACCCTAACCCTAACCCTATCCGTACACTAACCCTAGTCTTAAACCTAACACTAACCCTAACCCGAACTCTAACCCTAACCCTAACCATAAAACTAACCCTAACCCGTACTCTAACCCTAACCCGTACCCTAACACTCACCCATACCCTAACCCTAACCCTAACATTAACCGTAATCCTGACCCGTACCCTAACGCTAAAACTAACCCGTACCCTAACCCCAACCCTAACCCTAACCCACACCATAACCCTATCCCTAATGCTAACCCTGACCCTAAACCTAAACCTAACCCGTACCCTAACCCTAACCCTAACCCTAACCCTCACCTAAACCTAACCCTAACCCGTACCCTAACCCTAACCCTATCCGTACACTAAACATAACCCTAAACCTAACCCTAAAACTAACCCTAACCGTACTCTAACCCTAAACGTAAACCTAACTCTAACCCTCACCCGTACTATAACCCTAACCCTAACCCTTACCCTAAACCTAACCCTAACCCGTACTCTAACACTATCCCGTAGCCTAACCCTCTTACCCTAACTCCTAACCCTTACCCTAACCCTAACACCAACACTAATCCGTACTCTAAACCTAACCCTAACCCTAAACCTAACCCTAACCCATACTCTAACCGTAACCCGTACCTTAACACTAATCCTTACCCTAACCCTAAACCTAACCTGTACCCTAACCCTAAATGTAACCCTAACCTGTACCCAAACCCTACCCCTAACACGTACCCTAACTCTAACCCTAACCCGCACACTAACCTAACCCTAACCCTAGACCTAACACGTACACTAACCCTATCCCATACCGTAACCTTAAACCTAACCCGTACCGTAACCCTAACAATAACCCTAACCCTAACCCTAACACGTACACGTACACTAACCCTAACCCGAACCCTAACCTTAAACCTAACCCGTACCCTAACACTCACCCATACCCTAACCCTAACCCTAAACTTAACCGTAACCCTGACCCATACCCTAACCCTAAAACTAACCCGTACCCTCACCCCAACCCTATCCCTAACCTGTACCATAACCCTATCCCTAACGCTAACCCTGACACTAAACCTAACCCTAACCCATACCCTAAACCTAACCCTAACCCTTACCTAAACCTAACCCTAACCCGTACCCTAACCCTAACACGTAACCTAAACCTAACCCTAACCCTAAACTTAACCCATATGCTAATCCTAGCCCGTACCCTAACCCTAACCCGTACCCTAACCCTAACCATAACCCTAATCGTACACTAAACCTAACCCAAACCCTAACCATAACAGTAACCCTAAACCGTACTATAACCCTAAACCTAACCCTAACTCTAACCCTAACCCGTACTATAACCCTAACCCTAAACCTTATCCTAACCCGAACCCTAAACCTTACCCTAACCTGTACCCAAACGTTATACCTAACTCGTACCCTAACACTAACCCGAAACCGTACTCTAACCCTAACCCTAACCCTAAACCGCACCCAAAACTTAACCCTAACCCTAACCATAACCATAACCCTTAACCGTACCCTAACCCTAACCTACATCCTAACCCTAACTTTAACCGTTACCCTAACCCGTACCCTAACCCTTAAACTACCCGTACCCTAACCCCAACACTAACCCTAACCCATACCATAACCCTATCCCTAACCCTAAACCTGACCCTAACCGTACCCTAACACGTACCCTAACCCTAACCCGTAACCTAAGCCTAAATCTAACCCTAAACTTAACCCGTACACTAACCCTATCCCATAACCTAAACCTAACCCTTATCCGTACCCTTACCCTAACCCTAACCCTAACCCTATCGATACACTAACCCTAACCCTAACCCTAACACTAACCCTAACCCGCACTCTAAACCTAACCCTAACCCTAAACCTAAACCTAACCCGTACTCTAACCCTAACCCTTACCCTAATGCTAACCCTTAGCCTAACCCTAAACCTAACCCGTAACCTAACCCTAAACGTAACCCGAAACCTTACCCAAACCATAACCCTAACATGTAACCTAACCCTAACCCTAACCTGCACACTAAACATAACCCTAACCCTAGACCTAACACGTACACTAACCCTATCCTGTACCGAAACCTTAACTGTAACCCGTACCGTAACCCTAACTCTTACCCTAACCCTAACCCTAACCCTAACACGTACACTAAACCTAACTCGAACTCTAACCCTAACCCTAACCCGTACCCTAAACCTACCCGTAGCCTAAACCTAACCCTACCCCTAACCCCTAAACCTAACCCTAACCCTTACCCTAACCCGTACCCAAACGGTAAACCTAACCCGTACCCTAACACTAACCAAACACGTACTCTAACCCTAACCCTAACCCGCACCCTAAACTTAACCCTAACTCTAACCTAATCCAAAACCCTTAACCGTAACCTAACCCTAACCCATACCCTAACCCTAACCCTAATCTTAACCATAACCATAACCATAACCATAAACATAACCCTAACCTGTACCCTAACCCTAAAACTAACCCGTACCCTAACCTCAACCCTAACACTAACCCGTACCCTAACACTAATCCTAAACCTAACCCTGACCCTAAACCTAACCATAAGCTTACACTAACCCTAAACCTAACCCTAACCCGCACCCTAATCCTAAACCTAACCCGTACGCTAACCCTAACCCGTAACCTAAACCTAACCCTAACCCTAAACTTAACCGGTACGCTAACCCTATCCCGTACCCTAAACCTAACCCTAACTCTTATCCTAACCCTAAACCTAAACCTAAGCCTAACCCGTACATTAACCCTAACCCTTACCCTAGCACTAACCCTACACCGTACTCTAAACCTAACACTAACCATAACCCTAACCCGAACCTAACCCTAACACTAACCCTAACCCGTACTCTAACCCTAACCCTAACCCTCACCGTAACACTAACCCGTACTGTAACCCTAATCCGTACCATAACCCTAACCCTAACCCGAACCCTAACCCTAACCATAACTCGTAAACTAAATCTAACCCTAACCCTGACCATAACCCAAACCCTAACCCGTACCCTAAACCTAACCCTAACCCTGACCCTAACCCTAAACCTAACCCGTACCCTAAACCTAACCCGTACCCTAACCCTAACTCTAACCCTAACCTGTATTATAACCCTAACCCTAATGCTAAACCTAACGCTAATACTAATCCGTACTCTAAACCTACCCCGTAGCCTAACCCTAACTGTAACCCTAACCCCTAACCCTATCCCTTACCCTAACCCGTACCCAAACGGTAAACCTAACCCGTACCCTAACACTAACCCAAACCCGTACTCTAACCCTAACCCTAACCCGAACCCTAAGCCTAACCCTAAACTGCACCCTAAACTTAACCCTAATCCTAAGCCTAACTATAACCCTTAACCGTAACCTAACTCTAAACCACACCCTAAAACTAACCCTAACTTTAACCATAACCCTAACCCTTACCCTAACCCTAAAACTAATCCTTACCCTAACCCGAAACCTAACCCTAACCCATACCCTAACAGTAAACCTAACCCTAACCCTGACCCTAAACCTAACCCTAACTCTAACCCTAACCGGCACCCTAAACCTAACCCTAACCCGTACCCTAACCCTAACCCTAACCCTCACCTATACCTAACCCTAACCCGTACCCTAACCCTAACCCGTAACATAAACCTAACCCTAACCTTAAATTAACCCATACGCTAACCCTATCCTGTACACTAAACCTAACCCTAACCCGTACCCTAACCCTAACCATAACCCTATCCGTACACTAACCCTAAAGCTAACCCTAAACCTAATACTAACCCAAACCATACTCTAACCCTAAACCTAACTCTAAACCTAACCCTAACCCGAACTCTACCCCTAAACCGTACCCTAACACTAAACCTAACCCTAACACTAACCCTAACCCGTACTCTAACCATAAACCTAACACTAACTCGAAACCTAACCCGTACTATAAGCCTAACCCTCACGCTAACCCTAACCCTAACCCGCACCTAAACTTAACCCTAACAAGTACCCTAACCCTAACCCGTAACCTAAACATAAACCTAACCCTAAACCCGTACGCTAACCCTATCTCGTACCCTAAATCTAACCCTAACCCGTACCCTAACCCTAACCCTAACCCTATCCTTAACCCTGACACTGACCCTAACCGTAACCCGTACCCTAAGCCAAACCCATACCCTAACCCTAACCCTAAACCATCCCTAACCCTAACCTGTACCCTAAACCTAAACCTATCCCTTGACCTAACCCGTACCCAACCCTATCCCGTAACCTAACCCTAAACCTAAACCGTAACCAAACCCTAACAGTAACCCTAACCCATACACTAGCGCTAACGCTAACCCTAACCCTAACGTGCACTCTAAACCTAACCCTAACCCTAACCCTAACCGTAACCCTTACCCATACCCTAACCCTAACACCCTAACCATAAACCGAACCTTAACCATAACCCTGACCCGTACCCTAACCCTAAAATTAAGCCGTACCCTAACCACAACCCTAACCCTAACCCGTATGCTAACCCTAACCCTAACCCTAACCCTAACCCTCAACTATACCTAACCCTAACCCGTACCCTAAACATAACCCTAGCTCTAACCCTATCCATACACTAACGCTAACCCTAACCCTAACACTAACCCTAACCCGTACTCTAAACCTAACCCTAAACCTAACACTAACCCTAACCCGTACTCTAACCCTATCCGTACCCTAACACTAACACTTACCCTAACCCAAAACCTAACCCGTACCCTAACCCTAACCCGTACCCTAAACCTAACCCTAAACCTAAACTTAACCCATATGCTAAACCTAACCCGTACCCTAACCCTAACCCTAACCCTATCCGTACACTAACCCTAACCCGTAACCTAACCATAACACTAAACCTAACCCTGACCCTAACCCTAACCCTAAACCGTACCCTAAACCTAACCCATACCTTAACCCTAACCCTAACCCGTACACTAAACCTAACCCTAACCCTAACTCGTACCCTAATGCTAACCCTAACCCTGACCCTAACAATAACCCTAACCCGTACCCTAAGCCTAACCCATACCCTAACCCTAACACTAAACCTAACCCTAACACTAAACCGTACCCTAATCCTAACCCGAACCCTTGACCTAACCCGTACCCAACCCTATCCCGTAACCTAACCCTAACCCGCACCCAAACCCTAACAGTAATACTAACCCATACCTTTGCGCTAAACCTAACCTTAACCCTAACCATAACCATATCCCTTACCGTACCCTAACCCTAATCCATACCCTAACCCTAAACCTAACCTTAACCATAACCCTGACCCGTACCCTAACCCTAAAACGAATCCGTACCCTAACCCAAACCCTAACCCTAACCCGTACCATAACCCTATCTCTAAACCAAACCCTGACCTAAACCTAACCCTTACCCATACTTTAACCTTAACCCTAACCCTAACCCACACCTAAACATAACCATAACACTTACCCTAACCCTAACCCATAACCTAAACCTAACCCTACCCCTAAACTTAACCCGTACGCTAAACCTATCCCGTAACCTAAACCTAACCCTAACCCGTAACCTAACACTAACCTTAACCCTAAACCTATCCGTACACTAACCTTACCCCTAAACCTAAACCCAACACTAACCCTAAACCACACTCTAACCCTAACCCTAACCCTAAACCTAACCCTAACATGAACTCTAACCCTAACCCGTACCCTAACACTAACCCTAACCCTAACACTAACCCTAACCTTAATGCGCACCTAAACTTAACCCTAACCCGTACCTTAACCCCAACACGTAACCTAAACCTAATCCTTAACCTAAACTTAACCCGTACGCTAACCCTATCTCGTACACTAAACCTAACCCTAACCCGTACCCTAACCCTAACCTTAACCCTATCCGTACACTAAACCTAACCCTAACCCTAACACTAACCCTAACCGTAATCTTACCCTAAACCTAAACCTAACCAGGACTATAACCTAACCCTAAGCCTAACCCTAAACCTAACCCTAACCCGTACAGTAAACCTAACCTGTACCCTAAACCTAACCCTAACCCTAACCCTGATGGTAACCCTAACCCTAACCCGTACCCTAAGCCTAACCCATACCCTAACCCTAACACTAAACCATCCCTATCCCTAAACCATACCCTAAACCTAACCCTATCCCTTGACCTAACCCATACCCAACACTATCCCGTAACATAACCCTAAACCTAACCCGTACCCAAACCCTAACAGTAACCCTAAACCATACCCTAACACTAACCCTAACCCGTACTCTAACCCTAACCCTAACCCTAACACTAACCATTACCCGTACCCTAACCCTAACCCATATCTAACCCTAACCATAAACTTAACCGTAACCCTGACACTTACACTACACCTAAAATTAACCCGTATCCTAACCCTAACACTAACCCTGACCCTAACACTAACCCTAGCCCGTACTCTAACAAACCCTAACCCTAAATGTAACCCTAACCTATACGCTAACCCTAACCCGTACCCTAACACTAACCCTACACATAACACTATCCCTAACCCATACTCTAACCCTAAACCTAACCCTATCTCTAACCCAAACCCGTACTATAACCCTAAACCTAAACTTAACCTTAAACCTAAACCTAACCCGTACTCTAACCCTATCCCGTAGCCTAACACTAACACTAACCCTAACCCCTCAACCTAACCCTAACCCTTACCTAAACCATACCCAAACGGTAAACCTAACCCGTACCATAACACTAACCCAAACCCGTACTCTAATCCTAACCCTAACCATAACCCTAAACCGCACCCTAAACTTAACCCTAACCCTAACGCTAACCATAACCCTTAACCGTACCCTAAACCTAACCCTAACTCGTACCATAACCCTAACACTGACCCTAAACCTAACCCGTACACTAACCCTAACCCGTACCGTAACCCTAACACTAACCCTATCTGTAACCCTAACCCGTACCCTAAACCTAACCCTAACCCTTGTCCTAACCCGTACCCAAACCTATCCCGTAACCTAAACCTAACCCTAACCTGTACCCAAACCCTACGAGTAACCCTAACCCATACACTAGCGCTAACCCTAACCCTAAGCCTAACCCGCACCCTAAACCTAAACCTAATCCTAACCGTAAACCTAACCATAACCCTTAACCGTACCCTAACCCTAACCCATAACCTAACACTAACCCTAACCTTAACCATAAACCTAAACCGTACCATAACCCTAAAACTAACCCGTAATGTAACCCAAACCCTAACCCTAACCCGTACCATAACCCTATCCCTAATCCTAACCCTGACCCTAAACCTAACCCTAACCCATACCCTAACCCTAACTTGCACCTAAACCTAACCCTAAACCGTACCCTAACCCTAAACCGTAACCAAAACCTAAACCTAAACCTAAACTTATCCCGTACACTAACCCTATCCCGTACCCTAAACCTAACCCTAACCTGTACACTAACCCTAACCCTAACCCTAACCGTAACACTAACCCTAACCCATACTCTAACCCTAACCCTAACCCTAAACCTAAACCTAACCCGTACTCTAACCCTAACCCGTACCCTAACACTAACCCTTACCCTAACCCTAAACCTTACACGTACCATAAACCTAAACGTAACCCTTGACCTAACCCGTACCCAAACCTAATTCGTAACCTAACCCTAACCCTAACCAGTACCCAAACCCTAACAGTAACCCTAACCATACCCTAGCACTAACCCTATCCCTAACCCTAAGCCTAACCCGCACCCTAAACCTATACCTAACCGTAACCCTAACCATAACCCTTACCCGTACCCTAAACCTAACCCATAACCTAACACTACCCTAACATTAACCGTAACCCTAACCCATACCATAACCCTAAAAATAACCCGTACCGTAACCCCAACCCTAACCCTAACACGTACCATAACCCTATCCCTAATCCTAACCCGTACCCAAACCCTAACCATAACACGTACCCTAACCCTAACCCTAACCCTTACCCTAACCCGTACCCAAAGAGTAAACCTCACCCGTACCCTAACACTAACCCAAACCCGTACTCTAACCCTAACCCTAACCATAACCATAACCCACAACCTAAACTTAACTTTAACCCTAAACCAAACCATAACCCTTAACCATAACCTAACCCTAACCCATACCCTAAACCTAACCCTAAACTTAACCATAACCATAACCCATACCGTAACCACAAAACTAACCCGTACCCTAACCCCAACCCTAACCCTAACCCGTACCCTAACACTAATCCTAAATCTAACCCTGACCTAAACCTAACCCTAACCCTTACACTAATCCTAACACTAACCCTACCCGCACCCAAAATCTAACCCTAACCCGAACCCTAACCCTAACCCGTGACATAAACCTAACCATAACCCTAAACTTAACCCGTACGCTAACCCTATCCTGTACCCGAAACCTAACCCTAACCCGTATCCTAACCCTAAACCTAACCCTAAGCATAAACCGTACATTAAACCCAAACCTAACCCTAACACTAACCCTACCCTGTACCCTAACCCTAACCCTAACCCTAACCCGTACACTAACCCTAACCCTAACCCTAACCCTAACACTAATCCTACCCGTACTCTAACCCTAAACCTAACCCTAAACCTAACCCGTACCCTAACCCTAAACCTAACCCTAACCCTAACCCTAACACTAAACTTAACCCGTACTGTAAACCTAACCCTAACACTAACCCTAACCCTAATCGTACTCTAACCCTAACCCTAAACCTCACCCTAACCCTAAACTGTACTGTAACCCTAACCGGTAACATAACACTAACCCTAACCCATACACTAACCCTAACCCTAACCCTAACCCTAACACTAATCCTACCCGTAATCTAACCCTAAACCTAACCCTAAACATAACCCGTACCCTAACCCTAACCCTAACCCTAACCCAAACCCTAACACTAACCCTAACCCGTACTCTAAACCTAACCCTAACCCTAACCCTAATCGTACTCTAACCCTAACCCTAACCCTCACCCTAACCCTAAACTGTACTGTAACCCAACCGGTAACATAACCCTAACCCTAACCCGTACCCTAACCCTAACCCTAACCCTATCCGTACACTAACACTAACTCTAACCCTAACACTACTCCTAACCCGTACTCTAACCCTAACCCTAAACCTAATCCTAACCCGAACTCTAACCCTATCCCGTAACCTAACACTAACCCTTACCCTAACCCTAAAACTAACCCGTACCGAACCCTAAACGTAACTCTAACGCGTCCCCAAACCCTAACCCTAACACGTACGCTAACCCTAACCCTAACACTTTCCCTAACCCTTACCCAAAAGGTAAAACTAACCCATACACTAACACTAACCCAAATCCGTACTCTAAACCTAACCCTTACACTAACACTAACCCTACACCATCCTCTAACCCTAACCCTAACCCTAACCCATACCCTAACCCTAACCCTAACCCTAACCCATACCCTAACCCTAACCAGTACCCTAAACCTAACCTTAACACTAACCTTAACCCGTACTCTAACCCTAACCCTAACCCTAACCCTAACCCTAACCGTATTCTAACCCTAACCCTAACCTTCACCCTAACCGTAACCCGTACTGTAACCCTAACCCCGTACCACAGCCCTAACCCTAACCCGTACCCTAACCCTAAACCTACCGTAACCCTGACCCAAACCCAAAACGTAATCCCGTACCCTAAACCTAACACTAACCCGCATCCTAAACCTAACCCTAACCCTAGACCTAACCCATACCCTAACACTAAACCGTACCCTAGCACTAACCCTAACACTAACCCGTACCCTAACCCTAAACCGTACCCTAACACTAACCCTAACACTAACCCGTACCCTAACCCTAAACCTTACCCAAACCCTAAACCTAACAGGTACCCTAACCCTAAACCTAAACCTAACCCTAACCCGCACACTAAACCTAACCCTAACCCGAGACCTAACACCTACACTAACCCTATATCGTACCCTAACCTTAACCTTAACCCGTACTGTAACCCTAACACTAAACCTAACGCTAACCCTAACCCTAACCCGTACACTAACCCTCACCCGAACCCTAACCCTAACACGTACCCTAACCCTACCTGTAGCCTAACCGTAACTCTAACCCTAACCCGTAACCCTAACCCTAACCCTAACCCTTACCCTAACCCGTACCCAAACGGTAAACCTGACCAGTACCCTAACACTAAACCAAACCTGTACTCTAACCCTAACCCTAAACCTAACCCTAACCCTAAGCCACACCCTAAACTTAACACTAAACCTAACCCAAAACATAACCCTTAACCTTAACCTAACCCTAACCCATACCCTAAACCTAACCCTAACATTAACCATAACCGTAACCCGTACCCTAACCCTAAACCTAACCCTAACCCTTACACTAAGCCTAACCATAACCCGTACCCTAAAACTAACCCTAACCCTAACATTTGACCCTTAACCTAACCCACCCTTACACTAACCCTAACCCTAACCCGCACCCAAAACCTAACCCTAACCCGTTCCCTAACCCTAACCCCTAACCTAAACCTAACCCTAACCCTAAACTTAACCTGTACGCTAACCTATCCTGTACCCTAAACCTAACCCTAACCTGTACCCTAACCCTACCCGTAGCCTAAGCGTAACTCTAACCCTAACCCCTAACCCTAACCCTAACCCTTACTCTAACCCGTACCCAAACGTTAAACCTAACCCATAACCTAACACTAACCCAAACCCGTACTCTAACCATAACCCTACCCTAACCCTAACCAGCACCAAAAACTTAACCCTAACCCTAACCCAAACCATAACCCCTAACCGTAACCTAACCCTAACCCATAACCTAACCTAACCCTAACCTTAAACGTACCCCTAACTCGTACACTAACCCTAAAACTAACCTGTACCCTAACCCCAACCCTAAACTTAATGCGTACACTAACACTAACCCTAACCCTAACCCTGACCATAAACCTTACCCTAACTGTACACTATCCCTAACCCTATCCCTAACACTAACCCTATCCCATACTCTAAACCTAACCCTAACCCTAATCCTAACCCTAACCCGTACTCTAACCTTAACCCTAAACCTAACAATAACCATAGCCCTAACACTAACCCTAACCAGTACTCTAACCCTAAACGTACCCCTAACACTAACCCTAACCCACTAATATAATCCTAAACCTAAACCTAACCCTTACCCTAACCCTAACTCCTACCCTAACCCTAACACTGACCCTAACCCGAACCCGTACCCTAACCCTAACCCGTACCTTAACCCTAACCCTAACCCTATCTGTATTCTAACCCTAACCCTAAACCTACACCGCACACTAACCCTAACCCTAACTCTAACCCTAAAGCGTACCTTAACCCTAAACCTAACCCTAACACTAACCCTACCCCGTACTCTAAACCTAACCCTAACCCTAACCGTAACTCTAACCCGTACCCTAAACCTAACCCTAACCCTAACTCGTACCCTAACACTAACCCTAACTTTGACCCTAAACCTAACTCTAATACTAAACCTAACCCATACCCTAACCCTAACCCTAAACTTAACCCTAACCCTATACTGTACCCTAAACCTAATCCTAACCCTTGCCCTAACCCGTACCGAAACCTATCCCGTACCCTAACCCAAACCTTAACCCGTACCTAAACCTAACCCTTACCCGTAACCTAAACCTAACCCTAACCCTAAACATAACCCATACGCTAACCCTATCCCGTACCCTGAACCTAACCCTAAACCGTAACCTAACCCTAAACCTAACCCTATGCCTAACCCGTACATTAACCCTAACCCTAACCCTAACACTAACCCTACCCCGTACCCTGAACCTAACCCTAACCCTAACCCTAACAATAACCCTAACTTGTACTCTAACCCTAACCCTAACCCTAAACGTAACCCTAAACCGTACTCTAACCCTAACCCGTACCCTAACATTAACCCTAACCCTAACACTATACCTAACCCGTACCCTAACGCTAAACGTAATCCTAACCCGTACCCAAACACTAAACCTAACACGTACCCTAACCCTAACATTAACCCGCACACTAAAACTAACCCTAACCCTAGACCTAACACGTACACTAAATCTATCCTGTACCGTAAACTTAACCCTAACCCATACCGTAACCCTAACACTAACCCTAACCCTAACCCTAACACGTACACTAACCCTAACCCTAACCCTAAACTTACCCTAACGCTAAAGCTAAACCTAACCCTAACACTAACCCTAACCCGTACTCTAACCTAACCCTAACCCTAAACCTAACCTTAACCCGTACTCTAACCCTAACCCTAACCCTAACACTAACCATAACCCTAACACTAAACCTAACACGTACTCTAACCCTAAACCTAACCTTAACACTAACCCTAACCTCCTACTATAATCCTAAACCTAAACCTAACCCTAACCCTAACCCTAACTCGTACCGTAACCCGAACTCGTACCCTAACCCTAACCCTAACCTTAACCTAATCCTAACCCTGACTCTAACCCTAAACCTAATCCCATACCCTAACCCTAAACCTAACTCACATCCTAAACCTAACCCTAACCCTAGACCTAAACCGTACCCTAACCCGTACCCTAACCCTAACCCTAACCCTAACCAATACCATAACCCTAACACTAACACTAACCCATAACCTAACCCTAACCCGTACCCTATCCCTAAACCGATGCCTAACCCTAACCCACACTCTAAACCTAACCCTAACCATAGACCTAAACCGTACCCTAAACCTATCACGTAACCTAACCCTAACACTAACCTGTACCCTAACCCTAACACTAACACTTACCCTAATCCTAAACCTATCCCTTACAATAACCCTAACCCTAACCCGTACCCTAAACCTAACCCTAAACCTAACCCTAATCCTGACCCTAACCCTAACCCTAATCCCTTACCCTAACCCTAACCCTAACCCGCATCCTAAACCTAACTCTAACGCTAACCCTAACCTGTACCATAAACCTAACACTAAACCTAACCCGTACAAAAACCCTAACATGTACACTAACCCTAACCCGATGCCTAACCCTAACCCACACACTAAACCAAACCCTAACCCTAGACGTAAACCATACCTTCAACCTATCCCATACCCTAACCCTAACACTAACCTGTACCCTAACCCTAACACTAACACTAACCCTAATCCTAACCCTATCCCGTACACTAACCCTAACCCACACCGAAACCCTAACTCGTACCATTACATGTACCTTAACACTAACCCTAACCCGTACCCTCACCCATAAACTAAACCTAACACTATCCTGTTCACTAACACGTATCATAACCCTAACCCTAATCCTAACCATAAAGCTAACCCATACCCTACCCCTCACCCTAACCCATACCCTACCCCTAACTCGTACACTAACACTAAATCTTACACTAACCCTAACCCTAACCCGTACCCTAAACCTAACCCATACCCTAACCCCAAACCTAACCCTAACCTGTACCCTAAACCTAACCCTAACCCGTAACTTAACCCTAATCCTAACCCGTAGCCTAAGCCTAACCCATACCCTAACCCTAACCCTAATCCTAACGATAACCCTAACCTGTACCTAAACCTAACCCTAACCCTTGACCAAACCCTTACCCAACCCTATATCGCAACCTAACCCAAACCCTAAACCGCACCCTAAACCTAAACCTAACCTCAACACTAACCATAACCATTACCCGTACACTAACCCTAACCCATACCCTAAACCTATCCCTAAACTTAACCGTAACCCTGACCAGTACCCTAAACCTAAAATTAACCCGTACCCTAACCCCAAACCTATCCCTAACCCGTACCCTAACCCTATCCCTAACCCTAACTCTAACCCATACCTAAACCTAACCCTAACCCGTAACCTAATCCCAACCCTAACCCTAAACTTTACCCCTACGCTAACCCTATCCCGTACCCTAAACCTAACCCTAACTCGTAACCTAACCCTAAACCTAACCGTTAGCCTAACCCGTACATTAACCCTAACCCTAACACTAACACTAACCGTACCCCGTACTCTAACCCTAACCCTAACTCTAACCCTAACCTATACCCTAACCCAAACCCTAACCCTAACCCTAACACTATCCCTACCCCGTACTCTAATGCTAACCCAAACCCTAACCCTAACCCGTACCCATACCCTAACCCTAACCCTAACACTAACCCTAACAATAACCCTAACCCGTACTCTAACCCTAACCATTACCCATACCGTACTCTACCCTAACCCTAACCCTCACCCTAACCCTATCCCGTACCCTAAACCTAACTCATACCCTAACCCTAAACCTAAACCTAACCTGTACCCTAAACCTAACCCTAAGCCGTACCCTAACCCTAATCCTAATCCGTACCCTAAGCCTAACCCACACCCTAACCCACACCCTAATCCTAACCCTAACCCTAACCCGTACCTAAATCTAACCCCAACCGTATCCCTAACCCGTACTCTACCCCTTAAAAAAACCCTAAGCCTAACCCGTACCCATACCCTAACCCTAACCCTATCCCTAACACTAACCCTAACCCGTACTCTAACGCTAACCCTAACCCTAACCCTAAAACTATCCCTACCCCGTACTCTAACCCTAACCCAAACCCTAACCCTAACCTGTACCATAACCCTAACCCGAACCCTAACCCTTACCCTAACACTAACCCTAACCCTATCACTAACCCTAACCCTAACTCTAACCGTACTCTAAACCTAAACCTAACCCTCTCCCTAACCCTAACACGTATTGTAACCCTAAACCGTACCATAACCTTAACCCTAACCCTAAACTTAACCATCACCCTGACCCGAACCATAACCCTAAAACGTACCCGTACCCTAACCCCAACCCTAACCCTAACCCGTACCCTAACCCTATCCCTAACGCTAACCCTGATGCTAAACCGAACCCTAACCCGTACACTAACCCTAACCCTAACCCTCACCTAAACCTAACACTAACATGTACCCTAAACCTAACCCATAACCTAAACCTAACCCTAACCCTAAACTTAACCCATACGCTAAACCTATCCCGTACCCTAAACCTAACCCTAACCCGTACCCTAACACTAACCCTAACCCTATCCTTACTCTAACCCTAACCCTAACCCTAAACCTAACACTAACCGTAACCCGTACTCTAACACTAACCCTAACTCTAAACATAACCCTAACCCGTACTCTAACCCTAACCCGTACCCTAACACTAACCCTAACCCTAACACTAACCCTAACCGGTACTCTAACCCTAAACCTAACCCTAACTCTAACCATAACCCGTACTATAACCCTAAACCTAACCCTAACCCTAAACCTAACATTAACCCATACTCTAACCCTATTCCGTAGCCTAACACTTACTCTAACCCTAACCCCTAACCCTAACCCTAAACCTAACCCTTACCCTAACCCGTACCCAAAAGGTAAAACTGACCCGTACCCTAACACTAACCCAAACCCGTACTCTAACCCTAACCCTAACCCTAACCCTAACCCTAAACCGCACCCTAAACTTAACCCTAACCCTAACCCCAACCATAACCCATAACTGTACCTAACCCAAACCCTAAATCGTACCCTAACACTAACAATGACCCTAACCCTGACCCATACCCTAACCCTAACCTGTACCCTAACCCTAACCCTAACCCAATCCGTACTCTAACCCTAACCCTGAACCTACCCCGTACTCTAACCCTAACCCTAACTCTAACCCTAACCCGTACCCTAACCCTAAACCTAACCCTAACACAAATCCTACCCCGAACTCTAACCCGAATCCTAACCCTAACCGTAACCCTAACCCGTACCCTAAACCTAACCCTAACCCTAACTCGTTCCCTAACCCTAACCCTGACCCTAACCCTAACCCGAACCCGTACCGTAAACCTAACCCGTACCCTAACCCTAACACTAAACCTAAGCCTAATCCTATCCCGTATCCTAAACCTAACCCTAACCCTTGTCCTAACCCGTACCCAACCCTATCCCTTACCCTAACTGTAACCCTAACCCAATCCAAACCCTAAGAATAACTCTAACCCATACCCTAGCGCTAACCATAAACCTAACCCTAAGCCTAACCCACACCCTAAACCTAAAGCCAACTGTAACCCTAACCATAATGCTTACCCATCCCCTAACCCTAACCCATAACCTAACACTAAACCTAACGTTATGCGTAACCCTTACCCGTACCCTAACTCTAAAACTAACCCGTACCATAACCCAAACCCTAACCCTAACCCGTATCATAACCCTATCCTTAAACCTAACCCTGACACTAAACCTAACCCTTACCCGTACCCTAAGCCTAACCCGCACCTAAACCTAACCCTAACCTGTAACCTAACCTAAACCTAACCCTAAACTTATCCCATACACTAACCCTATCCCATACCCTAAACCTAACCCTAACCTGTACCCTAACCCTAACCCTAACCCTATCCGTACACTAACCCTAACCCTAACCCTAACACTAACCCTAACCCATACTCTAAACCTAAACCTAACCCTAAAGCTAACCCTAAGCCATACTCTAACCCTAACCCGTACCCTAACACTAACCTTTACCCTAACCCTAAACCTAGTCCGTACCCTAACCCTATACGTAACTCTAACCCGTACCCAAACCGTAAACCTAACACGTACCCGAACCCTAACCCTAACCTGCACACTGAAACTAACCCTAACCCTAGACCTAACACGTACACTAAACCTATCCCGTACCATAACCTTAACCCTAACCCGTACCGTAATCCTAACCTCAACCCTAACCCTAACCCTAAGCCCAAATGTACCCTAACCCTAACCCTAACACTAACCCTAACCGGTACTCTAACTTAACCCTAACCCTAAACCTAACCCTTCCGTACTCTAACCCTAACCCTAACTCTAAAACTAACCATAACCCAAACACTAACCTGACCCGTACTCTAACTCTAACCCTAACACTAAACCTTACCCTAACCCGCACTCTAAATCTATCCCGTACCCTAACACTAACCCTTACCCTAACCCTAACCCTAAACCTAAACCGTACCCTAACCCTAAATGTAAGCCTAACCCGTACCCAAACCCTAAACCTGACCATAAACCTAACCCTAACCCGTACCCTAACCCTAACCCGCACCTAAACCTAACCCTCACCCGTACCCTAACTCTAACCCATAACCTAAACCTAACCCTAACCGTAAACTTAAACCGTACACTAACCCTATCCCGTACCCTAAACCTAACCCTAACCCATACTCTAACCCTATCCCGTAGCCTAACACTAACTCTAACCCTAACCCCTAACCCTAACCCTAAACCTTACCCTAAAACATACCCAAACTGTAAAACTAACCCATACGCTAACACTAACCCAAACCCGTACTGTGACCCTAACCCTAACCCTAACCCTAACCCTAACCCTAACCCTAACCCTAACCCGCACCCTAAACCTAACCCTAACCCTAACCCCAACCATAACCCTTAACCGTAACTAACCCTAACCCTAACTCGTACCCTAACACTAACAATGACCCTAACCCTAACCCATACCATAACCCTAACCTGTACCCTAACCCTAAGCCTAACCCTAACGCTATCCGTACTCTAACCCTAAACCTATCCCTACCCCGTACTCTAACCCTAACCCAAACCCTAACCCTAACCAGTACCATAACCCGAACCGAACCCTAACCCTTACCCTAACACTAATCCTAACCCTAACACTAACCCTAACCCTAACTCTAACCGTACTCTAAACCTAAACCTAACCCTCTCCCTAACCCTAACACGTACTGTAACCCTAACCCGTACATAACCCTAACCCTAACCCTAAACTTAAATGTAACCCTGAAAACAACCATAACCCTAAAACTTACCTGTACCCTAACCGCAAACCTAACCCAAACCCGTACCCTAACCATACCCCTAATGCTAACCCTGACCCTAAACCGAACCCTAACCCGTACCCTAAACCTAACCCTAACCCTCACCTAAACCTAACCCTAACCCGTACCCTAAACCTAACCAATAACCTAAACCTAACCCTAATCCTAAACTTAACCCATATGCTAACCCTATCTCATACCCTAAACCTAACCCTAACCCTAAACGTCACCCATACGCTAACGCTATCCTGTACCCTAAACCTAACCCTAACCCGTACCCTAACCCTAACCCTAACCCTAACCCTAACCGTACTCTAACCCTAACACTAACCCTCACCCTAACCGTAACCGTACTGTAACCCTAACCCGTACCCTAACCCCACCCTAAACCTAACCCGTACCCTAACCCTAACCCTAACCCTAACCCACACCTAAACCTAACCCTAACCCGTAACCTAAGCCTAACCCTAAACCTAAACTTAACCCGTACGCTAACCCTATCCCGTACACTTAACCTAACCCTAACCCTAACCCGTAACCTAAACCTAAACCTAACCCTAAGCCTAAACCGTACATTAACCCTAACACTAACACTAACCCTACCCCGTACTCTTACCCTAACCCTAACTCTAACCCTAACCCGTCCACGAACCCTAACACTAACCCTAACCCTAACCTAACCCTACCCCGTATTCTAACCCTAACACAAACCCTAACCCTAACCCGTACCCTAACCCTAACACTAACACTAACCCTAACCCATACTCTAACCCTAACCCTAACCCTAACCCGCACCCTAAACCTGACCCTAACCCGTAACCTAACCCTAACTCGTAACCTGAACCTAACACTAAACCTAAACTTATCCCGTACGCTAACCCTATCCCGTACCCTAAACCTAACCCTAACCCGTAACCTAACCCTAAACCTAACCCTAAGCCTAACCCGTACATTAAACCTAACCCTACCCTAACACTAACCCTACCCCATAATCTAACCCTAACCCTAACCCTAACCCGTACCCTAAACCTAACCCTAAACCTTTCCCTAACCCAAACACTAACCCTAACCCTTACTCTAACCCTAAACCTCACCCTAAACATAACCTGTACTGTAACCCTAACCCGTAACATAAACCTAACTCTAACCCGTACCCTAACCCTAACTCATAGCCTAACTATAACCCTGTCCCTAACCCTAACACGTACCCTAAACCTAACGCATACATGAACCCTAAACCTAACCCTAAGCCGTACCCTAAACCTAACCCTAACCCTAACGCATACCCTAACCCTAACCCTAAACCTAACCCTAACCCTAACCCTTACCCTAAACCTAAACCTAACCCTTGACCTAACCCGTACCCAAACCTATCTCGTACCCTAACCCTAACCCTAACCCGTACCCAAACCCTAATAACCCTAACCCATTCCCTAGCGCTAACCCTAACCCTAAACCTAATCCTAACCCGCACCCTTAACCTAAACCTAACCCGAACCCTAACCATAACCCTTACCTGTACCCTAACCCTAACACATACCTAACACTAACCCTAACCTTAACCATAACCCTAACCCATACCCTATCCCTAAAACTAACCCATACCCTAACCCCAACCCTAACCCTAACCCATAACATAACCCTATCCCTATCCCTAACCCTGACCCTAAACCTAACCCTAACCCATACACTAAACCTAACCCTAACTCTAAACGTACCCTAACCCTAAAACTAACCCTAAAACAAACCCTAACCCGTACTCTAACCTAACCCTAACCCTAACCATAACCCTTACCGTACCCTAAACCTAACACATACCCTAAAACTAAACTTAACTTTAACCGTAACACTAACCCGTACCCCAACCCTAAAACTAACCCATACCCTAACCCCAAACCTAACGCTAACCCGTACCATAACCCTATCCCTATCCCTAACCCTGACCCTAAACCTAACCCTAACCCGTACCCTAACCCTAACCCGCACCTAAACCTAAACCTGTCCCGTACCCTAACACCAACCTGGAAACTAAACCTAACCCTAACCCTAAATTTAACCCGTACACTAACCCTATCCCGTACCCTAAACCATAACCCGTACCCTAACCCTGACACTAACACTAACCCTATCCGTACACTAACCATAACCCTAACCCTAACACTAACCATGACCCGTACTCTAACCCTAACCCTTACCCTAAACCTAAACCTAAACCATACTCTAACCCTAACCCGTACCCTAACACTAACCCTATCCTAAACCTAAACCTAACCCATACCGTAACCCTAACACTAAGCCTAACCCTAAACCTAAACCTAACCCTAACCCGTACACTAACCCTAACCCGAACCCTAACCCGTACCCTAACCCTACCCGTAGCCTAACCATAACTCTAACGCTAACCCCTAACCCTAAACCTTACCCTAACCCTTACCCTAACCCGTACCCAAACGGTAAACCTAACCCGTACCCTAACACTATACCAAACCCGTACTCTAACCCTAACCCTAACCCTAACCCACACCCTAAACCTAACCCTAAACCAAACCCTAACCATAACCCGTAACCTAAACCTAACACTAACCCTAAACTTAACCCATACGCAAACCCTATCCCATACACTAAACCTAACCCTAACCCGTATCCTAACCCTAAACCAAACCCTAAGCCTAACCCGTACATTAACCCTAACCCTAACCCTAAGACTAACCCTATCCCGTACTCTAACACTAACCCTAACCCTAACCCTAACCCGTACTCTAACCCTAGACCTAACCCTAACCCTAACACTAACACTAACGCTAACCCGTACAGTAACCCTTACCCTAACCCTAACCCTAACCGTACTCAAACCCTAACCCTAATACTCACCCTAAACCTAACCCATACTGTAACCTTAACCCATACCATAAACCTAACCCTAACCCGTACCCTAACCCAAACCCTAATTCGTACCCTAACCTTAACCCTAACCCGTACCCTAACACTAACCCTAACCCTAACCCTAACCCTAACAACACTAACCCTAACCTGTACTCTAACCCTAACCCTAACCTTAACCCTAACCGTATTCTAACCCTAACCCTAAACCTCACCCTAATCCTAACCCGTACTGTAAACCTACCCCGTACCAAACCCTAACTCTAGCCAGTACCCTAACCCTAATCCTAATTAGTACCCTAACTCTAAACCTAACCCTGGCCCTAACCATAACCCTAACCCGTACCCTAAACCTAACCCATACCCTAACCCTTAACCTAACGCTAACCCATACCCTAAACCTAACCCTAACCCTTACCCTAACCCTAACCCTAACCCTAAACCTGAACCTAAACCTAACCCTAACCCGTACCCAAACCCTAAGAGTAACCCTAAACCATAACCTAGCGCTAACGCTAACCCTAACCCTAACCCGCACCCTAACCTAAACCTAACCCTAACCCTAACCATAAAACTTACCCGTACCCTAACCCTAACACATACCCTAAACATAACCCTAAACTTAACCGTAACCCAGACCCAAACCCTAACCCTAAAATTAAAACATACACTAACCCCAACCCTAACCCTAACCAGTAACGTAAACCTAACCCTAACCCTAACCCACACCTAAAACTAACCCTAACCCGTAACCTAATCCTAACCCTAACCCTAAACTTAACCCGTACTCTAACCCTATCCCATACCCTAAACCTAACCCAAACCCATAAACTAACCCTAAACCTAACCCTAAGCCTAACCTGTACATTAACCCTAACCCTAACCCTAACACTAACCCTACCCTGTACTCTAACCCTAACCCTAACTCGTACCCTAACCGTAACCCTAACCCTGACACCAACTGTAACCCAAACCCGTACCCTAAACCTAACATATACCCTAAACCTAACCCTAAACCTAACACTAACCCTATCCCGTACCCTCAACCAAACCCTAACCCTTGCCTAACCCGTACCCAACTCTATCCCGTACCCTAACCCTAACCCGTACCCAAACCCTAAGAGTAACCCTAACCCATACCCTAGCGCTAACCCTAACCCTAAACCTAAGCCTAACCCGCACCCTAAACCTAAACTTAACCGTAAGCCTAAACATAACCCTTACCCATACCCTAACCCTAACCCATAACCTAACACTAACCCTAACCTTAACCGTAACCCTAACCCGTACCCTAACTCTAAAAATACCCGTACCGTAACCCCTACCCTAACCCTAACCCGTACCATAAACCTATCCCTAAACCTAACCCTGACCCTAAACCTAACCCTACCCCGTACTTTAACCCTAACCCGCACCTAAAACTAACCCTAACCCATACCCTAACCCTAACCCTTAACCTAAACCTAAACCTAAACCTAAACCTAAACCTAAAACTAAACTTATCCCGTACACTAACCCTATCCCGTACACTAACCTGAAACCTAACCCGTACCGTAACATTACACTAACACTAACCCTAACCCTAACCCTAAACCGTAACCTAACCCTACACTAACCCTAACCCTAACCCTAACCCTAAACCTAACGCTAACCCGTACTTAACCCTAACCCTAACCCTAAACCTAAACCTAACTTTAGCCGTAACCCTAACCCGTTCACTAACCCTAAAACTAACCCGTACCCTAACGCCAACCATAACACTAACTAGTACCGTAACCATATCCCTAACCCTAAACATGACCTTAAACCTAACCCTAACCCGTACCCTAACCCTAACCCTAACCCTAACACTATCCGTACACTAAACCTAACCGTAACCCTAACAGGAACCCTAACCCGTACTCTAACCCTAACCCTAACCCTCACACTAACAATAACCCGACTGTAACCCTAACCCGTACCATAACCCTAACCCTATCCCGTAACCTAACCCTAACCCTAACTCGTACACTAACCCTAACCCAAACCCTAACCCTAACCCGTACCCTAAACCTAAACCGTACCCTAACACTAAACCTAACCCTAACCGTAACCCATACAGTAAACCTAACCCTAACCCTAACTCGTACCCTAACCCTAACCCTGACCCTGACCCTAACCCTAACAGGTACCCTAAGCCTAACCCATACCCTAACCCTAACCCTTAACCTAACCCTAACCCGTACCCTAAACCTCAACCTAACCCTTGACCTAACCCGTACCCAACCCTATCCCGTACCCTAAACCTAACCCTAACCCGTACCCAAACCCTAACAGGAACTCTAACCAATACCCTAGTGCTAACACTAAACCTAACCCTAACATGCACCCTAAACCTAAGCCTAACCCTAACACTAACCCTAACTCTAAACCTAACCCTTACACTGACCCCAAACCTAACCCAATACCTTAACCTAACCCTAACCCTAAACCTAACCCGCACACTAAACCTAACCCTAAACCTAAACCTAACACGTACACTAACCCTATCATGTACCCTAACCTTAAACCTAACCTGTACCGTAACACTAACACTAACACTAACCCTAACCCTAACCCTAACCCGTACCCTAACCCTAACATAAACACTAACCCTAACCCTCACCCGTACCCTAACCCTAACCCTAACCCTAAACCTAAACCTAACGCTAACCCATACTTAACCCTAACCCTAACCCTAACCCTAAACCTAACTTTAACCATAACCCTAACCCATACACAAACCCTA